>JARWKJ010000002.1:48195308-48757808 GCA_029959095.1 Rhinichthys osculus
TTTATGAATTCAGAAGGTGATCTTTTCATTCACAGTTCTCCAGCGAGGATGGATAACATCATTGTGGATGATAACAATACCACTCCTGGATATCATCCTTGTGATTTATCTAACCATATTGGAAAGGGAGAAAGGTATGTTACTTTACTCTATTTTATTTTGTTAACACTTTACAATAAGGTTCATTAGTTAACATGAACTAGGAACAATACTTCTTCAGCATTTATTCATTTTAGTTAATATGAATTTTAACATCTACTAATACGTTATTAAAATCAAAGGTTGTATTTGTTAACATTAGTTAATGCACTGTGAACTAACGAACTATAGCAATGAACAGTTGTATTTGTATTAACTAAAATTAACAAAGATTAATAAATACTGTAACAAATGTATTGCTCAATGTTAGTTCATGTTAGTAAATATATTAACTAATGTTTACTAATGAACCTTATGGAAAAGTGTTAGCTTTATTTTATAGTCATTTTATTTTTTCATCTAGAAAAAAATACACTTTCTTAAAATAGTTTTGTAAGTAGATTTGTTGTGGGAAATCACAAAGGCGTCTGCTTTTATGCAAAGACAAATATTTTATGCAAGGACAAATAAAGGTTTACATTTAGAATACACACAAAAAAAAAAAAAAAACGTTTTGTGAGAGATGTGCTGATCAGAAGTGCTTTTTTAATCAACAGAGTACTTGGGATGGACCTGCGTCATTTTATTTATGGAAGTTCTGAAGATAATTGTGGTCTTTGAATACTGTGTGACAGGTATTATCCACCACTGATTTACAATACTAAGTGTCATTTATTACCCCACACTTTATTTATAAAAGAGCATAAAAATATGGTGCTAAGAAGTAAATTACATTACTGTGATGTTTATGTTTTATATATGCAAATTAAAGCATTAAACTGTTTTAGGCTGTTTGTATGTAAAATGTATAAATAATTATTTATATTATTATACAGTAAATTAATAACTTATATAAAGCCGATAAACCCTTTAGACTTTGTGCTTACTAAACTGCACATTGTTTTAATTTCTTAATGATCTCTTCATTAGTCACAATTGGTGCTTTTGTAATGAGACTGAACTGTGTTTCTGAAAGTAATCAGATTCCATCATTTTTTTTTTTTTTTTTTTTTTTTTTTTTTGCAGCCTTATGCTAAATTACTTTAATTTGTCCCACAATCAACACTCCAAATATAGTGAAAAAGCAAGAACCGTATTTGTGATTCATTTGTGAAAAATTATTAAGGAGGAAAAACTTATATATCATATTGACACACAGGGGGAAACCCTCTTTTGGCATTAAAGAGGTCAGGATCTACTGAAGACACGCAGTGAAAAATTAGCACTGAAAAGGTATGGACAGGGTTAGTCTGACAGTTATGAACAGTTGTTGCTGCAGTTTTACTTTCAGACAAAACGGAGAGCGTGGGAAAGAAGGGAGAGAATTTTCTCCACGTGTGTTCATTTATTTGTAATGGCAGAGGAAGACGTTATCCGAACATATCGTTTGCCAAGCCATATTACTTTTAACTACCTGACATCCAGAAACCAACATTCATCGATCTGAGCTTAATGGCAAAAGTGGCTGTACAGAAGCCTCTTCTCAGTGAATAACACATGAAAAGCCTGCTTGAAATTTGTAAAACGACACCCAAAGGACTCTTAGACTGAGAAACAAGATTTACTAATGAAAGGCTTTACAGAAATCCATGTGTGCAAAGCTTGTCTTATCATATTCCAAAAGACCCGAGGCTGTAATCACTCACTGCCAAATGTGCTGAATACTAACGCCAATGTGACAGGTCAGTTTGGGGTTATTTTTAACAGATACGCGTCATTATGGGGTCTGGAATGTAGAAAAAAATGCAATGTGAAACAATGTAAAACAGTTTAGTATATAAGGCTGCAAATCTCCATGTTCTGTGTATTTCTTGAACATATACTGTAAGCAACAGACTATTTTAGAAAAAAAAACTACAGAGAAAAAAAGAATAATTAGGGAGAATCAATCAATGAATAATTTACTGCCATTGTGTTTTCTGATTATGAGTATTTTAAGTGCTTGATTTTTAAAACATTATTCATTCTGAATAATCAGTAACTGCCCAACACTGGGTACAATATTCTCTCCATTTATTAGACCTTTTGATTGATTGATTGATTGATTGATTGATTGATTGATTGATTGATTGATACATTGATTGATTGATTGATTGATTGATTGATTGATTGATTGATTGATTGATACATTGATTGATTGATTGATTGATTGATTGATTGATTGATTGATTGATTGATTGTGTTTTTTCTTTTACTACATATGATCCCAGGATAAATCCATATTCTCTTCTCATCCTTTTGGCTTTGAATCAGATTTCAGTTTTGTTTTAACACAGAGGAAGAACGTTCAGGAAACCAGAGACGACAACAACAGACTGAGACAAACAAACAAGGATCAAATACATGTAATTACTCACTGCTGAATCTTAATGAATCCTTGTTTAAAATTAAATTATCCTAATTAGCATAAATACAATAAAGTTTATATAGAAACGGTATTGTATTTATGCTCTCTAATATTGCATTGACAAGAGCTCAGTTTAATTAATGCAACTATTTGATTGTGTGTTTGTGTGTGTGTGTGTGTGTGTGTGTGTGTGTGTGTGTGTGTGTGTGTGTGTGTGTGTGTGTGTGTGTGTGTTCTAGTGCATCTCTGTAATTTCATCATGTACATGTTCGGAGCAGTTGGTCTTGTTTTGTTGAACTCTGTTACACTGGCAGCAGAACTGATCCTCAAAGCACGTAAGTACATATCTAAAATATTATATTACATTATAGAAATCTTTTAACATTACACAGTTTAATCTAATTACACAAAAAAACATGCTAAAAAATGAACCAAACACAGCAGGGTTACATTGTACATACTACTAAAATGTGCTTTACCATGTTGCTTTCAAATGTCCCGTGCATCTTCCTTTCACTAATGTTATTCTATCATTTTAAATATTAGGTGACGGTGAGCGTGTCTTGAAGGATCTGAGAGTCATCGTCTTCCCTTCCGAATGTGTTTTTGCCTTGTATTGGCTAATTTTACTAATGCATGCTTACTGTAAGTATCTTCTCTTTTTTTTATTATTGTTATTAGGGGTTCATGTCCCTAAAATTTCTAAGAATCAGCATTCTCCCCTAAAAGTGATCAGGCAGAAACTTTGAGGGATGGTAGTTCTCACAGCGCCTACAACGTCACCAAGGCTGGCTCCGATCGGCCTGATGGTGGCGCTACAGTGATCAAAAGTAGCATACGTAATGGCTCATAACTCCAAATTGTTCGTTCGTCGCAGAATCAAGTGTAATATATCCTTGACTCAAGATGAACAAAACACACTAATTTTGCATATAGTGCGGGAACTGAAGATCATATTTATATTCATTTTGCGGAGACTCATTTAGCCTATGTGGCCAAGTGTAAATGGAACTGTTTTAACAAATTGGATAGCTTTCCAGTCAGTAAAAATGCATGAAGTGCAAATAGGCCTTTGTGAGTTAATATATATATATATATTTTTTTAAATAATCTAAAGAAACCTTTTCCACTATAAAGAACCTTTAATACAATGATGCTAAAGGTTCTACTCTGAAACATCAATGGCAGTAAATAACCTGCATGTTTAAGACTGTAGCCTATAACAGTGAACTGGAGCGGGTCACTGGTTTATTTGCCAGTATCTATAATGCTGATTTGTAACAGAAGCAAACAGTTATTAAAATGAAGGAGGTTCAATGCTGGTAAAATGAGACAAACATTCACACACTCCTTACAGAGACTGATTTACTTGCTGTGATTCTGATTTTCCCTTAATTATTAACATTTTAAACAACTTTCTCTCTCTAATGTCTCCTGTCACACAGGGAAGGTTGTTACAACTACGTAAGTTCAGATTTTTATTCAATACAGCTCTCATGTAGGCCTATGTACAGTACATTCAACTGCATATATCAATGTTAAATCTGTAATTGTGTTTTCTAATACAGATTTACACACAATCAAAGGAACACACATCAAAGACACAGCCGTTCACTCAGGGTAATACAATAACTATGTGTGAAATAAACTGATCTGCAAGGTTTGACATCTTCTCAGTTCAGATGTGTAGTTTACCAAATAACGATGTCTTGTTTTAAACACAGAACTCAGCAGAGACTCGTGGAATGTGAAACCGCAGAATCATGCGCTGACAGATTCTCCAGAGACAGTGACAGTGACACGGACATTTTCTGATCCTCTTCCACATTTCTCCTGCGACTGACTGCCCTCTCCGTCTGTAAAAGAGCAGTTCCTCTGGAGTAAAAACCAACTCAATTAGACTGAAGACTTCAAAATGTGCTGCATTCTGTTGCACTGTGCTTGGACAGTTTTATTCTGGTTGTTGAATCATTTCAAAAGTAAACCACGGCAGTATTAAGCTTCTTATAAACAAAACGTTTTTTTTTTTCATAAACAGTCAGATTTCGGTACAGCGCTTTTGTAAATGTGTTTTGTTCTAAAAAATGTGAATATTCATTTTTGAGGAGGCCTATTTAGTTAAATATGAAGGAGTTTAATATGTTTTGTGATTGTTTATGTGGCTATTGCACCAGTATTATGCATCAGCTTTTATGGACAGGCTGTTTTTACTTTTTCAACTCAAAATGGATCTGCTTATGTTTGTCTTTGTCTTTTTATTTTGATAATGTCTCAGGGTCCTGTATTTAGCTATACGCTGAAGTTGCAGAATTCGCTGTGCCAAATATATTTATGTAATGTTTACAAAGTGTCTGAATTTAGTCTATGTGTGTGCCATCAGATAATAAATGTTCAGAGAATGCATTTTATTGAAGTCTTCAAGTATATATATATAAAAAAACATAAAACGTTCTGCTTGAAAAGTATTCAGTCGTCCCGTTATTCTGGTCGATTTCATAAGAACCACTAGTTTTTCAGTAGTAGTTTTTCTATTATTTTGCTGATTACCGCTCGTCTAGAAGATTGTCATTTAGTTTCATCGAATTGATCTGTTGTCATCTAACAATAATATACAATGCAGATTTATTAACCTCAATCAATATTATGAGCCCAAATGGAAAAACATTAATAAACTAACATCACCTCTGCTCTCTTTGGTGAAACCGGTTCATTAAAGTACTAATTTAATCAGGTAGGTAAATCCACAATTATTTATTGTAATGGTGACAGTAATGTATAAAAACTCTTTGTCCCAAAATGAAAAAGTACCCCTACTGTTTTGTAACAAAAATAATTAAAAAATCCTTAATTTGCTGCTGTTTTGTATATGAAATAAGCCATAATTTTCTGCCACAATAATTAACTGAATTAAAAAATGTATTTACATAACTAATTCAATCAGTTCTTGAGTCAACAGTGCATTGAACCAATGGCAGAAGTTCCCAAAGCAGAACTAGGCAAGGCAAGGCAAGTTTATTTATATAGCACATTTCATACACAATGGTAATGCAAAGTGCTTTACATAGAAGAAATTAAAATAATCAAAACAAATAAAAATAATTAAAACAGTTTAGAATAAAAAATAAAATAAAGTAATACTAGTCCACGCCAATTTGGGTCACTACACAACTCTTAAACTGTGAAAAGCTGAAAATCAGTGACTGGAGGTCGATGTTAATTTTTTTCATCAGACCAAAAGGTTTGCAGGTTATGCAGAAATGCACAATGTAGAAATTACGCTTTTAATGTGTAAAAGGTGCATTAAAAGTTAAACAATAGACTGATGAGGCCTTGAAAATTGAAAGAAATAGAAATTGCATGAAATTTTGGACATAAACCAAGTTTAATTATATTTCCCCACAAAGTCGGGATCGTAAATCCCACTTTGAGAAGACTGTGGGACACACACGAGCAGGACAGAGCATCTTGTCTCGTATCTTTGTTTTGTCCTGATGTTAATTGACACTGGTTGTAAAAGGCCAGAAAAGAGGGAATTGTATCTTCCGCATGAGCAACGAAATGTAAGCTATAATTGATAAAGTTGATGTGCTTTACAGTTAGGATAATAATGCTTTCTGTTGTCTTAAAAGGTAAAATAGCACCTCGTGTGTTTTTCTTTGCCAAAGTAAAAGATGTGAATATAGGGAAAAGTGAACGAGAGGTTTATAATCCCCTGGGATGATTTATGATCCCATGTCCAGAGGAATAACTCATGGAATAGGCTATTGTTAAATTCGTGGAAAATCGCAAAACATTATACGAAGACGAAATATGGCTACTTTATGGGCTTGTTGCCGACCGCTCTCATGATTCGGCACGAATCCAAATGTTTCCATGGTCGTGATGTTACATTTGGTTCAAAATAGAACGAGCTAAAGTAACATTTCAGACCATATGTTTGGTCAACAGAGACACCATCACTTTACGTAATTAATATTCATAAGACAAGACCGCTGCATTGTCAACACACCATCTTAAACAAAACAAAAACAAATCTCTTTCTGGGAAATAAGGAAAGGAAATACATTTTTTGTCAAGATCTTGTATTGACAGTGCAAGAGTCCAGCACTCTGTGAAGTCTCTTCAGCACATCCCAATGAGTTTAAGATCAGGACTCAGAGAAGCCGATTCATGTGTGAGAATGATTCTTCATGATCCTCACAACCATTCCTACACACTTTGAGCCTGATGAATCTTGATATTGTCCTTCTGGAATATGGCCATGATGTGTCTCATACATGGCTGTTTAAGAAATGAAAAACTACACACTCCATTAGGGTTAGAAGAACTGTTGCCAAACATGTAACATGCTAGAAACACAATAATCACTGCAATAATGATCCAGTCATACCCCCGGGTTTCACAGACTAGTCTTAAGATAGTCTCAGACTAAAATGCATGTTTGAGCTGTTTTAACTGAAAGCAACTTGCACCGATATATCTTAAAATATGTCAGTGCCATTGTTCCGTCTCAAGATGCACACCAGTAATGCTTATGTGTTTTTCTAAGGCACGTTTATAAAAGCTACTTAAATGGCCTAATTAAATGTAGGCCTAATCCTGGCTTAATCTAAGTCCTGTCTGTGAAACCAGGCCTCAGACTCTTAAGCATTTGCCTATTTAAACGAGTGCTTATAAAGGAATAAAGAGTTGCAGTAAGTTTGCACAGTTAAAATAATATTTTTATTTCGCATAATTTCGATCTGATGAAGATCCACTGGATTGAAATGTTAACATCAAGTCAGGTGATATGCCAAAAAAAGTTGCATTTTAAAGTATAAAAATCAGCTCCTGTCCAGCTGTTTTTGGTCTGACAGATTCCTCAGACTCTTGCAGAATAGACAATGACTTGTCAAGTTGTCTTGATGCCACTAAAACACTTAAAGAATTAAACATTTTTGTGCACAAGGCTACTACCGAAATCTCATAAACATGTAATGAGATGTCTAAGAATTGTTTTGCACAGTCGTTCACACTGTTCAACTCTTGTGAAGAATTACAGGTCAAAAATGGAAATGTGACTTTTATAATTTACTTTCATTCAAAGACAAACTGTATTTATGAGTCAAGATGACAGATTTTCTCATGTCCTTTTTCGTCCGAGTGAAGCTCATCCAAACTCCTGATGCCGTCAGTCCTAAACTAACTCAGCCGTGCGGTCTCTACCACCAGCGGTAGTGTGCGTACGCCCGGTTGGCTTCGGCCATCTTGTGAAGGTCGTGTTTGCGCTTCACCACATTTCCCTCATTAGTGAAGGCGGCCAGCAGCTCCTGCGAGAGTTTCTCGTACATGTGTGTGCGACGGTGCTTGTTGTCTCTGCATTCTGTGATCAACCACTTCATGGCCAGAAAACGCCGGCGATTATCCTTGAGAGGGACGGGAACCTGCAAGACCAATAACTGAGAGTGAGACTCAGCATTTGATATGAGTTTTGATGTGATTCCTGGAGCTTGACAACATCGTACATTGTATGGAAAAGATCAGAATGGACTTCTGCTTAACATTTGCTTTTGTGTTTTACAGAAGAAAGAAAGTCATACAGGTTTTGGAAGAACATGAAGTCGAGTAAATGATGATAGTTTTCATCTCTTGGATGAATTATCCCTTTAAAATTATTCATAAAATTATATTCAGAGAGCTGCAAAATACTGCATTAAAACCATGTGCTATAAATCACTCTAGATAAAAATGGTACATATTTCAGTTTTCAAAAAATGTTAAAGATAAATATTGTCGAAAACATGTTGGACATTCTATTCATCAAAATTTTGTGCATTTCTGTTGCCATTATTTTGTTAAACAAATACAATTAAATATTCAGTCATATTTCTCAAGATATTTTGTATCAATGTTGGCCATTTAAACACCTATTAGTTGAACACTGATTCTGAATTTAAACCGAGAATTGTAGATCTACAACACATGTATAAAACTTTACATCGATTTAATTCTATGTGTACGCAATAAGCCCAGAACATGCTCAATATTTCATTTGTAAAACTATATATGGCACTTACAACGCCTAGTTTTACCAAGCAAAACATCATCTGCATATCATTTCCATATGCATATTCCCATCCATGTGATACCATGTTTAACAATTTAAGACATTAGGAAAATATGACTATAAATGCCATTTGTGCCGTCAGATTACATTTCTAAAAATCATTCAGTATCCTTGTCTTGTTTTAAAAAATAAATACTATATAAAAAAGCTAAATTGTATAAAATACTTCTCAGGGAAAGTTTTCAGAGACGAGTTATTCTCATTCGTTTCCACTGGCCAAATAGTATTTTTAATTGTTTAAAATGAAAAATGCAAATTTTGTCTATAAGGCTAACATATATTTTAAGATGTTTATACAGTATATTTTTAATGGAAACTGATAGGCCTAATTACTTTTTTGCAGTGTAAATACAATAAATACAACAAAACATTTTTTTAAAAATGCCCAAATCTTGCCGTTTCCTTCAAATTCTATCCTTCAAATACAGTGGTATTTTTCAGAATGTTGTGAAGACGACAGGAGGAGTTATCATTATGCGTCTGTCTGCTTTAACATGACATCAACAGCAGAGTTTGTACAGTACTGTGTCATCGGACCTTTTCAAACCGGCCAATGGACCGTTCGACCACTGAACAAATCCAGCAGTGTCCGCCATAACATCAGAGCCGCATCATTGATTATTATTATTCTCGCGAGACATATTTTCTCAGAAAACATGAGTTATGCAATTTAGTTTAAAGAGGAATTATCATGCGCCTATTGCACTCCTCGCGGTCATTAAAATATTAAAACCTACGGTAGCTTGTGTTCAAAAGTGAATCCTTCGAAAGTGAAATATTTAATCTAAATGTGTATCAAAATGAAAACAGTTTAAAATCCTTCTGTTTCCTTCATTGCTACTCTCACTCCAGTAAACGAGTGCGTTCGCGAGGTCTAGAGGACAGCATATGTACACCGTTTACTTTTTTATAAATCCCGATATGTGCTTGGAACGCACATTTCAATGCATTTTTTATGCATAAGCAACATTTTCATACAACAGGCCCCTGGTCATATTATCTCACAGTCGTAAAATTTAAATATTCAAGGTTGTTCGCTGACCTGGTAAAACTTCCCTCCTTTCTGAACACTGGCCAGACCAATGATGGGTTTGCAGTTCTCCAGAGCCTGATGGAAGATGGCGTACGGGTTACACTCCACCTCTTCTCTCTTCGCTGCAGGAGATTTGTGGTATTTCTCCACCTGTCTTCTCTTTATGTTCTCCAGCGTCTGAACGGACACAGAACATCCAAGCAGAAATCATGTCAACACTCATTACAGGCAGAGTAAGTTACCATAATACTTTACAAGTGTACAGAATGGGATTTCAGTCAAACCTGTGTCATGATTCCTCTAGCAAGGATTTTGTTGCCATCTTGCATCATCATGTTGATGAACTTGCTGTTGGAGGAAAACAGATAATCAACGTTATGAAGAATACACACAGTAGGGTCCAAAAAATATGAAAGCTGGTTATTTGCTGCGACTTTTTATTCTGTGGTAACAAGCTTCCATACAAAAGTATTGGAACCACAAAATATTATTATTTTTTTTCAATTTACAACCAAATTAAAATAATATCAGCATAACTTGAGTGAACAATCTGCATGACTTTACTTCAATTACTTGTCAATGGTGGCCTCAGACTTTTGGACCCCACTGTGTTTATACAGGTCTTAAAGCTATAGTAACATTTAAAGTTGTTTGTTAAGCTTTTTTAGTTTGTACCTCATCAAAGGGTCGCTGAAAGCAGAGCTAGTGTCGGTCGACAACGCTGCTTTTATTGGACTCACTGTTTTCAGTTCCTGCAGCTCTTTTTCTTCAAGACTGAGCTCTGACTCTGGAACAGCATCTTTACTGGGATCAGGATCCAGATAGTATGGATTATACCGACTCCATCTCACGAAACACACACTGAGAAAACACGCAGAATAATAGACATAATATCAGCCGATATACCTGTATTACACTGGGAAAATTCAGTAACGTTACAAACAGTAACGTTTATTTAGAAACACATGGTTGAGTTTGCTAAGAACAGCATGAAATTAACGATAACTCATACAAAGGATGTATTACAGAGCAACGTCGATGTGATTTAGACCTCATTTCGTACATTCCTGGCAAAAATAAGCATAGAAAACTATTAAAATGTACCTCGGTGTCCAAGGTTTCAGTAAATATCTGACGGAGGCTGCCATCTTTAGAGTGGTGTCATGAGTTTGACTCAGATCAGCCTAAGCAACACAAGATCTGAAATTCACCGTCAGAGGAGAAATACAAACACTGATCTCAGATCAGCGGTTCAACTCACTCTGACGCGACCGTGAAAGGACCTCAAATGAAGAATGCGACCTAAAATATTGCCTGAGTAAAATAATACAACAAAATATGTGTTTTAGAATGTAAGGTCTAGCATTTTTACCTTTATAGTACTTATATAAGCTGTTTGTTTGTGCTCAGGGTGTACATAATAGTAATGTACACTAAAGAGACTGAATATGCACCTGATGAGTTTCCTGTCGGATAAATGTATTTGTGCTGCCCCCTACTGTCGCAGATTTAATCAATCAATAAAAAAAAAATACAATAAAAAAAAAATCATACACAAGGTTAAAAGCTTAATGATGTTTAATTCTGTCTAGCAACAACACAACATTATATGATTACAATTACATGATCTTTTGACGAAGATATTGATGAATAAGCTCCTAAAAAAATCACTTTAAAGAAAGTGTCTGCTATTTTAGCAAAACATACAATAGTCTACCAAACTGTTAAAGTTTCTTCATTAAACAAACAACTACAACAAAAAACTGGTTAAAAAGCTACACATATTAAGCTCTAGGCAGTTATGCCTATAATGTATTATTTTCTTCACGAAGTAGGCCTACATTAAAATGTGATTACTATCACAGTGCAATGCACATATAGCCAGTAGGCCCGATAGTTTCATTTGCTTTTTAATGACTAAATGCTTGATAAATTAAATATTGGTATATGATATAGTTTTTAGGCCTATGTTTGTAAAATGCAATGTCTACATTTGAAAAATGGATATTCTCCGGTTACTCATAGCCTACCGGTTCCCTGAGATGAGGGAACGAGACATTGCGTTTGCTAAAGCCAGAGACTATTGCTAAAGCTTATGGGGAAACGCTACCCCTCCCTCAGAACATAAACAACAAGATGAGTTTTTGCTTTCTGTTAGTTAAGTATTCATATTGCAGGGCTGCCAGTGCCCTCACATTTAAGTCTCACACATTTAAACAGTAGCCTAGCCTAAATTATATTTTGTGGCTCTTTGTGTGGTGACATAGCCTATCTCTGTAACGCCTCAGTTAAAGCGGCATGTGAACTGATCAGCTTCCTCTTTAGTTATAACACATAATAAATTATCATCAGAAAGGGTTTTTAATATCATCTCATGTGATCGCTCAATCAGTGTTTTAACAGCGTAAAGACGTCAATAAATGTACACGAAACGCTACATTTACCTCAGGAAATTAAGCCATGTTAGCTAGAAAAATTTAGCCTAGAGGTCGAGGAGCATTTTGCTAAATATATGCACTATATAGGCAAAAAAAATCTGATTAGTTACTAAAATGTTTTGACAATCACAATACACTCATTGTGATGCGAGATTTGTTTTTACATCCCCCCAATTCTGTTCAGTTACCAAATGTTTTTGACAATCAGTAGTGACACTGAAGACTCTTTTAATATACTATTTTAAAAGGTTTAATTGAAACCATCAAGTATTTTGCTTTCAGTGTCACATGATCCTCCAGAAATTATTCTGATATGCTGATTTGAGAAACATTTTGAAAACAGTTGCTGCTTAATATTTCTGAGGAAATTGAGATACATTTTTTTCAGGATTTTTTGAGAAATAGAAAGTACACTTTATTTGAAATAGAAATCTTTTGTAACACAAATGTCCCTTTTGATTATTTGATTAAAGTATTAATTTTTCTTTAAAAAAATAAATAAATAATCTTACTGGCCCAAAACCTTTGAACGGCAGTGGATATAAAACTGAGAACACATTTCTCATACACTCCAAACTTTTTTTTTTTTTTTTTTTTTTTTTGAAAACATAAATAGCCCAAGACAAACAAGCAAGTATAACCTTTTGACGGTTTAAGTAATTTCTAGCCAATGGAATATGTTAAGCATTATAGCTAGAAAAGAAAAATAGTTTCACTATATCTATTTTAAAGACAACTTTTCCAGACCTGGAAATCACAAATGTAACATTTGGTGATATTTCCATGACCATGGGAACCTGTACAAATACATTTTAAAATCAAGAAGACAGAAAAGAAAAAAGGAAACTTGGTCACTTACTCAACAGTAACTGCCTTAAACTAATATTCTGCTCCCTCAGTTGTCAAATGATAAACTAACATATGTAAACTCACACTGTGCAGTACAAAAAAAATATGCATTTTTCTAATGAATAATGATCTCATTGCTTTTCAAAGATTAACATAGTCTCTGAAGCACATGAAGGCTTACTTATATTACAGTAAGTTCTGGTAAATCCATTGCCCTGATGATCCTGGCCATTCACTTCTCAACCCACAGTAAACTCTCCTCGATTGAGTGTTTCTCCTCCGGGCATTTCTTACATCACTAGATCCAGCACCTGAAAACATATCAATGTAAATGCACATTTATATTGTTTTATATACAGTATATCATTACATTATTCTCAATAATGCATATATGAAGTTTTAATTTTGAATTGTAATTGATGTTTTTAGTTTGACACTCACCTTGATCTGTTTACAGCTTTAGTTTAGAGTAAATGTCGCAACTCTCACTGTTATTGCCTAGAAGATGCCAACAGTTCATATGTGCTTATACATCCAACAGTGATGTGAAATAGGGCATAAACAACACATAGGGGTGAATTAAGGGTGATTGGGACAGTTTTTGAATTTCCACCTTGTGCAAGGTTTCTTCCCATCACTTAAAAACATCAGCCCAACACATGATACATTTCTTTAATACTGAAGATGTTCTATCCATTTGAACAGGAAAAAAGTTTATATTATAATGAAAGGATGTGTTACATACACTTTTATGTAAACTGAGGCAAAACCCATTTTTTGGCAATATTTAGGTGATTGGGACACAAGGTTTGGATGATTGGGACAGCACATCTTTTCATTAATTTAGGGTGGTGTAAGCATATTTAATTAGCTAGTTCATACTTTGATATAATAATATTTGCAATTTTGCGTTTCCTGTTCATTATTTTTGGTGGATGGGACAATATAAAAACAACCTATTCTGAAAATAGAAACATGACATTAACAAATTGTTTACTGATTTTGTATCAGTAGTGCATCATATTCGTGTTTCCATCAAAAGTTTGTACAATATAGTAGCTACGACAATTTTAGGACTTTATTATGAAATCAGCAAAATGTCATTTTCCTCAGTTCATGTATTTCAGAGTCAACTTCCTGTTTGATCCCTGCCCCGCCCACCAACATGTCACACCAATAAGGGCATCCAATTTTGATTGTGTTCTCACAGCTAGGGCTCAGAAAAAAAAAGGTTTTATTTTCACCCATTAGGTGAGAAATTAAACTCTGTAAAGTTATACTGTCCCATTCGACCTTATGTCCCAATCACCCTTAATTCACCCATAACATACATATTATATACATATTATTCTGTGTTCTATCAATATTTTTACAGAGAGAATAATTTTATTTCAAAATGAGTATGTTAGACCAAATTACCTCAAAATAAACAATTTGCATGCAATGACCTTTTTGGATCAGGTCAGTTTACAGTGCACATCCACAGAATCACTCATGATCATAAAATCATAAGAGCAGAGACTTTTGTTTCAGATTACCTTTGTTCTCTTTCTTTTTCTTCTGTTTCTTTGTAGATTTGACTTCAATCTCAGCATATGTGATCTCAGTCGGCCCAATTACATCATCTACGAATAGAGAATGAAATAAGACAGTGGTTTAACATGATTTGCTCAGCAAATAAAATAGTGATAAAAAATGGATTTGATTTCTAATTTCTTTAAAAAAGAACTACTGAACTCAACATAATGACATGAAATACTTTAAATGACATCCTTAGTTACCTGTGCTTATTTCTTCATTAATCGTTGTATCAATAGAGTCATAAACATTTGCAGTTCCTGTAATAAATTAATACATACATTTTTATTATGTATTTTTTAATACATACATTGTTGTCATCTTATGAATTTAATTCCACAGGAAAAAAAATTGATTTCATGTTGACATACACTAGACATAATATTTAATGTGCTACCTGGGTGTTATACTAGACCGCAACTTGTCTTTCGAAAATCATATTTCATCTGTTACAAGAACAGCCTTTTTCCACCTTAGAAACATTGCTAAATTACGTAACATGCTATCTGTTTCTGATGCAGAAAAGTTAGTTCATGCATTCATGACCTCGAGACTAGATTACTGTAATGCTTTATTAGCTGGTTGTCCTGCATCCTCAATAAACAAGCTACAGTTAGTGCAAAATGCAGCCGCTAGAGTTCTTACTAGGTCAAGAAAATATGATCATATAACACCAATTTTAGCATCTCTGCACTGGTTACCTATTAAGTTCCGTATCAATTACAAAGTACTACTTCTGACCTATAAAGCCCTTAATGGTTTAGCTCCTATGTACTTAACGGACCTTCTTTCGCCCTACAATCCACCGCGTTCTTTAAGATCGCTAAATTCAAGGCTTCTGGTCATTCCTAGGATATCGAAGTCCTCGAAAGGAGGGAGGGCATTCTCGCATTTAGCTCCAAAACTCTGGAATAGCCTTCCCGATACGGTCCGATGCTCTGACTCGCTGACACAGTTTAAAACTAGACTAAAGACGTGTCTCTTTAGTCAAGCATTCACATAATGCTTACCTTTTAGTCCTCTGCTATGCCATACGGAACCGTTTGCCACTGAAACTGCTTAACGCACCAGTGGGGCTCGACAGCCTTATAGACAAACGGGTCGGTCCGTATGGTTGCGGTTGGGTTGCGGAGAGTTTGGGTTGCGGAGAGTTGTGAGATTATGGTTTTCTAACACCTACTCCCGTGTAATGGAAATCATTATGAACATCAGCTATGCTAATTATTTCCCATCTGCCTTTCTGCTGTTATCTCGGGACACTTGTCCCGAGAAAAATGGCGTTCGTAGGCTCCAGTTTTGTATCCTGCCTCTCACGGGGATTTCGGATGCCCCAACGCCTGTGATGAGAAGACCAACGCCTGTGAAGAGACGACTCAACGCCTGCGAAGAGACGACTCAACGCCGGCGATATGTTATCCCCTTAATATTACATGATTAACTAAATGTATTTTTTCTAGATACTTCTGATATGCACTTACTGTAAAGCTTCTTTAAAACCCTATGATTGTTAGCCAGAGGAGAACTGGCCCCTGACTAGCCTGGGTTCTCCCAAGGTTTTTTTCTCCATCCAATCTGATGGAGTTTTGGTTCCTTGCCACTGTCGCCTTGCTTTTGGCTTGCTTAGTTGGGGATATTTAATATTCAACAATATTATTGAACTGTGTTGTACTACTTTCATGTTATCACTGTGAAGCTGCTTTGATGCAATCTGTATTGTGAAAAGCGCTATATAAATAAATGTGACTTGACTTGACTATATATTTTGGTATGCAGTATTTAAAATAAAACCAAATGACATCAAGGTCAATATATGTATATGAAAAATATAATGTAAACACTTAGAAGAGTGAAATATTATCTAGTTTTGAAATATGCTTTATAGTTAAAAGTTATTCCTATGTGTCTTTTATCTCAGATTGTGCAGATTTATGGTTATGTGTATGTTAATAAGTAAAGACTGACCACCAGACAGTGTGTTGTATCCGGCTTCACTCTGGTTCTGCTCTGATGTCTGACTGATGTTCTGCTGTTGACTGACAGTAGAGCGAGACTCAGATCTTACACCTAATCAAACATAAAATATTTGTGTAAATGTTTTGAGGAAAACTGACTTTCTCAGACAGCAACATGTCAGCCCAGATCCGGCCCACATCTGGTACATGTAGATTACACATGTGGCAGATGTGGGCCGGATCTGGGCCGACACTATATGTTGCTGGGTTTCAATCTCTTTCATGCAGTAGATGTTTGAGAATTGCAAAGTGTTTAGTGACATGTTTTTATTTATTTATCACATTATTGTTGTGTTCCAAAACAATAAGCTGCCTCTCTCAGTGCCTGCTGTCTTCATAGGCAGCAAATGAAGCCTAATAAATGACTCTTTTAGAGCGCTTTACTTATGCAGTAACTCTGTATCAAACAACTAGTGGACAAGATGGAGGACTCACTGTTTCAATGAGTTTCAATGTTTTCAATATTGATGACATAAATATTTGTTATCAATACTTTTCAGTATTGAAGTAACAAACTTAGTTTAAGTTGAAAACTGTCTAAAACTAATTTACAACCAGCAAGCATAACAGCTTTACCAGGTTGGGAGACGAGCTTAGACCAGGAAACCAGTTTAGACTGATGTAAGATGTCAGGTCACAAGATGAGCGAGTGTAACATACAGTAGTTATAAACAGAGCGAGTGTCTAATCTGTTACTGAATTTGAATATGTCAGATGATGAACCTTTGTTGTTTCTGCAGCGCCAAAGCAGGACCAAGAAGACAATGATCAAAAATACAACAGTCAGTCCTGCAGTCACTCCAATTATCCCAGGATGGAGAACATCAGATCTTAAGGCTGGAGAAAGGGATATTCATATGTTTTTATATCTACATGTAAATTGACAGGAATATTTCAATAGTGTTTATTTATCTTACTCTCACCTCTGACTGAGATCCAGCTCTTGAGCGACTCTCCTCTCGGTTGTTTGCAGGAGTAGAAACCCTCATGTGACTTTGAGACAGTCGGGATGATCATCTCTATAGTTTGATTCTGGACGAGTGATTCATCTTTATAGAAATCAGATCTGAGGTTTGGTGGGGATGTATATTCATATAAACAGCGTAGAGTCAGAGTCTCTCCTTCAGTCACAGGATGAACAGGACTCTCCAGAATCACATCAGCTACAGAAATAGAGGAAACATGCAATACATGAACAAAATGGTAATATAATAAAAACAAGACAACCTTTCAGTTTTCCACTGCGCACTGGTTTCTGAGTGTATTTAGTGTATTGTTATAATGTTGGCTGTTTGCTTACATTAGTATCTGCTCTTGTTAAATCATTCTGCTTTATGCATTGATTGTAAACTGTCTGTGAAATTAATAAATACAGAAATACAGACTCACAGTGTACAGTGATATTAACAGGATGATATTTCTCTCCATATTCAGACTGACACCAGTAAACTCCAGTGTATGATTTGATGGTGAAGCTGATTGTACATGTAGATCCTGTTTGTGAACCCCACACTGATGATGAACAATCTTGCAGCCCCCAACTCTCAGTGTATCTTCTCACTGTCCATCCATCAGAGTTACTCTGGTCCTCACAGCTCAGAGAGAGAGAGTCAGATGTGAAGTGTTGAGTTCTGCTGGGACTGATGATCAGAGACACTGGAGGAGAAACACCTGACAAGACCATTACAGAGAGAATTTGTAAATGTTTGGTCTTTATTAAAGATGAAGCAAACATTTAAACTATAGTGTGAACTCACCAGTGACCCACAGTGGTTGTGTGTTGCTGAATGTTTTATAGGCTGGTTTTCCTCTCTCTGCTCCGCACAAATAAACTCCTGTGTGATTTAGAGCAACAGAACTGACAGTGTATTTTCCTCCAGCTCCTCTTCTGCTGTCTGAGAGCGGCTCATAGCGAACACTCATGTCTGTGTTAAATGAGAATATGCAGATGATCACTAAAGGAAATTATCTCTAATAATGTTTTTGATAAAACCAGTAAATGTATATGTTATCACATGGAGGACATTATAATACCTGATAAGAGAGTTACAGTGAACCAGCTGAATGTCCAGCCTGTAGAAGAGCCGTTAACCTCACAGTTCAGAGTCACTGGATCTCCTTCAGTCAACCACTTCTGAGGAGAAACACTTAAAACTGCTCTGGGATCTGAAATAGAGACATCACTCATTAATAACATGTTAAACTTGTGTGTGTTTATGAAGAGATGATCAAACTCACTTGATACTGTCAGTGTAACTTTATCACTCTGTTGTGAAATGCCTGATCCTTCAGTCTCTGTTCCATAACAGGAGTATTTCCCTGCGTCAGACTCAGTAACAGAACTGAATGTGTGTTCCTGTAGTTTACTGGAAACCATGAATGCACCTCCTTTATACCAGTCGTACTTCCAGCTAGAGACTCCTTCAGCATCAATGTCACATCTGAGAGTGACTGTCTCTCCTCTGAATACATGTTGATCAGGTTTAATGGTCACTCTGGGTTTTGGTCTTTCTGCACGACAACAATAAACAATGAAAATAATGTGATGATGAATTTAATTAATAGAAATAATAAATTGTGCTGTTATTTTCTCAGTGTCATTGACCAACACAGTGAATGTGTTTTTTCCAAGTATAACATGTTCCTGGATAAATATTTTTATTGATCCTGAACAACATTCCAATCAACCAATCAGATTTGAGGGACAAGTTTACAGATTGTGTCAAGTTTAAGTTTACAAGTTGTAATGTTGTTGTTTTTATGTAATGCAAATTGTTGTTGAGACATCAGTATAATTTAACTAAGTATTGCAAATAGTTGTTGTAGTTAAAAGGACTTATATATATATATTTCTAAATCTGTTCAGTTTTTAAGGTGTCTGTAGAGTTGCTAATTTTCAAGACAAAGTAAATGTCAAATGATTCTCTATGTTTCTATATTCTTCATAACAAATGTTTGGCATGTAATATTAATATTAATAATATTACAAAATTTGACATTTTTGTGAGTGAATGTTGTTTTTTTGTTTTCACAACTCAGAACTGTCTGTGTGGTGTTACTCATCACAACACATTAATCATTTGTATAACTTGTTTTAAAATCTGTGTTTATAATCATGTCACTTTTTTTCACTGGATTCATGAAAATCTTTTTAAGTAAAAAGTTAAGAAAGTTCTTAAGATAAATTACAAGAAGTTCATAAGAATGTTCCTTTTGGGGATTTAGACAGGTTGGAAGTTATCCTAAATTAGTTAATTAATTAGGATTAATTAGTTAAGAATGTTTCATGAATCCAGCTTCTGGTTTGTAACAGAATTATCCATTTGTGATTAAATGTATGAATCAAATTCACTCACCTTCAGTGTGTCCAGAGTGGATGATTGAAATCAGCACTAAAAATGCACAGTAAAAAAAACAAAACAAAAAAAAAAACATGAACTCATGAAAAATTATGCGCATTTTTAAATGTTTCTAGTAAAGATCATCAAACTCATCCGTTGTTTATCCTGAGAGAGTTTCTGTGGGAGCTTATTTGCAGAGTTCTTCCCATGAGGCAAACGGCATAAGGTAAACTTAACTCTGAAAATATGCTCTCAATGAGTTCAGTGATTCAGGCCAACTATTGATTATATTAAAACACAACCAACACCATCAAATCACCTTTTCTCTTTGTTTATCTGGCTGTTATAACTCAGGTACAGCAGCCAAACAAAAAATCTAAAGTTAATGACTTGAGGGTCAAGAGCCCAACTAAAGAAAACACTGATCCCCATAAACATACCATTTAATATACACAGATTTTGTGGCTCCGATAATGTCCAGTTCTGGTTTATTTCTTTACTCTTGGCTGACATGTGGCATTGCTATGGCCTGCTTGTGGCCCAGATCTGGCAAACAGGAGTGGGCCACCCAAGGGCCGTCATTCCACGCTGCATGTGGGCCAGATCCGCATCCCACAAGTGCCAGATGTGGGCCGGATCTGGGCCGACACAATGTTGCTATGTGGGATTTGTGTTATACGTTAACCCTTTAAACACATGCCTCAGGTGTTTAGTGACACAGGACTTCACTCACTACTTTCCTCCTCATTCATTTTTTTGTACAGTTTTTTTTCGATTGCTTACACACTAAAATTAGAACTTTCCCACAATTAGCAAAACCTTACACTCAAGGAGCAAAACACCGGCCTAGATTTGCACAACTGTAAGCACATTGTCAGCTTCACACTTTTTGCAAAAACATTACACACAGTGATTTGCAAAACACTAAACACACTTGTATGCATTTGACACAGAAATTTATCATGATGTAATTTCCTTGCAATTTCAAAGCAAAGGCTTTCAAATGAACACACCCATGAACCAATTGGTTAAACACAGCCACCAGGTGTGCACACACACTGGTGCTTAATTGTAGACACACCAATCAGGTTTAAGTTCTATAAAAAGGCAACAGGTAAGTTCACCTGTCTTCAAAATGGACGGTGTCAGAGGAAGAGGAAGAGGGAGAGTGCGGATGAGAGGGGGAATCCGGAGAGAACAAGGTGGAGGTGGAGGTGGAGGTGGAAGAGGAAGAGGAAGAGGAAGAGGAAGAGGAAGAGGGAGAGGAAGAGGGAGAGGAAGAGGAAGACCTGAAGGAGTGGTAGGACATGCACAAAGAAGAAGACAACCAAATCTGTGTAACGAAATTCATGCAACAATTGTGGACCATGTAATAAACCACGGACTAACACTGAGGGAGGCTGGACTGAGAGTACAGCCTAACCTAAGCAGGTACACGGTGGCATCAATAGTTCGGACATTTCGTCAAGAGCACAGGTGAGAAACTTCTCTTCAATCAACAGAAAATCCATTGGTTACTGCATGTATCATTTTACAGTAAGCTATGTATTTTGTTTGGCCAACATAGGATTGAACGTCGTGAGCACCAAGGAGGGAGGGGCCCCATATTCACACATGAGCAAGAGAGAGAGAGATCATAAACCTTGTTTTGGCCAATAATGCAATCAGACTTCGAGAAATTCAAGCCCATATTGTGAATGATCACCTCATTTTCAATAATGTCCAACAGGTCTCTCTGTCAACAATAGCCCGTATCCTTAAAAAACATCAAGTTCTGATGAAACAACTGTATAAAGTGCCATTTGAAAGAAATTCAGACAGGGTGAAGGTCCTGCGGCGTGAATATGTGGTGGTACGTTTTGTTCACTGACTGTAGTATTGTTTACTGCACACATAACCTTTTTACTGTATGTAATTTTACTATATAGCAGACCTACAGTATAATGATCTACACAATGTGATCTTTTGCTGTATTTCAGATAATTTTGCAAATGGATGCGGAGGAAGTCCCGCATGAGTTTATATACATTGAGGCTGGATTTAACCTGACAACAGTGCGAAGAAGGGGAAGAAACATCATTGGCCACAGGGCTATAGTCAATGTATCAGGGCAACGTGGGGGTAACATTACCCTTTGTGCTGCCATTACACAGAATATCATCCACCGCCATGCCCATCCACCGCCATCCACAACACTGTCCTCATTCTTACATTTTTAGACAGATTACACGATATTATCACAGCAGCAAACCAAAGGGACCAGATGCAATACATTGTCATCTGGGACAATGTAGCTTTCCATCGTTCTGCTCTGGTCCAAAACTGGTTTCATCAACACCCACAGGCCACAATTTGCAGTTCAGTATCTTCCACCATACTCCCCCTTCCTAAACCCCATCGAGGAGTTCTTCTCAACATGGCGATGGAAGGTTTATGATCTCCGGCCCTATGTCCAGATGCCCCTCATTCAAGCTATGGAGGAAGCATGTGATCAAATTGAAGCAGTATCCATACAAGGGTGGATTCGTCACTCGAAAAGATTCTTCCCACGTTGCCTTGCAAATGAAAATATAGCCTGTGATGTTGACGAGGCCCTGTGGCCAGAACCAGCTAGGCGGAGAGATGTTTAGTACTGAACTGGATATGTAATTTGTTACAGTATTACTGTAAGCTTACAGTACAATAGTACGTTCAGTAATACTGTATGAAAACTGGAAAATGTTTTTTTGTTGAAATGTTCAGTATTGACTGACTTGAGTACATGAAAAGAAATAAATATTTTCATTAGTCTGCGAAATTTGTGTCATGTGGTGTTGGTGAATTTATTTTTACACTTTCTCTGTAAATGCTAAAAGTGTTTTAGGTTGAGCACAGGAGTGTTTAACTGATTCAAACAGAGTCAAACCACATGATGGTTGTGTTTATGTTATGACAACAAAATAAGGTTTTTATAAGACATTGAATAGTTTTGACAAAAGTGTTCCATTTTGCTTTACTTTAAGAGTGAGTCTTCGTTCCTATGGATGACGTCAATTCTCATGCACGAGGTTCCTCGCAATGATCACGGTGATTGGTTGTTAGATGACAGGGCCATCATGCGGAACATAACACAGACGCAACAAATCATGGATTTAGGACATCTAAATATGTCTGTGTCCTACACAAAATAATAATAGTAATGTCATCGAAATGTTTGTGCAGGCCCCAGTGAAGTGTAATTCTAAAAAGGCAGAGAGAGAAAGAAAAGTTGTGAATTAAATTAAATTAAGGTAGCCTAATACCCTAATGAAAACCGCCACTTGCCTAATAATGAAAAACGACACTTGCATTAACATTTGCTTGGTTAATTGACATCATATTAGCCTAAATAGAAAAATAAACTTAAAACAAGGAAATGTTGCTCCTATTGAAGTAATGTAACTTTGAATGACGGTGGATTATGAACTCGCCAAAACGGAAAAGAAAGCCCAACTGGACGCATGATCAGTTACTGCTGCTGGCCCAGTTAGTGCTAGAAAAAAAAACATAATAAAAGGGAAATTCGGCACTGTGATATCAAGCAAAACTAAGCGTGAGACATGGGAGAGGATTTGTTTGCAGATCAATGCAGCGTTCCCGCTTGTGTCGCGGACCCCGGACGACTGCGAGAGGCGGTGGTATGTGCTACAATCCTTTGTGAATCGGTCTTAGTGAGTTAGGAGTCCTCTCGACTTCTTTTAAGCTGTCCCAGACTTAGGTGCTACTTTTAGGGCTAAAATGCTTCGTGAATTACTCTTAGTGAAAAAAAGTAGGAGTCCTAAAGTTAGGAGTGACACGCCCATTATTTTTAGGAGTTGCTCCTAAATTCGCCAGTTAGGAGCTACTTTTAGCCTTAAAATTCTTTGTGAATACGGCCCCTGAAGTGTTGTGCTACTTTGGTGTAGGGTTGTGTTAATTGTGTGTAGTGTTTTGACAAACCGGGCCCTGTTTTCAAAATTGTGCTTAAAGGGATACTTCAGGATTTAGCATTAAGCTTTGTATTAGTAGAAAACCTGTAGTATTTTCGAATTACCATGCTTTCCACCCTCAAATCCCCCTGAGACGAGAGATTTATGTATTTTTTTGTCTGGAAAAATCGTCATTTTGCGTCATCGGAGGATTTTTTGGCCAGAGGCTAAAGACTACAGTCAGTAGTAGGGGCTGTCCCGCATGTTCTCAACCCGCCCATAGAGGGTGGGATCTCACTCACAGAATGTACACATAGTGTCAGACATCTTTTTTGGAAGCTAAGCTAGCAGGCTCTTGTTCTGTGGAGAAAGCTGAGTAGTAGGGGTTACCATCCTCTTTTTCCCGGACATGTCCGGCCGTCAATGTCCGGGATTCAGCTTTTGCTTTCTGCAGTGCCATTCATTGTTTACATGCACAGCTTTTGTTTCAATCTAACTGAATTCATTCCGATTGGTGAATCTGAATGTAGTGTTTACAAGTGATCGGTTGATGTGCGTTTTAACATTGCTAAGAAAATTCCCGCTCCTCTGTGAGAGATACGAGACCGGTGCGTCTCACAGATGTCGGCCGCTCATCAGTAATCACGTCACCGGCCTTGCGCAGTTCTCCCGCGGGCCGCGGCCCTAGCCTCGTCCTGCTCGCCACAGTAAACATAATGAATGGCGACTGTAGAACGCAAAAGCCGAATCCCGGACATTTTGGGCAATCTTGAAACACATTTTCGAGCAGACTCATCACGGAGACTCACTAGTAGCCTAGACTTGTTGTTTAAAGGGATAGTTCACCCAAAAATGAAAATTAAGTCATTAATCAGTGGCGGAGCCAGGGGGTGGCCAGGGGTGGCCATGGCCACCCTTGGCTTAAGCTTGGCCACCCCTTTGCCCACCCCTCTCACAACTGCCGTTTCTGTCTCTGTCTTTTTTTTTACAAGAATTGCGTTTTTAAAACACAGAACCGTATCTTACGACCACAAAAAACGTGAGACTTTTCAGACGCGCACTCCAACTTCACCTCAGCGTCAGGCGCAAGTCAAACGAGTGCGGAAATGTACAAGCGCCGAATCAGCTTCAGCAGTGACCGGAGCATAGTAAATATAGATTTGATGTTCCTCAACTGGTGAGTTGCAAGACCGTTTTGAGTGAGTCGCATATGTCCAGTCAAAGAAACAACAACGCAATTCTCTTTTTTTCTGATTCTACTTTTATTTTAAAAGATATCTGTGTGAAAGCTTGTGACACTTCCGTCAGATGCGGAGAAAAGCGCGTTGTCCTGAATCAGTTGGCTATCTGCTGTAAGATGAATGTTGCAAGGTCAACAAATGTCAGTTAAACTAACTTTTTACTGTCCTGTCAGACGTTGTACTGTACTTGCACATCACGCGTAAATGTGGCGTGCTGTAGCCGTAGTTCTGTTGTCAATTAACTCATGAAATAATCAAAAAGGCGATACAATCTGTGTCAAAACTGCATGCATGTATGTATTTGTTATATATGCGTCACATATGTCTAGACTAAAATATTCTGCCATGTTTAAGGCACAAACTGACAGGCTATGTGTTTTTTAATGTACAAATAAATGTGAGCACTGTGCATTTGTACTAGAAGATAGGCGGTAATTTTGCGTTAATTTGTAAAGGACAAAATAAAATGCATAATTTTTAAATCCATAAAATAACTAATTTTATATTCTGCCATTTATGTGCATGTTGACTTCACATTCTTGCACATAGCGATTCAAAAGAGATGTTTCCCCCCTTTTTAATTAGGTATGATAGAACGGTTTAGATTCTTTATTTTGACTACTAATATAGAAAGTTGAAGAGTTAATTGATTATATAAAATTCAATGAAGGGTAATCTTTGAACTACAGTAGTTATCTGCATGTCTCATCCATGAAGGTGCAACAATGTTGGGGGTTTTTGTGAACCAGAACCATGCTAACTGAGCAAGTTTACTATATGACTAAATAACTTTAGCTATAGTGAGTGTCCCCTTTATTATTATTCCTGGAGGTGGTAAGTAGCTAATAATAATAAAAAAAAAATCAAATTCACTCAGTATTCCATGATTCCTAATTCACTACTCTCTCAATTAGCTACAATTGAATACAAATGAACTGTATTCAGTTGTGTAGGAACAGTCCAATAGATTATTTAAACTAATTATTATGTTAAAATAATTAAGATTTATGTGCCACCCCAGACTGTTTGCTGGCCCCTGCCTGGCCACCCCTCTGAAAAAATCCTGGCTCCGCCACTGTCATTAATTACTCACCCTCATGCTGTACCAAACCCGTAAGACCTTCGTTCATCTTCGGAACACAAATTAAGATATTTTTGATTAAATTTGAGAGGTGGATCACTGCTACATAGGCTTCCTAAGGGAGTGAAACTTGACGGCCCAGAAAGTCATTGAAGAAAATGTTTAAATATTTCATGTGCCTACAGTGGCTCCACTATAAGTTTATCAAGCGACGAGAATACTTTTTGTGCGGAAAAAAACAAAAATAACGACTTTATTCAACTATTCCATTACTTCCTTGTGAGCCTGAGACGAGAGTTTAAGAGATTTCCAGGACGCATGCGGAGAACTGACGTTCTTCTTCTACTACTATGTACAGCGTGCGTCTTCCTCTGCTTGTAAGACGCGCGCTGTGTAGTAGAAGAAGAACGTCAGTTCTCGCGCATGCGTCCTGGAAATCTCTTGAACTCTCGTCTCAGGCCCACAAGGAAGGGTCAGCCTGGTAAGATTGCAGAACGGCCATCGTGTGCAAAGCCGCCCCAGCCTGACCCGCTGACGCATATACTCTGCCATTTAGACATGATGTGGCACGCAGCAGATTAGTTGGCAGAGACAGCGTCTTCAATGCGGATGCTCACCGAGAGATCGTTGGCCAGCCTCACTCCAATCAGAGGCATTGACGCATAACCATATTCCTGCATATCCTCCACATCAGCATAGTTTGCCTGTGAACGATGGATGGGTGCATGTAGGATATGGCTTACCCCAAGATATCTGCACCTCAGTGTGAAGATCTGGGAGAAAGCGAAAACTCGTACCAGCTGGGTGGTTATGTCCAGACAAAAAGCTTTTATCCAGGCAGATACGAGGGAGTTTGCACTTCTCGCGCTTCCACGGCAGATCTAATCTTTCTTTGGCGCAAGATATAATGTCCAACAGCTCGACATATGCGGGGCAGGCGGGCTGAGAGCACTCAGAGACGTCCTCGATCTCAACAGCCTCGTCCTGCTCATCTTGGCTTGAGGCGAGGAGCTCGCTCGCTGCCGTATCAGATGATGTGAGAGATAACACATCATCATCCAGCATCTCG
Source organism: Rhinichthys osculus (assembly GCA_029959095.1). NCBI lineage: Eukaryota > Metazoa > Chordata > Actinopteri > Cypriniformes > Leuciscidae > Rhinichthys > Rhinichthys osculus. The sequence goes on from JARWKJ010000002.1 coordinate 48,222,468, forward strand.
CTCTCGCCAGCCGCCGACAAATGAGAGATGCTCGACGAGAGTGAAGTTTCTTCAAAGGAAAGCGCTCACAACACACACACACATACAGCCCCCTCAATGACTGAGCATGTTCTTCACCCAGGCACAACTCAGACATATTTTGTGTGTCATTTGTCAGGAAATGCTGACATGGATGAACACACTTAAGTTCTGTAAAAACCTTTCTAGAGTCTGAAATTAGTGACAATAATAACTTATTCTTACTAAGTGCACACTAATGAACATCTACTGAAGACTAACTAGTGTATATCTACTTAGTGCATCATGGACAGCAAAAAGAACATCAGAAATGTTAACAAACCAACAAGCGAGTACAAAACAAACCGACAGAAATGATTCAGCAAACACGATTACAAAGCAAAACACTGAGTGACTGAACAAACAGACTGACCCAAACACAACACAGTGCATTTCTCTTTCACAAACAGCACGATCTGCTCACTTCCTCTCTCAAGCTCGTCTTTCACTCATAGATCATTGACTAGAGCTGGATTTGAAACTGAGAGCAGCATGAAAAGAAAAAAAAATCCAAAAACACTAAATCACTTGAAACTGTTCAAACCTATTCATTATATAACAGCAATGACCATCTTCTGAAACATACAGAGGAAATAATACTCACAGAGCACAAGAGGAAGTTGACTGAGCTCCATACTGACCCAATAATGACAGACGGTTAAAGCCACAGACTGAGTTAAAGCCTCGAGACTTCCTGATTCCTACGGTCAGATCTTTAGGAACAACATGACAGATTAAATGCATACAAATGCACCTCATGTGTTCCAAAAAATATTTTTTACTTTTGATAAGTATTACGTCCGCTAGGGGTAAGACGCAATAATTAAAGAAGAATGAAAAGATACGACAGGCTTCCAGCAGGCCGTCAGACCAAAAGAACCAAAGGACGAAACCAAAGAATAAATTATAACAAAATTTATTGTAATTAAGAGTTATCACAAAAGTCGATAACAATAAATTAAACCACATTCATTAGTGGGGACCACTGGTCCAAAATAAATAAAGTAGGCTATAATTAATTCACAGAAAACTATAAAGAAATAAAAATAAAAGAGTGGTATTTTCGTCAGAGAGACCCAAGGCCCAAAATAACAAACAAAAACCCCATTCTACCAAAATAAAACAACAACGTAATTAACCTAGCACAAAGGAAAGAAAATAAATTACAATAACGCTTCCCTCTTCAAAAGAAACATAAGAAAAGAATATTTCCCCAAACAAAAGAGCAGGTCTCTCCTACATAACCACATTCTACACTGTTAGCAATTGATGTAATTTTTACAATAAATTTTACAACAACATATTGTATTCTTGTTTTTATTGTAAATGCAAATGCATGATGGGAAATGTATGGACAGTCCTGTAATTTTATTGTAACTACACTGTAGAAGCATTATTTTACAGCCACCGCATAGCATTGTGGGATCGCTGCTGTTTGAATTTTGAAATTGCGCGGAGGCTGCCAACGGTACCAGAATCAAACATTTTAGGAAGAATCAGGTATGAAACATTAACATGAAATCTATTTTATAAGTCTATGGATATCCAGTCACAGCCTTAAAATCAGATAAAGATAAAAAGAAGACATTAAATATCTGAAGATCTCAGCAGAGGAGGATTAAACAACTCCACAAACAGCATTACCAGCTTCACTTATTACTAACCAGACTGACTTTATTTCAGTCATAAGTCTATGAACGGAGGTTAGATGTCGATGTTTTAAAATGTTTGGCCACCATTATGATGATCAGTGTTTACTTTAGTTGGGCAGTTTGACTCTTAGCATTTTAAGTTAAATTTTGGTCTTTGTAACAGTGTTTACCAAAGCACATAATTTGTTACATAGGAAAACAAAACCAAAGGTGTTAAGGTGTTATAGTTTTCATTATCAAAAAGGAGAATGATTCTCTAATCTTATCCTGGACCCTGACCAAAAGTTGTAATTTGTTATTAATAAATAACTTTGACCTTACTTGACACAGGGCAGACATTCTGAATTTTTGTATACATTTTTTGAATTTTTTTTGAAATCATTATAATTTTTTTTTTAGAAACAAACAGACATCAAGAATCAGCATATGAATCTCAACAATGGTGACATGCTTCATGCTACAATGCATGCTGGGAGTTTTAAACTATGTAGCCTCCCAGAATGCATTGCGGCATAAAGCATGTCACCATTGTTGAGATTCATATGTAGATTCTTGATGTCTGTGTGTGTGTCCAAATATTACATTCCCAATTTTAGAAAAAATATCAGCTTGATGTCTGATCTGTATAAAAAAATGTATGGTGTTGAAAAAAAATCTATTAACAAATAACCACTTTCGGTTGTTTTTTGTATTTTATTATGTTGTAAACTATACGCCTATCACCAGACCACTTTTGTTTCTGACTTTCTTTGCAACAAATGATGTATGATGACCATAAATTCACATAAGAAGTCTAGAGTCAAATTGCCAAACTAAAGGCAACACTGTTCACCATAATGGTGCCAAAAATTATACAATGGTAAATTTTTACCATTGTTGTGTTTTTAATTGGCTAATACGGAACTTAGTAAATGTACAGTGAATTGTAATAAATTACAGCATTTTACTACTATAATCACAATAGCACTGCTGTATAAATACAGTACTTTATTGTAATTTTTTTTACTGCAAACAGTAAAAATCCTGTATATTACTTGCTGTAAATTTACTACAATTAGTTGCCAGTAATTTCCTGTAAAATTACAATAAATTGTTAACAGTGTACATAAAACACACAACTAAAAGAAACATGACAAGATTATGTTTGATCTGACGGCTGGTAAGAAGTCTGCGCCATTGCGACCGACCCGAAGCCGCAATAGTCTTCCCTGTCAACCGGAGGAGGAGGAGTTTTTAAACAGGACCGCCAGCTGATCGTCCAATTACCGCTGGCAGGCTGTTATCAAATCAACGATAATCTGAAACCCAAAGAAAACAAAGCATACACAAGTCTTATATTTAATACATGAGGACAAAACATGAAGACAAATACACATAACGTAACAATAAGGTTTTTGATAAACGTGTTTTAAAAAAAAAATCATGCAAAGTTTCCCACTGAAATGTTGTCAGGATTCACTCAGTACCAAACTGAAGAGCATCAGTTTTCCATTATGAGAATTAATATTTTTGTTGAACAAAAAAATTAAACAATAGGCTACGTCCTTTGGATGAAACGTTAAACCGAGGTCCCGACTCTCTGTCGTCATTAAAATGGCACCTCTCTCGTATAGAGTAGGGGTGTAACCCCGGTGTCCTGGCCACATATAGTTTAATATTCATATACAAAGACAAGGGATGTGAATCACGGCATTTCCCATCAAAACTCTGCAAGATTATGACAGGTTGATGTCAGACACATGGTGTATCTTTGTTACAATCTTCCCTATTCTGGGGTATAAAATATTTTCGTGGTATTATAATCTTTGTTTCCTTAATGAATAAAATATAATCTGAAGAAAATTATTAGAAAAGACATAATCATCAACGATGAACATAACATGTACCCAAAATTGTAGAATGACGCATTTAACAGAGAGACTGCAGAGTGAAAGAGGAAGTATAGGAAAATAAACTGGTGTGAAGAGAAGCTGTTTTATTCGTGACTCATGCAGAAAGACACTGAACACATAAGAATCTGAATTAGTGGTGGTTGCTATGCGTCTGTATCATTGCACATACTAGGGGTCAAAGGCTATTCATAAATCTCTAATCTTATTACAGTTTTTCTCAATTACTCATACACTAAAATTTCATCAATGTAACATAATTTTCTAAAAGATTCCTCAGAAAAATTAACACTATTCTTGTGTTTCACGACTCTAAACACATATTCAGAACTGGACACCATGTGTTCATGTTTAGTAGTTAAAAAACACACAACGTCACACAGCCAGCAGTTCTCGCATGTGAACACTATATGTAACAGTTTTACACGCCAGTCAGAACCACAGGATGTGTACAAATAATTATGTGTCAATTCATAGGCTCTACAAAAAATAGCATGTTCAAGAATTACTTAAAATTATATTATTATTCTCTCCATAAATGTAATAATTTATGTAGATTGAAGTAGTTTTATGCGGCAAAGTCCAATATTGAGAGATTAAAACTTGATTCACGATTCTTCTGTTTTTATTTGTGACACTGCAAGACAAAGCATCAGATCCAGAATATTTCAAAAAGGCTTTGTTTCTTTATTAAGAAAAGTAAACAAATAAATTATGAAATACTGCAGCAATACAAGTCAGGAGACTTACACTAAAATAAGGAATATGCATATATACATGCTTACAAATGACAGTTTGTACAGTGTGTTCATGTGGTTATAATGTGAATCAGGAAAATATCACGCAAGCCTTATATAGTAAAGAATAACACTGCGTTATATAAAGCAGAAAAAAATTCAGGCTTAAGAGAGGCATTTTAATTAAAACAAAATATAAATATTAAAAGAGGAAAATAATTTGGTGGGAATGAAACTGAGAGGACGGGAATGTACTCGCGATGCGAAAGCTTAGTGAAGGTCTGATCCATATTAACAATAATAGTTTATTGGTCAAAAACAGAAAAACCAAACAGGTTAAATAACATTATTGTACCTGGTTAAAGCCAACATTAAATTAAAATAGCTATTTCACAGTTTAACCTGCTTTTTACAATCAATTGCTGGTGTATAAAACCAATTGGGATTGAAATCAATGGAAATCAACTGGGTTGGGAAATCTGGTTCATGTTAACTTTAACAACATGCCAAATGTTAGACATTGTGAATCAGGAGTGACTCCTGTATCGCGCGCACACACACACACACAACAATAATAAAGGAGATTCGTTCCTGCATTTATATGAAGTTGTGGCTACCAAAACTTGACTTTTACAGTAATAATGCTCTGTCTGAGCTTGTGAATGAGATATTGAAAGATAGGAAGACACTGAAGTTTTATAACAAATTAATTACAGATTAAAAAGTCTTCCTCTTCATGTAACTGTTAATACGCTCAACATTTACCTTTTTTTTTTCTTTTTTTTTTATGCTTTTATGAACTACTATAAACTTTTAAGTATATTAATTGAACCAAATTAGACAATTCAGCATTTGTAAAGCAGTTTTCACAACACTGTTTTTGAAGCAAAAAAACAAACCATCAGTGAGCAAAGCCAAATCTGACATCACATAATATCAGTGATTATTTTGACTGAATGTTTGGTCAATGAAATATAATGATAAAAATGACTTCTAATACATCACTCGGGTGTTTTCCCTCTCATTCTGCAGCATTTGTAAATCAGCACGACTGTCACTAGCAGATATGGACAAGCTGCCAGTACAGAAGTGAGTATTTTGAGGACAGAGATCTGAGATTCTGAACGAGACCCTGAAAAAGAGACACACAAGCACTTTATCATGCACTATATCTGAACGACGGCATATGAAGAAATAAATCAGCTCACAGTTTCATGGCCTCTCACCTCTGACTGAGATCCAGCTCTTGAGCGACTCTCCTCTCGGGTGTTTGCAGGAGTAGAAACCCTCATGTGACTTTGAGACAGTCGGGATGATCATCTCTATAGTTTGATTCTGGACGAGTGATTCATCTTTATAGAAATCAGATCTGAGGATTGATGGGGATGTATATTGATATAAACAGCGTAGAGTCAGAGTCTCTCCTTCAGTCACAGGATGAACAGGACTCTCCAGAATCACATCAGCTACAGAAATAGAGGAAACATGCAATACATGAACAAAATGGTAATATAATAAAAACAAGACAGCTTTTCAGTTTTCCACTGCGCACTGGTTTCTGAGTGTATTTAGTGTATTGTTATAATGTTCTGGCTGTTTGCTTACATTAGTATCTGCTCTTGTTAAATCATCCAGCTTTATGCATTGATTGTAAACTGCCAGTGAAATAAATACAGAAATACAGACTCACAGTGTACAGTGATATTAACAGGATGATATTTCTCTCCAGATTCAGACTGACACCAGTAAACTCCAGTGTATGATTTGATGATGAAGCTGATTGTACATGTAGATCCTGTTTGTGAACCCCACACTGATGATGAACAATCTTCTATCCTCCATCTGTCTGTGTATCTTCTCACTGTCCATCCATCAGAGTTACTCTGGTCCTCACAGCTCAGAGAGAGAGAGTCAGATGTGAAGTGTTGAGTTCTGCTGGGACTGATGATCAGAGACACTGGAGGAGAAACACCTGACAAGACCATTACAGAGAGAATTAGTAAATGTTTGGTCTTTATTACAGATGAAGCAAACATTTAAACTATAGTGTGAACTCACCAGTGACCCACAGTGGTTGTGTGTTGCTAAATGTTTTATAGGCTGGTTTTCCTCTCTCTGCTCCGCACAAATAAACTCCTGTGTGATTTAGAGCAACAGAACTGACAGTGTATTTTCCTCCAGCTCCTCTTCTGCTGTCTGAGAGCGGCTCATCATAAACACTCATGTCTGAGTTAAATGAGAATATGCAGATGATCACTAAAGGAAATTATCTCTAATACTGTTTTTGATAAAACCAGTAAATGTGTATGTTATCACATGGAGGATATTATAATACCTGATAAAACAGTTACAGTGAACCAGCTGAATGTCCAGCCTGTAGAAGAGCCGTCAACCTCACAGTTCAGAGTCACTGGATCTCCTTCAGTCAACCACTTCTGAGGAGAAACACTTAAAACTGCTCTGGGATCTGAAATAGAGGCATCACTCATTAATAACATGTTAAACTTGTGTGTGTTTATGAAGAGATGATCAAACTCACTTGATACTGTCAGTGTAACTTTATCACTCTGTTGTGAAATGCCTGATCCTTCAGTGTCTGTTATATAACAGGAGAATGTCCCTGCGTCAGACTCAGTAACAGAACTGAATGTGTGTTCCTGTAGTTTACTGGAAACCATGAATGCACCTCCTTTATACCAGTTGTATATCCAGCTAGAGACTCCTTCAGCATCAATGTCACATCTGAGAGTGACTGTGTCTCCTCTGAATACATGTTGATCAGGTTTAATGGTCACTCTGGGTTTTGGTCTTTCTGCACAACAACAATAAACAATGAAAATAATGTGATGATGAATTTAATAAATATAAATAATAAACTGTGCTGTTATTTTCTCAGTTTCATTGACCAACACAGTGAATGTGTTTTTTCCAAGTATAACATGTTCCTGGATAAAATATCTTTATTGATCCTGAACAACATTCCAATCAACCAATCAGATTTGAGTAATACGTTTACAGATTGTGTCAAGTTTAAGTTTACAAGTTGAAATGTTGTTGTTTTTATGTTATGCAAATTGTTGTTGAGACATCAGTATAATTTAACTAAGTATTGCAAATAGTTGTTGTAGTTAAAAGGACTTTTATATATTTTTTTTCTATTGAATCTGTTCAGTTTTTAAGGTGTCTGTAGAGTTGCTAATTTTCAAGACAGTAAATGTCAAAAGATACTCTATGTTTCTGTATTATAACAAAGGTTGGGCATGTAGTAATAGTAAAATTACAAAATTTGTCATTTTTGTGAGTGAATGTTGTTTTTTGTTTTCACAACTCAGAACTGTCTGTGTGGTGTTACTAGTCACAACACATTAATCATTTGTATAACTGGTTTTGAGAGCTGTGTTTATAATCATGACACTCTTTTTCACTGGATTCATGAAAATCTTTTTAAGTAAAAAGTTAAGAAAGTTCTTAAGATAAATTACAAGAAGTTCATAAGAATGTTCCTTTTGGGGATTTAAGACAGGTTGGAAGTTATCCTAAATTAGTTAGGATTAAGAAGAATCCACACCCACCACAAGAAGAATTGTATTCTTAAGAATGTTTCATGAATCCATCTCCTGGTTTGTAACAGAATTACCCATTTGTGATTTATGAATCAAATTCACTCACCTTCAGTGTGTCCAGAGTGGATGATTGAAAGCAGCACTAAAAATGCAAAGTAAAAAAAAAACTTGAACTCACGAAAGATTATGCGTCTTTTTAAATGTTTCTAGTAAAGATCATTAAACTCATCTGTTGTTTATCCAGAGAGAGTTTCTGTGGGAAATTATTTGCAGAGTTCTTCCCATGAGGCAAACGGCTGTTTCTCTTAGGGGTCCCTGTGATGTCTTTTGTTTGTAAATTAGCTTTAGGTATAAGGGTCTGTCCCACAGACAGAAATTTGGGTTCAGATTTTCTGAAGACAGGCTAACGTCATCACTGAAGATTGTGCTACAGTACCTTCAGTAAATTATTCTCCCCACAAGAACTCTGGTCAAGCTTATTATTTTTATGCATTAGCGAAATCAAATACATTGGTAAGCCATCAAAGTGACAGCTCAGCCAAACACAGGAAAATCAGACCGTTTTTACAGTGTGACCATTGAGCTGATCAATTTTGTGTTAAACGTTAACCCTTTAAACGCATTCCTTATGTTTAGTGACACAGGACTTCACTCATACTTTCCTCATTCATTTTTTTTAAAGTAACCTTCTTAGTATTGCTCAATCAATTAATTTTAAACAATACAACAAGAAAAAAAATATATATATAAAAGAATGCCTGTTTTCCCATTATTTTTTGTAAAAAATATTGTATAGGGTCACTAACCAGTAACAATGTATGTATATTTTTCTGCAAAACAATAATTGAATCTTTGATGATTTAATGGGGATGCCATGCTGAAGGGTTGAGTGCCCTAATGACTGCAAGTCAAAGACACAAAGGAGTCCCCATCAGAGGTGGGTAATCCAGGGGCCAAAGAGTAAAAGTCCTGCCATATGTTTATTCCACTCAGTCAGCTGATTTCACTAATTAGTTCTGTCTCCTGTCTGAATTAGCAAATCCAAGCGATTGGAACAAAATACTGAGGAGGACTTTTACTTTCTGAACCTGGACTTTACACCTCTGCATAGCAATGTCACATGTCAGCCAAGAGCAAAGAAATAAACCAGAACTGGACCTTATCGTAGTCAAAAAATCTATGTATATTAAATATGGAGTAATTTCAGCCTTAGATGAAATCAACTGAAGATAAAAGAAGGCATTAAATCTGTGAAGATCTCAGCAGAGGAGGATTAAACAACTCCACAAACAGCATTACCACTTACCAGCTTCACTTATTACTTACCAGACTGACTTTATTTCTGTCAGACGTCTACAGAAGTTCTTATTGAGAATTAACTCTCAACTCTCGGCGCGAACCAGCTAGGTTTAACTCTGTTTCATTTGAAGTCACCATAACAGTGATTAGTGTTTCCATTAGTTGGACTCTTAACTCTTATTAACCCCTTAACTGTCACCGTCCCACAGGGACGTTTTCCATTATATTTTTAAAACAATAATATCTTAGTAAAAACCTTAAGTAATATTGACAAACTATATATCATTTGAAAGCTTACAATCTCTAGTTTTCATATTTGGTAATTGTTTTTTAAAATAAATTACACAGGAGCAATAATTTATCAAATTGCAACAAGAATATTTCATACTCATTAGGCGTGTTTAGGTCTTTATTCTGAAATAGCGACAAACATGAAAAATCATGAAAGATTGGTAGAAACCTCAGATTATTTTCATGCCAAGAGTTCAAAAGACAACACCAATTCAATTTAATGTGAAAAAAGTGCTGAATTTTTTTTAAATATAAAGAAAAATATGATGTATTCTCGATTTGTGATGCGAGCTATAACGTGTTTTTTTGTGCTTTTATTAGAGGTTGAATTCAAATCAAATTCATCCAAACTGCCCATACTACTTCTGAATAGGATGTCTACTTCATAAATTGTTTGAAAATTATGGAAAACTATAGTTCAGATCACTAAAACCATATATGGAAATGGAGGCGCCCTTATATGGTCAGTAAGGAAGCTTGGATGTGATCTAATGAAAAAACTATGTGCCCAAACAAAATCTTATAGAAAGCTCATTTTTTGAGATATCAACCTCAAATTTGGAACACAACTTGTTCAGATTTTTGGTTTTGATTTTCTTGCAATTTTACAGTAAAAAATGTTTTGTAAAATATGTATTTTATATAAAACATAAATAATCATATTTTTACTTTGTACATTTTCATAAACTCAAACTTCTATAACTTTTTTTCTGTTTCACTATCATAATTTATTTTACTTCTAGAATAATCTGCCAAATGTCTTTTTTATGTTTATTTATTCATGGTTGATGTGACATGGAGCATGTTTTCAATGAGCCTGTCCATTTGATACATGATCATGAAATCCAGGGGGATTTTTTTTTTGTCCTTTTTGTGGGAGGTTTTAGTAACAACACACTAGATGCTATTTTTGGTAAAATTTTCTGATCAGAAAGAACCCACCCTCATAAACTTTGTCCAATAATGATCAGCCAAGTCATTCAAATAAGTCTCAATGTCCAACCAGAGCAGCCAGAGCCGTATCTCAGGCTTGTAAGATCTCAGCAACTCAGCTGGCCTATGGGGTCTTTGAAAATGGATATTTACACAACCATTGTCCAATCCATGGCTGATTCTCTGTGGTTGCTAATCACATGTCCACGTGCAGTTTGAAAACAGCTTCTGATTGTTTGTAAACGTGCATCAAATGAACTGGCAATCAGCAGGATCAGCCATTTCATTTGCACCTTCACTCCATGGTGTGTGACATGAATCCACAGAGGCCAAACAACCAATTTTATACACTTTTAGAAGTAATAGACCATGTTTGTGAATCTGGTGAAGAAGAGCTGAATGAGGAATCTAGTGATGAGGAGCCAGATCTACTTTTTTCAGAAGTGAATGCATCTGATGCATCATCTCTAGATCGGTAAGTTGCATTATACTCTTTCCCAATTTGTGATAGGGAGCAGTGTGTAAATGTGATATGTAATTATGTGGGCCTATTCTATATATCTATATTTATATCTATATCTTGAAATATTTATATTTTTTATATATGTTAGGGAGCAGCATGTAAATGTGATATGTTTATTTCTGTTGAAATGTATCTCATGAAACACATTGCTATATTTGTAAATTTTATATATATATATATATATATATATTTGTATGTGTGTATTTTGTCTATATATATTTACATTTTTATATATTGTTGTGATAGGCATTCAGATGATTCTTTTGATGAGGACTGCCAACCATCAACCTCTGTGGCATCATATTCAACTACTGCTTCTAGTAGTTTTGGAGAAAGAGAAGGAGCCAGAAGCAAAGACAAAAAAAAAGGGAGAAGCAGTGACAGAGGAAGATGGAGAAGCGGTGACAGACGGAGAGGAAGAGGGAGAAGCAGTGGCAGACTGAGAGAAAGAGGGGAAAGCAGTGACAGAGGAAGATGGAGAAGCAGTGGCAGACTGAGAGAAAGAGGGGAAAGCAGTGACAGAGGAAGAGGGAGAAGCAGTGACAGAGAAAGAGGGAGAAGCAGTGGCAGACTGAGAGAAAGAGGGGAAAGCAGTGACACAGGAAGATTGAGAAGCAGTGGCAGACTGAGAGAAAGAGGGGAAAGCAGTGACAGAGGAAGAGGGAGAAGCAGTGACAGAGAAAGAGGGAGAAGCAGTGACAGACGGAGAGGAATAGGAAGAAGCAGAAACCGAGGAAGAGGGAGAAGCAGCGGTAGAGGGAGAGAAAATGGTCATGGCAGAGAAAGATCTTCATCTGGCTCTAGTGGTGTTTCCACTAGCACCGATGATCGGTGGTACACCCAAGAAGAGCGTGATGTTTCTCCACCAGTAATAAAATTCAGACCAGCTCGAACACCTGGACCTCAAATTATTGAAACAGAATCCTACAGTCCTCTGCAGTTGTTTCAACTTTTTTTTTCATCCTCGGTTTGTCAGACCATCATCCGGAATTCTAACAGCTATGCTGCTGAGCACCTGGAGACAGCAAGAAGGCCAAGGCAGGAAATCTCCCTGAAGGACTTTTTCTCATTCCTCTCAGTAGTAATGTATATGGGTTTGGTGAAGCTGCCATCAGTTTCAGATTACTGGAATGGGTCCAGACTGTATGGCATTAGGTTTCCTGCATCAGTGATGTCCTGCAGGAAATTTCAGGCCGTGTCCTCAGCCCTCCACCTCAGCGATCCTAAGGTAGATGCTGAGAATGCAAAAAATAAAGGAACCCCTGCGTTTGACCGTCTGTGCAAAGTCAAACCTGTATATGAGCAGATTCGGGAAGGATGTAAAAGTTATTATCACCCACATCAGAAAATTGCCATTGATGAAAGAATGGTGGCTTCAAAGGCAAGGATTTGTCTGAAGCAATACATGAAAGCGAAACCAACAAAGTGGGGGTACAAGCTTTTTGTCCTGGCAGACTCCCTAAATGCATATACATGGGATTTTTTCATATATGAAGGGAAATCCCCAGTAGCTCAGAGCCAGCAAAGCAAAGGTCTGAGCTACGAATCGGTCATGGCTCTGGTGGATGAAAAGGTCTTGGGGTCAGGCTACAAATTATATGTGGACAACTTCTACACCAGCCAGATGCTCTTCAGGGACCTCCTCCAGATAAACATCTCTGCTTGTGGGACCATCAGGAACAACAGGGTGGGCTTCCCACAAACCACCCTAAACAAGCTGCCCAAAAATGCACCCCGGGGAAGCATAAGGTGGAAAAGGGACAACCAGCTTCTCTTTGTCCAATGGAAGGACACAAGAGAGGTATTCATGTGTTCCTCGTTCCATTCGGCAAATGGAGATCAGACTGTCCAGAGGAGAGTGAAGACAGGAGATGGAGAATGGACCATTATGACTGTTCCTATTCCTACAGTAGTGTCAGACTACAACAAGTAAGCAGAATTTTTTCAGTGGATGATGTAAAAAAAAATTCAGATATGTTTATATTTTACGTATTGACTTTTGTTTATGTATGCTTTTTTTTACACAGGCACATGGGAGGAGTGGATATGTCCGATGCCCTCATCGGTTACTACTCCGTGCTTCGAAAGACCAGAAAGGTGGTACCGCTCCCTTTTCTTTCACTTTGTGGACATTGCGGTGGTTAATGCTTTCATTATCCACCAGCAGCTGGCTGCAATGCAAAGCAAGAGGGCAAAAAATCAGAGGGAATTCCGGGAAGCCCTTGTACAAGAGCTTGCAGATTGGGTGCCGCCTCCTGCTGCTCCTGCTGCTCCTGGTGCTCCTGCTTCTCACCATCCAGCAGGACACACTCCAAAGCACATACAACCTAACAGTAAAGTTAGAAGAAGATGCAGAATGTGCCACCAGAAAACACCTGTAATCTGCAGTGTGTGTGACTTGCCTCTCTGCTTCGTTCCAAAGCGAGATTGCTTCAGTCGCTGGCATGATGGTGAAAATTTGTAATCCTTAGCTCTGAATAGTTGTGAATAGTTGTGAATAGTTGTAAATAGTTGCAAATAGTTGTATGAACAGTTTGTCATTTGGATTTATATAACCACTGTAGATACTATATACTTTTTTGGTTTTGTTTTATTCCTATGTTCAAAAACAATTTATACACTATTTTTTTTAAAGTATAGTCTGAGAATGTTTTGAATAAAAAAAAAATAAGAATCAAATTTTGTGTGTTGTGGTGTTGTGAGATCAAGTAGTAAAGAAGTGTCATCAATGGAGCATGGGAATCCCCAATGGTGGAAAAAATTACACCTAGTGTCCTTTGTTGTTACAGCAGCTAAAAGTCTCACAGAATCTACAAGGTTTGTGATATCAATTCCAAATTTGGAACACAACTTGTATATATTTTTTGCTTTAAATTCCTAGCATTTTTAGGGTAAAACCTCTTTTGGATTATATATTTTTTCATAAAATAAATATGTTTTTATTATAGACCTTTTTTATTATAATAAACTTAAATTGCTATAATTTTTTATTTATTAATTTTTTTCAACTGCAGACACTTGTACCATAAACCTCCAAGTGTTCCCTTAAAAACAAGACCAGAATCAACCTTCTATTAAAAAGCATTCCAGAATTACACCCATTTAAATTTGGACATCCCCTTTTTAAGTGTGAGCTCAAAAAGGGGGGTGACAGTTAAGGGGTTAAATAATTTGTCTTTTTGGCTGTTGTGACAGTGTGTTTGTCAAACACATTTGGAACAGCAAAGAAAGTTAAAGTGAAACGAGATCAGGTGATGATGGTTAGGCCTACCTGTTGATGGTTTTATAATCATCATGAAACAGACTTATTCACTGAGGTTTTTATAATCTAACAATTAAGTTGTTCCACTAATATATTCACATCACAAACCCTGTGTTAATGCAGCATGAGATCCAGCAATATAACAATCAGTTAAAGTCTTTTAACAAACATGAAAAAAATGTGGCCTATGCTGACACACACAGATATCAACAATCAGCACGTGAATCTCAACAATGGTGACATTAGCAAATATTTAGATAAACATAAAATATTTAGATTAATTCAGAACATCACTGAAAAGTTACTAATTCACAACAAAAACAACAGCAAAAAATAAAAGCAAATATTTTGATACAAACAAAATTATAGGACAATTCAGCATAATTTATTCATGTTGCAATGCATGCTGGGATTTTTGTACTATGCTGCTACCCAGCATGCATTGCAGCATAGTACTTTTATTTGTCACCATTGTTGAGATTCATATGCTGATTGTTGATGTCTGTGTGTGTGTCATCATAAACTGACTTTTTCGTGCTCATGTTTGTTAAAGTCTTCTAACTTCTTGTTATAATATTGCTGGATCTCATGCTGCAGTAAAACAGGGTTTGTATTTTGAAAAAAAAAAATATTAACCTGACAAAATAGTTGTTAGAGTAAAATACCTCAGTGAATCAGTCAATTTCATGAGGATTATAAAACCATCACCAGGTAACCATCATCACCTGAACTCGTTTCACTTTAGCTTCCTTTGCTGCTGCAAATGTGCTTAACAAACACACTGTCACAGCGGCCAAAAAAGATTAATTATATAATAAAAGTTAAGAGCCCAACTAATGGAAACACTAATCACTGTTATGGTGACTTCAAATGAAACACAGAGTTAAACCTCTGTTAATTCTCAATAAAAACTGTCAAAGACGTCTGACAGAAATAAAGTCAGTCTGGTTAGTAATAAGTAAAGCTGGTAATGCTGTTTGTGGAGTTGTTTATTCCTCCTCTGCTGAGATCTTCACAGATTTAATGTCTTCTTTTATCTTCAGTGGATTTCATGTAAGGCTGTGTCTGAAGTCAGTTGTAGTGAGAGATGTAAAGTCCAGGTTCAGAAAGTAAAAGTCCTCCTCAGTATTTTGTTCCAATCACTTGGATTTGCTAATTCAGACAGGAGATAGAACTAATTAGTGAAATCAGCTGACTGAGTTCATGGGTGGAATAAACATATGGCAGGACTTTTACTCTTTGGCCCCGGATTACCCACCTCTGGTCCCCATCCCTAAGAAGCACACCAGCATAACGATTATTTCCCTACAACTAGTCCAAGCTATAAAACCCCTGTGGCAAGCAGGACGGGACCGAGAGCTGGAAGAGAACAGCGCAAGGATCTTCAGAAGCATAAATGGAGGAGCGATTTATTCCTTTAAAAACCTTAGTCTGAAAACTCAGAAATTCTGCATACTAATGAACATCTACTGAAGACTAACTGGTGTACATCTACTTAGTGCATCATGGACAGCAAACAAACCAACAGAAATGTGTACAAACTGTAACAACCGCACAGTATTCGGGAGAGGCAGAGACCAGCACACTAGGATGGCAGTTAACACACAACTCTTTATTAATGGTTAAAACAATGTCAGCTCATAAAACACATTACCCCCCTTGCTCAGTATATTGATCCACAAGCAGACGAGCTCACGTCTTGGCGAGAAGGATACACAGGAAATCTCTGTTCAGTCCATTGGTCAGCAGGCAGACTCAAGAGGATCCAAGAGGTTCAGCAAAGAGGATACCCAGGAGCCTTTCGGTCGCGTCACTCGGCTGACCGTATCAGGTTCTCCAAACTCTCTATTATTTGCAATTATCACACAGAGTAGGAGCTCTCCTAGCCCGAAGTCGCGTCCCTAACTATCTGTCACATTTACCCCCCACTGACTGTCTATCTTCACCGCCGGAGACACTAATCATCCCGAGCGGCCGTCTGGCGTTTCCCCACAAGTGAGAGCTCCCCCGAATCTCTCTCGAGCAGTACTCACAACATCCTTAAATAATCATCAACCCCTCCCACATCAGCTGTACCCTTTAAGTCAATTACGCAACACTCATTCGTTTAGATTAAGAGGGGCGTGTACATTAATCCCACCTAAATTCCAATCATTTCCTTATTCATCACACTACCCCCCTCCCAGGCGAAAAGGACTCGTCCTCGAGTCAAGCCGATAAATCATAGTCCAACAACCGGGCCGGTACCTTCCTAGCCCGCGACAACCGTCCTTCAGCAAATCCATTATTTGTCCCATACCACGACTCGCGGCCTACAGATTCAATAGGTACAGCCACACAAGAGCTGTCACCAGAAAGGGCTGCAGGCACATCCACTATAGGGGCAGGCAACAGGGTGGAAACAGAAGGCATGACAGCATCCAGCGCAGGGTCAGGAGACAGTGCAGCGTCCGAAAGTAGTGCAGGGTCAGGGTGCAGTGTGGAATCAGCCAGTAGTGCAGGGTCAGGGTGCAGTGTAGAATCAGCCAGTAGTGCAGGGTCAGGGTGCAGCATACTCCTTTCCCCATCCACAGCCGACATTCGACCCCCCCCAACACTCTGCAATTCCGGCCTTCCTGCAAGTAAAGTAGAAACATACGGTTTAAGACGATTAAAATGCACAACTCGCTCAAACCCCTTTTCTTTTGGGGCTATTCGATACAGGACCTCCGTAACCCGCTCAATGACTACAAACGGCCCGACAAAATGCCTTTGTAACTTCGGACACAGCCCCCGCTTACGCACCTTATTTTTCACCCACACCAATTCTCCTTCTGTATAAAACTGATGGGAAACTTTTACATCAAAATATCGTTTCTGCCTTCCTGATGCTTTCAGTTGATGAGCTTTTACAGCCTCTACTACCGAAGACAAGCTTTCAGCCACTTTCTCCACATACTCATTTGCCGAATCAAAACGTTCTGTCTCCCCTACTCCCAACACAACATCCACTGGCAAAACAATCTCTCGTCCAAACAGAACCTTATATGGCGAAAACCCTGTAGTAGCATGTGTACTGCTCCTATAAGCCATCATAACATATGGCAGGAGTGTGTCCCAATTCTGCTGGTTACTGTCCACAAACAAAGATAGCATGGAAAGTAAAGTACGATTAAACCGCTCCACCATCCCGTTCGACTGCGGATGATAAGCTGTAGTTCTTGTTTTATGCATCTGCAGCAAACCACACAACTCTGTAAATAACTTTGATTCAAAGTTTCGACCTTGGTCCGAATGAATACTGCGTGGGACCCCAAATCTACACACCCACTCCTGTACCAAAACCTTCGCTATGGACACTGCTTCCTGATTTGGAAGCGCGACCGCTTCTGTCCACTTCGAGAAATAATCCCTAATTACCAGGATATACTTATTTTTCTCTCCAGTTAAGGGCAAAGGGCCCAAGATGTCTACCGCAACACGTTCAAAAGGCCGAGAAACAAAAGAAGGCTGCAAAGGGGCACGAACGTTCAGCGTTGAAGATTTACGAGATGAATATTCTGCACATTCCCTACACCACTTCTTTAAATCCTCAAACCACCCGGGCCAATATAACCGGTCTTTCACTTTCGCCTGCAATTTTTGCACCCCTAGATGACCGCCCGTAGCAGAATTATGCAACATTTTCAAAACCTCCGGGACCATCACCTTCGGAAGGACCACCTGAATTTTTGATGCAGCATCTGTATTAAGGGGCGGTTTACGCACTAACCGCCCCTGCTCAATCTCCAACTGATCCCACACCGGCAAAAACCCTCTCACTTCTGCTTTGGTCTGTGCTTCAGCACACCCCTCCTCCCCCCGTGACAACAGTTGTTCTACAATCTGTAAAACGGCATCCTTCTTCTGCGCCCCCACCAACTCATCCTCAATCTCCCCTGAAGGAGCAATTTCACATACAGCGCAGACCGAAGCACTAACCTCCGAACGTGGATCTGAAAACCCTTCGCACTTGGCGCCGAATGATGGCAAGCGTGAAAGCGCATCCGCATTAACATGCTTTTTCCCGGGGCGGTGCACAATTTTATAATGAAAACTGGCCAGCTGTTCGATCCATCTAGCCAGCTGTCCTTCCAGCCCCTGAAAATTATGAAGCCACCTTAAGGAGCTGTGGTCAGTACGTAATATAAATTCTTTCCCAAGCAAATAATGCTTGAAGTACTTAGTAAATACCACTAAACTAAGCAACTCCTTTTTCGTGGTGGCATACCTACGTTCCTGTTTCGTTAAAGCTCGACTCGCATACGCCACAACCCGCTCCAAGCCATCCACCTCTTGTGACAAAACTGCACCAATGCCCATATCACTTGCATCAGTGTCTAAAATAAATGCCTTGTGCAGGTCGGGGTACGCAAGAACTGGCGTTGTCACCAGGGCTGTTTTAAGCTGTAAAAACGCCCGCTGGCACTCACCATCCCATTTAAATTTCCGTCCTTTCTCTGTGAGGCGATGTAATGGTCGTGCAATTTCAGCAAACCCCTCAATAAATCGCCGATGATAAGATGCCAGCCCCACAAAACCTGTATATGAGCAGATTCGGGAAGGATGTAAAAGTTATTATCACCCACATCAGAAAATTGCCATTGATGAAAGAATGGTGGCTTCAAAGGCAAGGATTTGTCTGAAGCAATACATGAAAGCGAAACCAACAAAGTGGGGGTACAAGCTTTTTGTCCTGGCAGACTCCCTAAATGCATATACATGGGATTTTTTCATATATGAAGGGAAATCCCCAGTAGCTCAGAGCCAGCAAAGCAAAGGTCTGAGCTACGAATCGGTCATGGCTCTGGTGGATGAAAAGGTCTTGGGGTCAGGCTACAAATTATATGTGGACAACTTCTACACCAGCCCGATGCTCTTTGGGGACCTCCTCCAGATAAACATCTCTGCTTGTGGGACCATCAGGAACAACAGGGTGGGCTTCCCACAAACCACCCTAAACAAGCTGCCCAAAAATGCACCCCGGGGAAGCATAAGGTGGAAAAGGGACAACCAGCTTCTCTTTGTCCAATGGAAGGACACAAGAGAGGTATTCATGTGTTCCTCGTTCCATTCGGCAAATGGAGATCAGACTGTCCAGAGGAGAGTGAAGACAGGAGATGGAGAATGGACCATTATGACTGTTCCTATTCCTACAGTAGTGTCAGACTACAACAAGTAAGCAGAATTTTTTCAGTGGATGATGTAAAAAAAAAATTCAGATATGTTTATATTTTACGTATTGACTTTTGTTTATGTATGCTTTTTTTTACACAGGCACATGGGAGGAGTGGATATGTCCGATGCCCTCATCGGTTACTACTCCGTGCTTCGAAAGACCAGAAAGGTGGTACCGCTCCCTTTTCTTTCACTTTGTGGACATTGCGGTGGTTAATGCTTTCATTATCCACCAGCAGCTGGCTGCAATGCAAGGCAAGAGGGCAAAAAACAGAGGGAATTCCGGGAAGCCCTTGTACAAGAGCTTGCAGATTGGGTGCCGCCTCCTGCTGCTCCTGCTGCTCCTGGTGCTCCTGCTTCTCACCATCCAGCAGGACACACTCCAAAGCACATACAACCTAACAGTGCAGAATGTGCCACTTGAAAACACCTGTAATCTGCAGTGTGTGTGACTTGCCTCTCTGCTTCGTTCCAAAGCGAGATTGCTTCAGTCGCTGGCATGATGGTGAAAATTTGTAATCCTTAGCTCTGAATAGTTGTGAATAGTTGTGAATAGTTGTAAATAGTTGCAAATAGTTGTAAATAGTTGCATATAGTTGTATGAACAGTTTGTCATTTGGATTTATATAACCACTGTAGATACTATATACTTTTTTGGTTTTGTTTTATTCCTATGTTCAAAAACAATTTATACACTATTTTTTTTAAAGTATATTCTGAGAATGTTTTGAATAAAAAAAAAATAAGAATCAAATTTTGTGTGTTGTGGTGTTGTGAGATCAAGTAGTAAAGAAGTGTCATCAATGGAGCATGGGAATCCCCAATGGTGGAAAAAATTACACCTAGTGTCCTTTGTTGTTACAGCAGCTAAAAGTCTCACAGAATCTACAAGGTTTGTGATATCAATTCCAAATTTGGAACACAACTTTGTAGCGGAAATGAGTCTCGTTTTGGGGAAATTATTTAACTCAAATGGGGAATATTATTCATTAGATAATGAATATGTAATCGCATACATAAATTAAATTATCCCAAATAGGGAATGGACTAAACATTACCATATATGAATAATTAACACGATTGATCGTAGTAATTATTGATATTTGGTTTGGTTAAGTCAGATTAATTGTCAGGGTCAATTTACATGTGATTCCAAATTAGTTTGTCATGCATCCTGGTTCATCCCGCGAACCGGAGATGAAAACTTCCTTATATCACAAGATTACCTGCCTGTATACCGAGTGAATATTTTCCGCTGGCCACACGGAAGTATCTGCTCGTATACGGCACTTTCAGACGTTTAAAATAGTTAACCGAGGTAGAGCGTTGGTAACTTACAGATCTTTGACATATTACAGAGACTTCAATCATGGGACAATGAGACAGATTCGATTTCAAAGGATTATGGAATTTAATAACACAATACTAAGGGTTATATAGACTACTAAAAATCACGCAGGAGTAAATAATATGCATATAAAAACAAACAATTAATACAGGATTGCAATATGACGTATTTAAAAGAGACAGATAGAATGAGAGTGAGAGAGAGAGAGAGAGAGAGAGAGTGGGTGTGAGAGAGAGTGAAAGAGACAGAACAGTTCAAACAATTCACACAGAGACCCAAAGGATTCCAATATCAATCGAGACACTTTAAGCAGCACTTAATTGAGATTTTGTACGTTACTTGATTTAAACACGGTCCCTTTGTGTTGAGTTGTGTGTTACAAAGGCAGCGTGGTTGGAGTTGTCTGGCGCGTCTTCCGGTAGGAGGCAGATGTTTGCGATTGCTTCAGCTGCGGCCCGTACGAGAGGCGATTAATCTTAAACTTGTTTCGTTCTTGAATGAAACCGAACTATCAACTGAGGTAAATCGAAAGAAAGCAACTTAGATTTAAAACAAAGTAGAAAAACGACGAAGAAGGAAAACTCCGGCTGGAGTTTAGCAGGAAAGTTTAGGCATCTCTCTCTGGCGTAGGAAACTGCACAGAGGAGAAGGTGGCGGTATATTTTGAAGGAGCGAGGGACACGCCTTCCACACGTGTTTGATCCAATCGTGTTCAGGAAGGCGGGTCGTCAGACCTCGTGATTCACGCCTTACGGATCATGTGCATAGGGGGTAAAACTTGTTGAAATACACTTCTAAACTAGTATTAATAACAGCATGCATCATATTACATTCTGGGTTGATGATTCAATCTTCTTTGATTATTCTGATTACAACCATACCAAATTCGGCATTCCTAGGGCTTAGTGAAATGCAGATACATGATTTTCGTGATTAAAACGGATGTTAAATTGGTCACATATCATAACAGCTTACAGTTATACCAGTTTTGTCATCAGTGAATCATGAAAACACAACCAGAAAAACATTTCACACATTTTACAGGGTGATTTTTGACTATAGTGTTCAGAATGATTGTCTCTCGTGTATGTGTGTGCGTCTGTGTATGAGCGAGTTCACCCAGCGTGCAGTCACGCGGTGAACTTTTGGTCATCTTCTGTTCTGTGTGCGTAAGGGAAAAGGAAACCCCAAAGGGGCTTCCACGTGTGTGCGCTTATCTGAATGGACAATGTTCGTCTGTTCATCTTGGAGGAAACCCAGAGGGGGCCCTTCCTTGTGATCTGCCTTTTGGTCATGTGTCTTGATCAAATGTGGTAAGCGGGGTATTGTTTAGTCATTAGAGAAAAGCGCCACGGGGCACTTGTACCGGTAATTCAATTACGTCCAAACACCATTTGCTTTGTGAGCAGTGCGTGGAGGGATAAGAACTTGTGGAAATCAGTGATTTAATCAAAATGGCAGATGGCATCTGCTTTTTGTCACAGTCGCTAAATGAGAAGAATGCAAAAACAGCAGTTTAAGGAGAGGGCAGATCTGACCATGGCTACATTCCCCCTTTGATGGTTCGACAGGGCCCGTGGGGGTGGACCTCGTTGGACCATCACGATTGCCTTGGTCAGATGGCAGGCAAATCATGGAGGTCGGACTCTGCAGATGATGGTTAGGGCTGAGGGCTCAGCTCTATGAGATCCTCCGCGTTCGCTAGCGGGGAGTCTTCTTTCCGAGGGGTCTTACGAAACCCCACGGACATGGCTTGGGTGAGCCTGGCTGTAGAGGCTCGCATCTCGTTGACTCGTCGGTACAGGACGTAGGCAAGGCCCAAGGTTAAGGCGTGTCCGATGACCGTTGAAATGCACACGGCAGTGTCAGCGGCGGTCCATGCTTGGACGACTGGTGAGGCGTTCAGGATAGGCATTCTGGACAAGGCTTGGAGGGCGGCGTCCAGGGGAGCGATGTCGACGATCTGTGACCCCCCTTCCTGAATCCATTTCTCCAGCTCTGGGTCGAGGGTGAAGTTGCGATCCTTAAAGAAGGATGGAATCTCTAGTTCGGACTGGTATTCTTCACTAGGGAGGTGGTACAAGGCTAGGTCGTCCAGGTGGAGGATGGCTCCTCGTGGAACTTGGATCCACATGGTCTGGTTCAGCAGGTTGACACGCGTAGCGGTGTCGTGTTGGTCGTAGGTCAGTGTCGCTGTCCGTACTGGGGTATTAACGAGCCATCGGTTTCCCACAATCTCAGCTTGCGTCTCGGTGACTTGGCTGCGGGGTTTAGCATCCGCCGGGCAACGTGCGTCGCTGGCCAGATGTTGCAGGCCGCAGATCCCATCAGTGTTGTCTCGGAGGAACGGCTTGCTTGGGCAGAGATAGTGGATATCTTTGGTGCGGGTGCACATGTGCAGGTTTGGGGCTAGGTACAGCTGAGGGTCGCTGTCGTGGTAGGCTACCACGTCAGGTGTCCGCACCTTAAAGTAGGTATTGCTCTGCCAAAATCCCACGTTGACAATGTCTTTGAGTCGGTAGATTCGGCTTGATTCTATGATGGGTAAGTTCAAGAGGAAGCCTACCTCTCGCTGTGCGGGGTCAACGTACAGTGGAATGGCACTGCCTAAGGAGTAGGCAAGGTGGGTTTGGATCGGGTCAATGGGTGTGGTTATGGCGGAAGCCAGCACGGTTTGTACCAGGCTTAGGGGTATCAGGTATGGCGGGATCCGACCCATAGCTAAGCTGTCTATGGAGGAGCTTACTTCTCGGAGCATGTCGGTCATTAATGCTGTGACCAACTGTGTTTGGGCAAAGTCATTTTGGAAAACTGTGAACATCTGCTTCATGGAGCTCACAGTCTGATTCAGCATGACGCTGTGAGTGTTGAGGATCGTCACGGTTCCTCTCAGTGTCTTGCCAATGGTTCGCAGGGATTCGCTCTGTGTGGTGAGTTGTTCTTTCAACTGTGGAAGCTCGGCCTGGATTTCGGCCACGTGTCGTCGCACCGTGGCTATGTTCACGGCGTTGACACTGGACATGCCAATGTTGAACAGCGTGCCCACGGCTGCAGCGGCCCCGAGCAGCGCTCCCAGGAACCGTTTGGAACGTTTGTTGTGTCCTCCCAATTCCGCTTGGGTGACGGTCATCTTCTCGAGTTGGCTCAGCATGTGCTCGACATCGGCTTCGGCGTGGTTGAGGGCGGCTTCTGTCCATCGCGCACCTGCCCAACTGTACTGTGCCACCGAGCTTGGGTAGTGCGCCCGGTAGACATTTCGGGGGTCCAGTCGCACATACACTTTCTGTGTGTGCGTTCGGCAGTTAGTGATCAGGAGTCCTGGTTGGTCCCTCAACACGATGCCCGAGGCCGGTCCTGGTGAGATGACGTCGGCTGGCGGCTGGCCTCTGGTTGACTGAAGGCACATGAGGACTATCAACAGCAGCATCCTATTACAGGCAAGAGAGAGAGAGGTATGGAGGAACAGGGGAGAGAGAAAGGCACAGGTCAGCGAGGTTTGTCCCGGGTTGTGTGAGACAGTCTTTCGCTGCGATGACGGCGGTTGAGTTTTTAGCTTGCATTGGCCCCTCCCTGTCTGTCCCTGCTAGTGGCCACATGTCTTTTGATCTGATTGCGGTGGACCCATTTGAGAACGGGTTCTCTCTGTCCCCGTTTTAGCTGGATTTGGTATGCAACGGGGGAGAGTTTGTTCACAATCTCGTGGGGTCCTGTCCAGTGGGGCAGGAGCTTCTTTGACAGCCCCCGTGGTGGCGGGGCGAAGATGTAATACAGGACTTTGTCGCCCACATTGAACTCGTGGTGAGATGCCTTTTGGTCATAGTATGCTTTCTGGCCTTCAGCGCTGCTTTTCAGGTGTTGCTGGGCGAAAGCGAAAGTTCCTTTTAGATGTTTATGGAGCTCGTCCAGGTACTGGAACGTGGTGTAGGCGGTGACGAGGTTGTGGTCTCCTGGTTGGTACAACAGGTGTAATGGCAGAGTCATCTGCCTCCCGGTCATTAGTTCAAATGGGGACACCCGTGTTGATTCCTGCGGTGTGGCTCGGAGGGCCATCAGCACAAGGGGAAGTTTCACGTCCCAGTCTTTCTGGTTAGTCGACACGTACTTTCTTAGCATGTGGACCACCGACTGGTTAGATCTCTCAACTTGGCCCGATGAGGTTGGCTGGTGCGAAATGTGCAGTCTAGCTTGTACCCCTAGGCATCTCCAGATCTTTTGCATGATCTCGGCAGTGAAGTGGGTACCTCTGTCTGAGTTGACTCTTAGTGGCAATCCGAACCGGGAGAAGACGTGGTTCATCAGGAGGTATGCCGTTGTTTGGGCAGTGTCGTTAGGTGCTGGCAGACACTCTACCCACTTGGTAAACTGGCACACCACCGTGAGAAAGTACTTGTTGCCTCTTGTTGACCTGGGCAGGGGTCCTACCCAGTCGATTTGGAGGTCTGACCATGGGAACGTGATTCCTCTGCGTTGCAGTGGGGCTCTGTGATTTGGGTTTGCTGGTTGGAATTGACAGCAGACCAAGCATTCTCTCACATACTCTGCCACATCTTGCTGCATGCCTGGCCAGTATGCCACCTGTCTGAGTGTGTCATACGTGGCTCTGGTACCGTGGTGTCCAGCATAGGGTGTGTTGTGAGCGTGCATTAGCATCACCCCCCTTTGGCACAGTGGCACCACGAGCCTAGGCGGTGTGGTGCCATCAGGGTCAAACCATAGAATGTTGTCCCTCACACGCAGCATATGTCTGGAGTTGTGTAGCTGTCTGAGGTATGAGTCGTCCGCCAAGGCTGAAGGTGAGATAGGGTGGCAGGAGGGGTCAGAGAGGAGGTCAAGAATTGTCTTTATAGCAGTGTCTGTGGCTTGCATATCCGCAATATCGTTGTTAGAAATTTGCGGTGTTAGCGATAGCGGCTGTGAAGCTGGTGCTGTCGCAGGCAAGGGCCGTTTGCTGCGGGTTAGTACCGCCACATCGGGTGTTGGTGTGGGGTTTGGCGCAGACCACAGCTCACCGTGGAGGGCGCCCGCTTTGGCAAGGGCGTCAGTGTGGTCATTAAAGTCTTTGTCTAGGCCTGGCAGTTTTGAATGTCCCTTTACCTTCTTCCAGTACACGGTGACATCGTGTGTTGTTGTGATGTTATCACATTCCTGGAACAGGTGTTGGTGTTTTACAGGCTTGTTGTTTGCTGTTTTGAAACCATTACGTTTCCAGATCGGGAGATGGCACACAAAACTGAGTCTGACATAGTTAGAGTCTGTGCAGATGAGAAGTTCACTGACGTTATGGGCCGATGCGATTTGCAGAGTTATGAGAATGGCTGCCACCTCTGCATACTGGGATGACTGGGGGCCCAGTTTGAAGCATTGTGGTGGGCATGGGTGGTTGTCAACCCACAGTACCCCTGCACCTGCCTTTAGGATGCCCTCGTGGTTGTAGGAGCATCCGTCGACGTAAGCTGTGGGCATGCCGTCGCACGCATTCTTGTCAAAGTACCTGTGACAGGTCAGTTGTGGCTGTTGGGGCTCTGGTGTGTCTAGCATCGCAGCAGGTGAGTCGTCGGAGCAGTTCTGACATGCAGCCAGACCGTTTCCCAATGCCGACTTGTGATTCTGTGCATATCGTGCCTCGACATCTCGTCCTTGTAGAGCCATTAACCACGTGGCTATGCGTGCATTGGTGACCACGCCGTTTCGGATGCGTTGGCTGTTGAGGTACATCACAGGCTGGTGGCAAGTGTCAATGATAACTTTCTGTGCTCCAATGTAGTTGGAGAAACGCTGTATGGCCCATACCGTACAGAGCAAAGCTTTTTCACAGTCTGAGAATTTACATTCTGGAGGGAGAAGCGTCTTGCTGGCATATGCGACCACCTTTTTGTCTTGATCGTGCATTTGGTATAGGCCCGCACTGAGACATTGGTCAGAAAATCCTGCTTCCAGGTAGAATTCCTTTTGAGGATCGGGGTAAGCGAGGCAAGGGGCTGAGCATAAATGTCTTTTTAGTGCCGCCATGGCGTGTTCTTGAGCGTCTGACCAGACGAAAGGGCAGTCCTTTTTCAGCAGCGCTGTGAGGGGCCTGGCGATGTCCGAATAGTTTTCGATGAACTGTCGGGAGTAGTTGCATACCCCTAGAAAGCTTCGCAGTTCAGAGACGTTAGTGGGAGGCTTGATGTTTTGAATGGCGTGGATACGGTTTGATTGTGGTTCGATGCCATGGGATCCGACGAGAAGGCCCACGTAGTTGACCTTGGTGCGGCACCATTGACCTTTGTGGAGAGCTATTTTGGCGCCGGCAGCGGATAATTGGTTCAAAACATAGTCTATTTCTTTCAGGTGGTCTGCCACCGTCGTGCTCTTCATAAGAACATCGTCCACGTAAATCAGGTTACCTCTCATCCTGGCGTCAGGACAGGCTTTGTTCAGGAAGATGTTGAACTCAGCTGGTGAGTTGGCGTACCCGAACGGGCATCTGTTGAAGGTGAACTGTCGGTTGCCAAATGTGAATGCCAGCTTGTGTTGGTCTTCTGGGTGCACTGGAATGGTCCAGAATCCAGAGGCCACATCGAGTGTAGAGAAGATGGTGGCTCCTCTGATTCGGGGTATTTCCTGTTCGAGTTGGGTCATGGGCCATCGTGATAACGGCACCTGTTGATTCAGCTTTCGATAGTCAATGGTGGGCCGCCATTTCCCATTCGGTTTGAGAACGGGCCAGATGGGGGCAGAGTAGGTGCTGTTACATGGACGGATGACACCTTTCTCAAGCATGGATTCGATGATTTCCTGCACTGGTTCGTGCGAGGCGATGGGAATTTTGTACTGCTTGACGAAAGTGGGAGGAGCCTCGGGATGCGTGGGGATGCACACCGTGTGGAGGTTGGTAAGGCCACAGTCTAAAGAGTCTTTGGCAAAGGATTCTTTGAACTTGTAAAGGACTTGTCTTAACCTCTGGCGGTCTGTGTCATTCTGAAGCGCGTCAGCCTCTTGTAGAATTTGCTGCACTTGAGATTCAAAACCTTGATATGGCTCCTCTGTCGATGTGTCATCAGTCGGGTTGATCTTTGAAGGCATAGCAGGTGCATTAGTCTCACTGACAGGCTGGTGGGAGACTGTGTACACTGCGAGGTGTTGGTCCTCTGTAAGCTCAGTTCTGCACACTTGGTCTTTGGCCACTGACATGACAGATGTGATGGCAATGAGTTGGAAGGGCAGCGTGAGCACTGTGTTGTCTGTGTGCCCTTCAGGTATCAGTGCAGGTGGAAGGGGGCCGATGACCGGTAATACAAGTTCAAAGTCATGAAAGTCATGGCTCACTAGCCATCCTAGCCTGTAGGCTCTGGGAATGCTGATGTCCCTTGCTGTGCAGTTGTTGAACAGAATGTAGACTATCCGAGATGACACTTCCGTGAGGGGTGTGGCTTCGAGTGCGAGTCCGAGGTCTCCACATTCAGGTGAAGGTTGGAAGAAACCTAGCGTGTGGTTCAATGTTTGGTTCCGTCGTATGTTGAGGCGTACAGCGACCCCTTTGGTGTAGGCTGGTACTACTGTTGCTTGTTCGTTGATTAGGGTGCAGACTTCAGGGATGGTCTGTCCCGACAGTAGATTGTCATGATTGCTGGGAACAGGTGGCTGTATAGTCAATGGGGCCCATACAACTTCATTTAACATGTCCACATGAGCTTTGAGGCGAATCAGAACGTCTGCTCCAATGTAGACATCGTGGGCTGGATCCGGAAGGATCAGGAAGTAATGAGTCAGACACCGGTGATTCCACTTTAATTGCAAAGCACAGATCCCTTTGGCAGATATCATGGAGGATGGATTTGCGTTGAGAGGGAAGCGGGTGCGTTTGCTGGTATAGGGCAGGTCCGATGTGTTGTCAATGATTGCATTGAATAGTGAGAAGCTTATGGCAGATTGGTCAGACCAAATCGCCAGAACAATGTCTGTTGTGGTTACATCCTGCAGCTGCAGGTCGGTCCTGACCTGAGGGCAGTAGGTATCAGAGCCTTGGCTGGTTTTGAAAGTGCAGAGTAGCGAACTTGACCCTTGATCAGCTGTTGTGGCTGGGTCGCCATGTCTGGCTGAGGGAATTCCCGTGAACTCTGTGACCTGACAGTCTGGCTCAGCAGATTTGTTTGGCGAAAGGGGGAGGGGTTCACGCACTTGAGCCCAAACTTGCAGGTGTTTGAAGTCCAGTAACGGCTCGAATCGATCCAGCAGGTCTTTGCCTATTAGGAATGGATAAATGTTCATTGGTGAAACATAGACCGGGTGTACTAAACTCATCGGGCCGATTGCCAGGTGAATGGGGGCCACGTTTCTCAGCTGGATGTCGTTTTGGCTGTACGACTGCACATTCAGCTCACAGGTGTGGAAGTTAAGAGTTCGATTCTGTCTTTGAGCTTCAAATTTGAGTTTTTCAAAAAGTTCAGCTGATATGAGTGTGAGATCCGAGCCCGTGTCCACGAGCGCTTCGAGTCTCACCTCCTTTTCCAAAGTGATGGTTAGGTAGAGTTTGCGTGCCACACCTCTCTCTATCAGATTTCCCAGAAGTTTTGGTGTGGGGTCTTTTGTGTTGATCGATAGACAGTGTGGTTGTGTTAGGTGTGGCTCGCTGTGAGTGCAGATCACCAAGACAGCACTGTCTGGTACCTTTAGGTGAGCGCTGCTACCGTCTTGTTCAGGAAGTGCAGTGTTTTGTTCAAGAAGTGCAGTTGGCAGCCGGAGTGAACGAGGGGGGTTGTCGGTTGGTGATGCAACATTGAGTTCACTAGTCTGTGACTGACAAGCCGTGTTCTGGGCTGTCAGTTGGAGGGAGTGAGTGGTGCTGTCACTGGGTGATGTGACAGCGAGTTCCATAGTCTGTGGTTTGACAGTGTCTGTGGGGCCGTCATTGGGAGAAGCGTTGGGAGTGGAGTTGGCTTCAGGCCTCAGGTTTAGTCATGCGGTGTCTGGCTTGTCCTTGTCTTTCTTGTGAGGTTTCTTTTGAAGGAACTCCCTCAGCATGCTCAGAAGTTCTGCAG
This sequence comes from Rhinichthys osculus, assembly GCA_029959095.1. Taxonomy (NCBI): domain Eukaryota; kingdom Metazoa; phylum Chordata; class Actinopteri; order Cypriniformes; family Leuciscidae; genus Rhinichthys; species Rhinichthys osculus. The sequence goes on from JARWKJ010000002.1 coordinate 48,252,238, forward strand.
CGTCAGACGCGGCGGCATTGTCTCTGTTGGATTTGAGTTCCAACTTCAGCTTACCAATGTCATTTTGAGAGGGGTCTTTCAGCCGGTTCTCTGGGCTTGTTGTCCGGGGAGATGGAGGTTGGTTCCTTCTGGGTTGCCGGCCGGTTTCCCAGGTGCCCCCTCCCCTTTGGTTGTGGAAGGTGCGAGGCCGGTCCCAGAATTCCCCAGTGCGGCTGTTCTGCTGCCTGGGGCGGGCACCCCCACGACCGCGCTGACCTCTGCTGGGTTGGAATGGTCGTGTCTCTCTGTTGGCAGGCTTGTAACTGGGGTGCTGTGCGCCCTCTAGGGACAGCTCTGGACGGTGCTCAGAGACAGGGCAGATTGTGGGGTTTCTCACAGTCTTTTCAGAGATAGTCTTTTGTTTGGTGTAAGCTTTGTGAGCCAAGTCACGCAGTTGTTGGATTGACATAGTCCGTGGCTCAGCTAAAACCCCGAGGTGGTGCGATAAGGTCGGATGGAGATTCCGCAGGAACAAAGTTTTGAAGTTACAGTCTTCTTCCATCCCGGACTCATTGCGAGGTCCGAAGTAGGCTTGTCGGAGGCGGCCGTAATAAGCTTGCGGGGTTTCTAGTCGGGCCTGCTTGAGGTCCATTGCTGTTACGAATCCGCTCTCAGAGTCTGGGTCAGAGAATTCACGGATCAGAGCTTGTCGCAGCTGCTGGTAGTCCGTTTTGACGATCTCAGGTTGCCTGTCTAGAAAACTCCGCACGTCACGGCTTGAAGTAATCCTGAGAAGATACAACTTATCCCGATTAGTGACGTTGACCATAGTTTGTAGGTGAAAGTCAATGTCTTGTAAGTAAGAGTGAACATCGTGGCCTCCTGCTGGATTGGGAGTGAAGGTCGGGATGTTTCTAGCCAGCTTGTCCAGTTCTTTATGGGCTGTGTGGTGACCGATGGCTTGACCCCGCCCCTCTTCAGCTGGTGGGGACACGTAGCGGCTGGCTAGTGATGTCTTTAGCAATGGGCTTTCGCCCCCCTTTTCAGGTCTGGGTTTTTGGCTGAAAAGTGCAGGCTCACTGGTGAGGGGAAACGGAGTGATGGGTATTTCCCCCTCCAGGTCGCCTTGTAATTTGTAAGAGTGTTTGAGTTCTTTATGGACCAAGTCCAGTTCATACTTTAGATCATGTCTCTGTTGGGCAAGCTCGGTAATTTCAGTTCGAGCTGCGTGCAAATGTTTCTCACAGGCCTTGGCTCTGGCCTCTTTGTCTTGTATTTTACTCTCTGCTCTTTCTAGAAGGGCCTCGGCGCGCTGCAGTCTGTCATGGAGCTCCTCCGTGGTGTGTTTCTCCGACTGCATCCTCCTGTCTGTGTCCGTGCGCAGATCCTCCAGGGCCTTTTGCAGTCTTTCCACTTCCTCTTGTAGTTCTGGGGGCATTTCATCCTTGTCTTTCTCCTCCAGAAGTAGCTGATCCAGACGCTCCTGTGTGTGGTCCTTTTGTTTGCGGGCCTCCTCCAGTTGAGTCTTTAGTCCTGCGATTTCCTTTGCCAGACTGGCGTTGTCCTCCTCCGCAGAGCATGCCTGTGCCACTAAGTTGTGAGCTAGACGTCCAATGATCCGACTCCATTCCTTTGAGCTGTAGGTCTGCGTTGGGTCGTTGGCCATTATCTGGTCCACCTCGGTGTCCAGTTCCTGCCGGGTCGGAGATTTCGGGTCGCCAGAGTCCTTGGGCAGACAGCCGGTTGTCATGGCTCGTAACCAAGCATCCAGATTGCTCCAATGGTCCGCGGGACTGGAAGCGCGTGACATTCTGACTCCCTGAGGGCGAGAGAAACACAACACACACACAAAGGGCCGCTGCTAGCTTGTTTTGGCTAGCTTGTTTTGAGGCTAACGAGCTGTAGTACAGCCGTGCCGTTTATAGAAATTTGCCGAACTGTCGTAGACAATTTTATGCGGGTCAACATGGGACCCGAAGTACTGCTTGGTTGTCACTATTATTTAGCTTCCTTGGGGGTCTCTTGGTGAACTGAAAGAAACAAAACACAAAAGACCAAAACAAAGCAAGGAAGAGAGGAGCGAGAGGGGAAACAAACACAAATATTGCAGTGGCAATAACACCTAGGTGAATTGACCTGCGCTGTAGTGTAGCCGCTAATAACCCAGAGGGTGTGTCTTAGGGAGAAAGAGGCAACCCTACGTTCAGAAAATATATTTGGGGAAATACCTAATGTTCTGTGGCTTCTGCTAAGTGGCAGGGTTTTTATCAAAATCCAGTCTTACCTGGGGTGAATTGAGGTCAAACCCAGCTGGCCTCAATGAGCGTGGTCAACTTTCCGGCGCCGCCAAACACCCGACCGCCGTGACTCCGGACTCTCCGTCGCTCTGTCACGGTTACGCCCACTCAAACAGCACGTGACTGTAAGCACAACCTGGTATTCTCCGAGGTGTCAGCCGGCCGACCGCACTGCAAAAGTGGGTGGTGCACAGAACCCCGCCAGCAGTGCTGACGTAGACAGTGGCGCATGCACCGGTCCCTGCAATTGACTTGTGCGTCGGCTTTAGTGGTTGAGCCTTTGGAGCACCAGGTTGCTGATGTCACGTTACTGCGTGCCGCAACCAATGGCAGGGACAGCAGACCCCGAGAGCCACCGCACGGTCAGCGTCAGTGACGCCAGTCAGCAGACCCGCCCACAGAGGACAACAGGGCCCCCGCAATCCACCACAGGTGCTGAGACTTTAACCTGTACACATGCACACGGAAAGAACAAGGGAGCTTAAAGTAAATTAAGATTGTCCTGCTTCCGGCAAATTTAACTCACTTTAATCAACAACAAAAAAGTTATTATTATTACTTCCTATTTTATACTCAAAGTAATTCAAGTAGGAGTAAACGGAAACTACAATAGACCTGAAAAGGGGTAAGGTAGTAACACAATAGCTCTGAAGAAACTTAATTTAACCTGGAAAGGAAAAAACAAATTAAGAGATGAAGGCTTTTGCCAACTGAGGATAGTACCGAAAGTAATTAGTAGTAATTAGTTATTGAAAATATCCTAACCCGTTTTGGAAGTTATCAATAACTTAATGCAGGTGGAGGTCAGGAAGGGGAGCGTTGAGCCGCGGTGGGTCTTGGAGCCTCAAAGGGGGCGCACTTCCTTCCTGTGGTTCACCTTGACTGTTTGGTACAATTTAAAGTTAATTCAAATAGTTTTAAACTCCAATCAAAAATAAGCCTGGGGGAGATTGACAAAATTAGAATGATTTCTTATAATAATCACAACAACCCTGTTGTTGTTAGCAATGATTATAAAATACTCATCCGGAAAACATAAATGAAAATGATTTCATACAAAGTTCAGTGGAAGGCTGATAGCTGACTTGAGAAGGTTGTCTGCCACTAGATGGCGTCCTGCTTTTCAGGGGGCTGTCAACTGACTGAACTGAGAAAAATTTATAGTGGAAATTAATTAAAAAAAAAATTTAATTAAAAATTAATTTTATCAAAAATTTAAAAATAAAATATTGTTCCAATCAAAATTAAATCCAGATATATTGGGGAGGAGATCAAAAGTTTTGTAAAGGAATCAGAATGGCTTCTGATAATAAATCACCACCTCACTAAAGTTATTAGTAGCGATTATAAAAATAAAACAAAACAGAACAGAGTCATCGAGACAGAGAGAAATGGGAGCAGGGTAGAGCAGAAATTAATTGAGCAGAAGGATGATAGCTGACCTGGAGGAGTGCCACCGCTAGGGGCGTCTGCCTCCAAATTAACTGTCAGTGATTTGAACTGAGGAATTCTATAGCTTAAACCCTAATTCACTTCTGTGAATTGAACTTAAAATAAAATGTCTCAGTCCAAAACAGCAGGATTGTTTTACGAACTAGCAAGCTGTAAATGCAAATATGTATTCAAGCAGCTTATTCACAATAATCGCGGTGGATTGGGAGGAAATACACGGGGAGGAACAGCGAGTATGGGAAGCAGATGGGTAGCAGGTCTTTCCCTGCTATTGCCACGCGGTGGCAGTGTCGCGCTCACGCGGCCCAAACTCACAAGTGTGGTACTTTGTAACTGATAGCGCCTGTGCGCGCAGGTTCCTTTCAGATATGAAACAAATATACCCACATTTACAATTATACTCTTCGCAGATCACGGCGGATCTCAGATGTCTTTTTAGACACGGAACAAGCATACGAACATTTCCTAGTAGGCTATAACTTTTGCAGATCTCGGGGGATCTCTTTGTGCTTGGTTTGCACAGAAAATGGGATTTTCTAAACGGTTTAGCTAGCTTTACGCCAGCGTTCTTTGAAAACCCGAAGTTATTCGTTGCTAACGAATTTAAAGATCTTTTACTGCATGGGAGATTCTCGTCCCAACAGTTAAACCATATATACCGGTAATGTGCCTGTTTTTGAAGTTTTTCTTCGTTCAAAACAGGGCTTCGGACAGTGTTAAAATGTCACAGCCAGGCAAAGAGAAAACAAAGAGTTTCCTTTTCTCTCAGCTGGGCCGTGCAGTCACTGTCTGTGGCTGCAGTTTTTCACTCACATTCAGTCGAGCTAAAAAGATGCCCTTAGGCTCATTTTCGGCCAGATGCTGGTGTGTTACTGAAAGGCTTCTGCCTTGCTCAGTTTTCGAGTCGACTTGATTACACAATGCAAACGCGCGTACACAATATTAAATTCCCAAAACACACATGAACATGAATCTGAATATTGATCCCACGTGAAGTTTGTAAATGCCCGCATTCTCCACCATAATATATGTAGCGGAAATGAGTCTCGTTTTGGGGAAATTATTTAACTCAAATGGGGAATATTATTCATTAGATAATGAATATGTAATCGCATACATAAATTAAATTATCCCAAATAGGGAATGGACTAAACATTACCATATATGAATAATTAACACGATTGATCGTAGTAATTATTGATATTTGGTTTGGTTAAGTCAGATTAATTGTCAGGGTCAATTTACATGTGATTCCAAATTAGTTTGTCATGCATCCTGGTTCGTCCCGCGAACCGGAGATGAAAACTTCCTTATATCACAAGATTACCTGCCTGTATACCGAGTGAATATTTTCCGCTGGCCACACGGAAGTATCTGCTCGTATACGGCACTTTCAGACGTTTAAAATAGTTAACCGAGGTAGAGCGTTGGTAACTTACAGATCTTTGACATATTACAGAGACTTCAATCATGGGACAATGAGACAGATTCGATTTCAAAGGATTATGGAATTTAATAACACAATACTAAGGGTTATATAGACTACTAAAAATCACGCAGGAGTAAATAATATGCATATAAAAACAAACAATTAATACAGGATTGCAATATGACGTATTTAAAAGAGACAGATAGAATGAGAGTGAGAGAGAGAGAGAGAGAGAGAGAGTGGGTGTGAGAGAGAGTGAAAGAGACAGAACAGTTCAAACAATTCACACAGAGACCCAAAGGATTCCAATATCAATCGAGACACTTTAAGCAGCACTTAATTGAGATTTTGTACGTTACTTGATTTAAACACGGTCCCTTTGTGTTGAGTTGTGTGTTACAAAGGCAGCGTGGTTGGAGTTGTCTGGCGCGTCTTCCGGTAGGAGGCAGATGTTTGCGATTGCTTCAGCTGCGGCCCGTACGAGAGGCGATTAATCTTAAACTTGTTTCGTTCTTGAATGAAACCGAACTATCAACTGAGGTAAATCGAAAGAAAGCAACTTAGATTTAAAACAAAGTAGAAAAACGACGAAGAAGGAAAACTCCGGCTGGAGTTTAGCAGGAAAGTTTAGGCATCTCTCTCTGGCGTAGGAAACTGCACAGAGGAGAAGGTGGCGGTCTATTTTGAAGGAGCGAGGGACACGCCTTCCACACGTGTTTGATCCAATCGTGTTCAGGAAGGCGGGTCGTCAGACCTCGTGATTCACGCCTTACGGATCATGTGCATAGGGGGTAAAACTTGTTGAAATACACTTCTAAACTAGTATTAATAACAGCATGCATCATATTACATTCTGGGTTGATGATTCAATCTTCTTTGATTATTCTGATTACAACCATACCAAATTCGGCATTCCTAGGGCTTAGTGAAATGCAGATACATGATTTTCGTGATTAAAACGGATGTTAAATTGGTCACATATCATAACAGCTTACAGTTATACCAGTTTTGTCATCAGTGAATCATGAAAACACAACCAGAAAAACATTTCACACATTTTACAGGGTGATTTTTGACTATAGTGTTCAGAATGATTGTCTCTCGTGTATGTGTGTGCGTCTGTGTATGAGCGAGTTCACCCAGCGTGCAGTCACGCGGTGAACTTTTGGTCATCTTCTGTTCTGTGTGCGTAAGGGAAAAGGAAACCCCAAAGGGGCTTCCACGTGTGTGCGCTTATCTGAATGGACAATGTTCGTCTGTTCATCTTGGAGGAAACCCAGAGGGGGCCCTTCCTTGTGATCTGCCTTTTGGTCATGTGTCTTGATCAAATGTGGTAAGCGGGGTATTGTTTAGTCATTAGAGAAAAGCGCCACGGGGCACTTGTACCGGTAATTCAATTACGTCCAAACACCATTTGCTTTGTGAGCAGTGCGTGGAGGGATAAGAACTTGTGGAAATCAGTGATTTAATCAAAATGGCAGATGGCATCTGCTTTTTGTCACAGTCGCTAAATGAGAAGAATGCAAAAACAGCAGTTTAAGGAGAGGGCAGATCTGACCATGGCTACAACTTGTATATATTTTTTGCTTTAAATTCCTAGCATTTTTAGGGTAAAACCTCTTTTGGATTATATATTTTTTAATAAAATAAATATGTTTTTATTATAGACCTTTTTTATTATAATAAACTTAAATTGCTATAATTTTTTATTTATTAATTTTTTTCAACTGCAGACACTTGTACCATAAACCTCCAAGTGTTCCCTTAAAAACAAGACCAGAATCAACCTTCTATTAAAAAGCATTCCAGAATTACACCCATTTAAATTTGGACATCCCCTTTTTAAGTGTGAGCTCAAAAAGGGGGGTGACAGTTAAGGGGTTAAATAATTTGTCTTTTTGGCTGTTGTGACAGTGTGTTTGTCAAACACATTTGGAACAGCAAAGAAAGTTAAAGTGAAACGAGATCAGGTGATGATGGTTAGGCCTACCTGTTGATGGTTTTATAATCATCATGAAACAGACTTATTCACTGAGGTTTTTATAATCTAACAATTAAGTTGTTCCACTAATATATTCACATCACAAACCCTGTGTTAATGCAGCATGAGATCCAGCAATATAACAATCAGTTAAAGTCTTTTAACAAACATGAAAAAAATGTGGCCTATGCTGACACACACAGATATCAACAATCAGCACGTGAATCTCAACAATGGTGACATTAGCAAATATTTAGATAAACATAAAATATTTAGATTAATTCAGAACATCACTGAAAAGTTACTAATTCACAACAAAAACAACAGCAAAAAATAAAAGCAAATATTTTGATACAAACAAAATTATAGGACAATTCAGCATAATTTATTCATGTTGCAATGCATGCTGGGATTTTTGTACTATGCTGCTACCCAGCATGCATTGCAGCATAGTACTTTTATTTGTCACCATTGTTGAGATTCATATGCTGATTGTTGATGTCTGTGTGTGTGTCATCATAAACTGACTTTTTCGTGCTAATGTTTGTTAAAGTCTTCTAACTTCTTGTTATAATATTGCTGGATCTCATGCTGCAGTAAAACAGGGTTTGTATTTTGAAAAAAAAAATATTAACCTGACAAAATAGTTGTTAGAGTGAAATACCGCAGTGAATCAGTCAATTTCATGAGGATTATAAAACCATCACCAGGTAACCATCATCACCTGAACTCGTTTCACTTTAGCTTCCTTTGCTGCTGCAAATGTGCTTAACAAACACACTGTCACAGCGGCCAAAAAAGATTAATTATATAATAAAAGTTAAGAGCCCAACTAATGGAAACACTAATCACTGTTATGGTGACTTCAAATGAAACACAGAGTTAAACCTCTGTTAATTCTCAATAAAAACTGTCAAAGACGTCTGACAGAAATAAAGTCAGTCTGGTTAGTAATAAGTAAAGCTGGTAATGCTGTTTGTGGAGTTGTTTATTCCTCCTCTGCTGAGATCTTCACAGATTTAAAGACTGAGTTAAAGCCTCGAGACTTCCTGATACATAAAGTCAGATCTTTAGGAACAAAATTACAGATTAAAGGCATATAAATGTACCTCATATGTTACAAAAAACCTTTTGATAAAGTTGATAATCTTGTAACACGTTTTCCAAAAATATCAGAAGAGCATCAATTTTCCATTATGATAATTAATATTTATGTTTAATGAACAAAGAAAAGGAAACAACACTTTGATAGATCTGTAAGAAATTATAGTCTGCTCCGATCCAACTTCCACTCCAATATAGATGTATTGAAATGTTCCTTCACTTAAAAGAGCTTATTTATCATAGAATTAATTCCTTACAATCTTAAAAGTATCACAGAGTCACGTTTATTACCTATAGCGTGGGAATGACAGCGGGTATTCAAGAACCATCTTGATTAGGGAGCTTCAAAGAGATGTTATCACCTTAAACATTTGGCCGTTCTTATTTGAAAGAAGATCAAAGACATGGACACAGAGGTACCACTTTTAGTTCTCTTCAATTTACATTTAAGATAGAGTTTCAGCTCCACGCTGAGAGAGAAGACGAATTTGTTATTCTCAATTTACATTTAAGAGAGAGCTTCATTTACATGCTGAGGGGAAAGACAGATGTAAGACGGTATAAAATGTTTACGCTGGGATGAGTTCGGGGTTCATTCTGACGCCAGTGAACCCAAGGTGCTTCGTGTCCCTTGCCACTGCTATGCTGTAATAAACTTCATTTTTGAGATCTTCGACATCTACATCATTTTTTCTTACATTGGCGAGCCACCCTTCCAGGAGTTTCCAACAAAAAGTGAGGAAAGGTAAGAAAAAGCTGTTTTCTTTCATTTATGCTGTTTTTTTGGTCAGGAAACCCCTCGTTTAAAAAAATCTAGAAAAGGAAAATTTAAGGACAGAAGAGAATTTGGTTTATTCAGTCTTAGCAGGAGGAGTTGTTAAGCCTATTCTGTACAATTTTGTTTAAGATTCTAACGGAATTGAATCAGCCCGAAGCAGTGTGGCGGCAGAGTTGTATTGGAATTGTTGTTTCTAAAGTAGTTGAAACAAAGTGCTTAAGTGTAAAGTTTCTAAAGTAACTGAAACTTGATGTCGGTCTCTTATAATTCTGTTGAGATTCTAAAGTAAGTGAATCAACCCGAAGTAGTGTGGTGGCAGAATTATATTAGATCAGTTGTTTCTAAAGTAACTGAAACAAATGTGTATGTTTATAATGTACTTGAAACCGATTGTGAAGTTGTTATAATTCTGAGGAAATTCTAAAGTAAGTGAATAAGACCCGACGCAGTGTGGTCACAGAATTATTTCACAACGATTGTGTTTTACAGTGTAGATTAGTGAGTCTGACACTTTACGGCTCTGTGGAATTTAAAACAAGAACCCGAAGCAGTGTGGTTTTGCCCGACGTACTGTAGCAGTGTTTTAAATTTGATATTGTTTATGCCCGAAGTACTGTGGATAAGTAAACTGTTTTAAGAAAATAACATAAAACACGACGTAGTGTGGTTTTGTACAGTGTTTTTTAAAACTGTTTTGTGTAGTGAAATTTAAGGTCAAATGGATTGTGGCCATGGTTAAGTTTAGAAGCCTCAGGTAGTGTGGCTATTTTGTTAATTTGCGTCCGAAGTAGGCCTACTGAAGCTGTGAATAATTAGACGGATATCTTAAAGGAACTAGATAACGTGTAGTTATTTAAAATCAGACTTTGTGAATAACTATTAGATCACGAGATACTCTAAAGCCCGATAAGACTTTTGAAAATGGAAGAAATTATTGTTAAATACATCGCTAAACACGGTTCTCAGGGAATGTTTGACGGAATAGAGAATATTGTTGACAAACCGTACAAGTGGGCTATCTCTAAGTTTGAAAACGATCCCAAAATGCCTAAGAACAAAAATGGGAAAATTGCTAATGCGCTTCAAGCACTTTTTGCTTCCTACAAAGTAACGAGGAGGAGACTAGATGAGTTAGAGGCTGAAAATGAGCGACTCAGTGTTGGGGTAATTTCTACCAAAAATTACCTGGCTAGTGACATGATATGGAAAGAAGAAAAGGTCAAGATGCAGAATGAGATTGCACTTCTGAGAACAAACAATAGTTTGCTTAAATCATCTGTGGAAACATTGTCCAACAATTTGGAGGAAGCAAAGGCAGCGTATCAGTTTATGATAAAGAGTGGCACAACTGAGAAAAACTGTAATAAGACATTATTAAGTGTCACATTGTGTAACCCAGTTCCAGAAATGCCAGATTTGCAGGAAGACAGAGCTGAGGGTTGGGAAAAAGATTCTCAGTCATTTAGTAGCCAATACTCAGACTGTAGAGTCAGATTTCCCATGGCACCAGTCCATACTACTACCGCTATACGTGCTAGTGAAGGAAGAGAAGAACCAATAACCTCTACCATAGTCCGAGGATTTAATCCATCTGAACTAGAAACTGTGATCAATAATATTGATAGATTTGATCCTGTCAAACAAGATCCACTTGATTTTCTGAAAAACTTGGAGGAATATGCTGAAGTGTACAATTTAACAGATGGTGATGCATGCGTTTTGTTGAGAATATGCTTGCCTGACACTTTGTCTGGAGCCTTAACTCAGAAAGTAAAGGACCGAAAGGCTAATAAGTCAGAGAGGAAAAAGGCACTGCTTGAAGTCTTAGGTGTGATGTCAGTTAATTGGGATAAAATATCTGAAATGCACATGAGGAAAGGGGAGCATCCAGCTGCATTTTCAGAACGATTATTGGAGATGTTTAAAACTTTCAGTGCGAATCCTGATATTACTAAGAATGATGTCAGTTTCAAGTCTGCCTTGATTAACAAATGTGACCCACTCACCCGGTCTGCTGTGACAATGCTGGTGACACCACTCTCTGAATATAATGACATTATTGGTAAAATGACACAGTTTTACAACAATAATGCTAATGCAAATAGTCAAATAAAAACTGTCAAATCTAGACATCCAGTTGCTGCCTTTGGCGGGAGAGAATGTTCTACTACATTGTCTAATGGTTTCCATCATAGACCAAGGAGATTTACAAGAATAAATTCAGAAGGTGTTATTCTTTGCTATGCATGTGGAAAAGCTGGTCACATTGCTAGACATTGTCAAGACAATGAGAGACCTGTTCAAAGCTTTGTCTGTCATGCATGTGGAAAGGATGGTCACATTGCAAGGCACTGTTTGGAGAAAAGAAAGGAAGATCAGGAAGTTGTTTGTTTTGCTTGTGGACTGATGGGGCACAAGGCAAGACAGTGTCACTTTTCACACAAAAGAAAGATGGGCTATCGTGGTTTGCTCAAGAAAATAGGCAATTTAGAAACCCAGTTGGAACTGTTGCAAGGAAATAAAGAAGCGATTCACACCTTGTCAAACATATCACCGCATGAGCAACAAGACTGTAGCTCAGTCACAAGCAGATGCTGATGCAAATTAGAATTAGTTTTATGATAGTAACACATTTTAGAAAAGGGTTTACTATCAAAAGGGGGGTGATTCTTTATGAATTATGGAACATGTTTTATTAGCATTGCTATGTAGGTGTAATTTATAATAAATGTTTTGATGGCATTATGTTTAGAAATAATTAAAAAAAAAAACATTACAGATGTTTGATGTTTTGAGATTAAACTTCTGTGACTTTGATGTTTGAATGTGAAAAGATGATTGTGGGGGAAAGGGGGGCAACCTCTTCTTTTGATAATTGTTTCAGATAAGCATCAAGATGTTTTGTCTGAAACGTGTAACCTCCTGGAGAAAGATGGCATGGTTGTTTGAAGGACGAGAAGGAAGTAGAACCAGTGGAGCCAGGGGATTTCCTCAAGAAAAAGAACACAATACAGAGATTTCCAGACCTGCAAGATCCAGAACTCCAGACTTAGAAACCCTGAGACCCACCATGGGATGGATGGAACTGATGAAGAGACACAGACTTGAACAACACCAGTGACTGCTTCTTTTAGAAGGACTTACAGTATGGTCCATGTGAAAAAGTATGGACAATGAGAAAAGAAACAAGAAGAGATCAAACCATTTCAGAGACTACGGACAGCAGTCTTTGCACATATATGGAAAACAAGTGGGCAGAAGACATACCCACTCTAAGAAATGCGCAAAGAAATGCATGAAGAGACAAACATATGCATACTCATTTACATTAGATATATTATTGTCTATTGGATGCACACATGTGGATAAAGGATGCCCAGACTGAGAAAATGGACACAAAACACATGACAAAATGAAAACACACACACACACACACACACACACACACAGTCTATTGATTGTTGATTGTTTGAATTGATCAAAACTAAAACAATATGCTAACATCACTGATACACATTGTGAGCCCAACAAGGCCTTGAAGAAAAAGACAAAGATTTTGGCAAAACAAATGCATGATGGAGATTTAGATATTGCCTTTGCTGGTTTAATTTGGAATGTAACCTTTAAAACAGCTGTATGTGTATGTATGCATTCTTATTATCAGTCAGTACATTATGTTATGCTGCATGTGTTCCATGTTGAAACGTCAGGTTGAAGATAATTCTATGATCAAAATTGGACGTTCCAGTTGGATGTGATGGTTCTTGATTACCTCTCTCAAACCCAAGAAATACTTTTCCCAAAAAAAATAAAAATAAATTCTTAACACCAACTATGATAATTCTGCTCAAGTGAAGTAGAGCTGTAACCAGTGTGCATGAGGTGTCATTCCTATGACGGGTAAGATTCTCCGATGGCCATAGGGGGACAACCTAAGCCAGGATGGCACCGGCACTGGGCACCTGCCCACCAGGAAAGGGAGGTGTTATTTAGGAAAAGGGAGTGGATGTGATGCTACTTATGGGCCAAGAGCATCAAAGGGGGGTCTGTAAGAAATTATAGTCTGCTCCGATCCAACTTCCACTCCAATATAGATGTATTGAAATGTTCCTTCACTTAAAAGAGCTTATTTATCATAGAATTAATTCCTTACAATCTTAAAAGTATCACAGAGTCACGTTTATTACCTATAGCGTGGGAATGACAGCGGGTATTCAAGAACCATCTTGATTAGGGAGCTTCAAAGAGATGTTATCACCTTAAACATTTGGACGTTCTTATTTGAAAGAAGATCAAAGACATGGACACAGAGGTACCACTTTTAGTTCTCTTCAATTTACATTTAAGATAGAGTTTCAGCTCCACGCTGAGAGAGAAGACGAATTTGTTATTCTCAATTTACATTTAAGAGAGAGCTTCATTTACATGCTGAGGGGAAAGACAGATGTAAGACGGTATAAAATGTTTACGCTGGGATGAGTTCGGGGTTCATTCTGACGCCAGTGAACCCAAGGTGCTTCGTGTCCCTTGCCACTGCTATGCTGTAATAAACTTCATTTTTGAGATCTTCGACATCTACATCATTTTTTCTTACAGATCTTTATAATATAGATAGATCTATTATAATAATATCTGTATAACTTTATAAGTTAAGAAGCAGAAATCACTTAATTCCACTGAGCTGAAATAGATCAAACCAAACCACAACTGAGCTCATCTCTATCTATTTCTGTTCTATCAGGCCTCTGCATCAATCTGTACTAATCCCACTGTATGATTTACTTAAAAGAACAGGCTCATAAGAGTCAATCGTTTGGGAATTGTCATGATCCCAGCCTGTGTTCCCCTGGTCTTGTGTGGTCTTCATGTTATTTCCTGTTCTGCACCATGTTTTGTCCTTTTATTTTTTCCTGTTGATAAGTTTTTTGATTTGTTCCCAAGTGTGTGTAGTTTTCCAATTACTCATTGTGTATTTAAACCCAGTTTCTCTTACGAGAGGTTCTCTCGTATTGCGTAAGTTTAGCTTACGCTATGGGAAAGATTCACCTTCTCGAGATATTGAAGCCAAAAAATTATCCTTAATTTTGTATTCATTGTCAACGCAGTGCAGCAGCTAGCAGACCTAGAGCAGGCCATCTCGCGTGCTCATTGGCTGCCCTGCGGGCATCTGCTGCAGCCTACCAGTGAGCCCCGTGTGACGTCACGCCCAATGAAGGGTGCCCGCGCCTTCATAGCGTCATAGCCCGCCAGAATGGGCGTGGCTTAGCGAATAAAACAAGGGGCTGTAGGCTGAATTCCCTGATTTTCGTCTCTTCAGCGAAGCCCTTCGCATCGCTGGATCTGAGAGAAGCCACCGCCCCCAGGTGAAAAAAAAGTTCACTAAAATACATTTTATTTAAGTGCACTTAGTACACTTCCATAATGTACTTAAAGTGCTCTATTTTCGCGCACTAATTTTGTACTTAATATACTAAAAGCTTAACTTTAGTACTTCTTAAGATAAACTTAAGCTCAACTAAGTGTACTCAACTGTGCTATTTTGACAAACACTGAAGATGAACTTAAATATATTTTTAATATACTATTTCAACCTTTAAAAAAAATGTATTTTGTTACCACTTTTAGTATATCTAAAACCCATTTTTAATGCATTTTAATTGTACTAATAAATTATTTAAAATATAATAATGATATATTATAAATACATATATATATTATACTTAAGGTGTATTTCTTTGTCAAAAAAAGTACACTAAATTACATTATTTAAGTGCACTTAGTACACTTCCATAATGTACTTAAAGTGCTCTATTTTCGCGCACTAATTTTGTACTTCATATATACTAAAAGCTTAACTTTAGTACTTCTTAAGATAAACTTAAGATCAACTAAGTGTACTCAACTGTGCTATTTTGACACACACTGAAGATTAACTAAAATATGCTTTTAACATACTATTTCAGCTTTAATTTTTTTTATTTTGTTATCCCTTTTAGTACAATTGAACCTATCTTTAATGCATTTTTAAATACACTTATAAATTATTTAAAATATAAGAATATATAATATATACAAATCATATTTATGTATTGCTCACATATTTTTTATATAGTAAATAATTTCTTTCAAATATATTTTAACTATGTTAACAGTACCTTTATAAAACAATTAAATAATGGTTTATTTAAAAAGTAGTCAAGTACACTATTACTGTGTTATCAGTAGCATTTTCTGCCTCATTTATGCTAAAAATTATATTTGATAAAAGTAAATGTAATTCATATAAATGTAAACACCCATAGTTAAAAGGATACCACAGAATACAGCACAGGTAGGCTATGTAATGTACAAACAAACAGCATCGCTTTCTTGAAAAACACTTTAATTTTTTGAGACGTTATTCACGAACAAGTCCAAACAGACCTTATAGTAGAGGCGGGGGAAAAAGAACACAAGTGGCAAGCTTAAACTAAAATTATTAAACTACAGCATACAGTAGGCCTACGTATCTTAAATATGAACAAAACACGATTTTCTTTTCTTTTTTAAATTTTACAATCCTTTCCCAAACAAACTTTAGGAAAACAAAAACAAAAAAACAACAACAACAAAATATAACTTAACAGTGTTTTTTTTTCACGACACAAACCTTTCGTTGTTGCATTTTCTAACAAGGGGTAATAAAGGCAAATATTGGCTAAGAAACCCTTTTCACAGTCCGTGTGTCATCATATCTGATTTGTAATGTAAAGGATGGCTACATTACTAAAGAATTCCGTTAATCTTCGAAAGAAAAACTGAGATATTGTAATGAAACCCGAGAGATTTATATCCCTCCGATAAACGATTCACCAAAACTGTTCACGTTTGAAAAAGTTAATCGCAAAAAAGCATCACCTACATATGAATCGCGTGGTTTCCTCAAAGTCCTCTCAACAAACACGATCGCTATTATACTTTAACAGTTTAAATGTAGACTTCTAAATCTAATCACATTCAAGGAACATACGTACAGGAACTGAAGCTCGAGTGAAATGAGCTCATAATCATAAGAACCAATCACAGCCGTTCAACGGCTCTGAAACCAATCAGGACTAGTCACAGGTGTTATGCATATTGTTCAAATTTAAACAAGTACAACATCTTTTATGAAAACATTTAAACATCTTTGGAAAATGTATCTATGATGCATTTCAAATATTATGATGTTAAAATCCTTGTGGGAATTTCAGTAGTATAAATGTATCGTAATGGACAACAGCCTTTCAAGTAGCCTTTAATCAAGTATAATGAACAATATTAATTTTAAGTAGGCTTATTGCAATGCTTAATAATAGTTGACAAATGTTTATAATACATTATAAGTTGGTACATTGTAAATGTAATTTCCCCCCAAAATATTAAAATTGTAAATATATAAATATTAAAATATACTGCAGTAGGCCTAAGTGTTTAAAAAGTACTTTAAACATACTAAAAGCTTAACCATTTTGCTATGTTCTTACACAAAGAGCAACATAAGTATGTTTTCTTTAAATACAATAAAACTTCACAAAAATTGTATGATTTAGCATATTTCTTAAAAGTATAATTAAGCATATATTTATTAGTGCATTTGTTAGAAATATATTAAAATTATGCTTGTGTTTAGCATATTTCTTAAAAGTATAATTGAGCATATATTTATTACCAATGTACTTATAGTGCATTTGTTAGTAATATATTAAAATTATGCTTGTGTTTAGCATATTTCTTAAAAGTATAATTAATCATATATTTATTGCCAATGAGTGCATTTGTTAGAAATATATTAAAATTATGCTTGTGTTTAGCATATTTCTTAAAAGTATAATTAAGCATATATTTATTACCAATGTACTTATAGTGCATTTGTTAGAAATATATTAAAATTATGCTTGTGTTTAGCATATTTCTTAAAAGTATAATTAATCATATACTTATTGCCAATGTACTTATAGTGCATTTGTTAGAAATATATTAAAATTATGCTTGTGTTTAGCATATTTCTTAAAAGTATAATTAATCATATACTTATTGCCAATGTACTTATAGTGCATTTGTTAGAAATATATTAAAATTATGCTTGTGTTTAGCATATTTCTTAAAAGTATAATTAAGCATATATTGAATACCAATGTACTTATATTGCATTTGTTAGAAATATATTAAAATTATGCTTGTGTTTAGCATATTTCTTAAAAGTATAATCATATATTTATTACCAATGTACTTATAGTGCATTTGTTTGAATATATATTAAAATTATGCTTGTGTTTAGCATATTTCTTAAAAGTGTAATTAAGCATATATTTATTACCAATGCACTTCTAGTACACTTGTTAGAAATATATTAAAATGCAAAAAAATTGCAGTAAAAATACATTTAAAATATCAATGTTATTTAATATACTTTCGCAATTACACTTAAGTACTACTTAAGTAAAAATATGCTTTTAATTAGTGTATTTATAGTGCATAATTTTTACAGTTTTCTTTAGCACAAAAAGTAAGAATATACTACAAATATACTTTCTTGTATTTAAGTGTTTTTTTAGTGCACTCAAGTACACTTTTTTTTCACCTGGGCCGCCATCGAACAGCGAACAGCCAGCTTAGGACAGCGCTGAGGAAGCCGGCCGTCTTCGCCACCTTCAGCCATCCGTGCGAGCTACACTATCCGGCGACGTATCCTTTTTTACATTGTTATTGTATTCTCTTACTCCTAAAAGAGCAGCGAGCGTCTTTTTCAAGATGCCTCGCACTTCCTGTGGCTCGTGCAGGGCCCCGCTCAGCGTCGGAGATCGCCACGTGATCTGCACTCTCTGCCTGTGCCAGGAACACGCGGAGCTCGCCCTCGCATCCGGGGGCTGCGAGTTCTGTGAAGCGCTTTTGGTGTCGACCCTGCGGGCTCGACTCGAAGCCTTCAACCCGGAAGCAGTCACTCCGCCATTGTGGGACCGCGCAAAAAGAAGCGCCGTTCCCAGAGACAGCCGGAACCTGTGGCCACAGCGACGCGCTCGCCGGAGAACCTCCTTCGAGCCTCGCTCTCGCCTTCCCCGCCTCCCTTCACCGACGCGCAGCTGCCGCCCATGAGCCTCACTGCCGTCGCCTCTGAGGATGAGGCCGAAGTACACGCCACGAGAGACTGCTGCTCCATCCTTGAATCGGATAGCGAGGAATGGTCGCTAAACTCCGCCTCCTCGTCGATCCAGGAATCAAGCCGTACCCGCACTGGAGCTGATGCAGAGCTGATGCATCTGCTGACGCAGGCGGTTGCCGAAGGAACCCGCCGACGAACAGGCTCGACGGATGTTTCCTGCAAAGTCGCCGCCGTTCAGCCCCAGCAAGCAGGCCTGCTCCGTTCCTAACGGAGCTTCATACGGAGTTGACAAATCATGGAACACACCCTTCTCTTCTAGGATTCAGTCTCAGACCTCCGCGTTGCTCTCCCAAGGGAGGATACACGGCCATTCGTCCTGTGGAAGAGACAGTCGCAGCGTACCTTTGTCCGCCCTCCACGAGATGGCGGTCAAGGTCAGCCCTCCCGTCCAAAGCATGCAGAGCCACGTCCGCCTTGGTCGGCCGCGCATATGCCGCCTCTGGCCAGGCCGCGTCTGCTCTCCACTCCATGGCTGTTTTACAAATCCTGCAAGCCGACCTCCTCCGTGAATGGGACGAGAAGGGCCAGGACCCATCTGCGGTTACAGATCTGAGAAGCGTGACGGATCTCTTTCTCCGCGCCACCAAGACAGCAGCTCAAGCCATCGGACAAGCCATCGGACAAGCCATGGCCGCGCTGACTGTGACAGAGAGGCACCTCTGGTTAACGCTTGTGGATATGAGGGAGGCTGAGCGCGCCAAGCCTCCGGCGCGAACCAGCACCCAGCGTCCAGCACAGCCTCAGCCTTCGCAGCGACGCCAGGGTGGCCACCCAAGGTCGCGCTCAGACAGCCGTCACAGACCGCCGCCCCCCAGAGGGCCTCGGCAAAAGATCACGCTGAAGTCTGAGCACACGAAGCCGTCCTAACCAAGAGAGAGAAAAGACGCGCGCGTCCTGCTGCGGCCGGACCGCCGTCAAAGGTTATTTCCCTGACAGTCCCCTTCAAACAGGCTACTGCAGTGGTTCATTTGGCAGCCAACAAGCCGGTTCATTTACCCTCTCGCCTGCACACAAACGCCGTTTTCACGGCGACCCAGAGAAATCTCAAAAAGAGTATAATGTCTGGTCCGGCTCACGCCGTTGGTGTTTTAAGTGTAGTGAAAGTGCCCACGCCCCAGTGTTCACCCCTACACACAAGCACATCAAATCTTGTGTAACTCACAGAGCACACTCTCATAAAGCGCAGAAAAGCCGCTCGAGTGTTGAATATAAGAAATGTGTCCACAGGTCTGTGCCCACTATCTGCCCGCTCTGTTACACGGTCAATAAAACAGGTTATGAATGTAAGTCTTGTGCCCGCCGGAGAGCGTTCACGCTTACTAACACAAACCTCCCCCCAGGGGCCGCCCGCGCGTTTAAATGTTATCACAAAACGCAGGGCATTAGACGCTCCCCATCCGTTATGATCGGGGCGTCAAATACACTTGTAAGTCTCGTGCCCCCACACACGCGCTCATGCTTACAGAAAGCTTTTCCGCCCAAAGCGCTGCTCGCGCATCTAAAAGTGAGAATAAAATGCTCCCCATCCCTTATGATTGGGACACCTTACATAAATCAGACGGTCTCGGCTTTCAGCGAGCAGCCATTGCCCAGAACCGAGAGTGCGCGCACTGTAACGCGCTGCTTCAGGAAGAAAGAGAAGGATAGCTCACAACTCAAGATATTACGTGCGGAGGCCAGACAGACTCACGGAGGCGATATGCATCTCACAACTCGTGCTTTATTCCACATCGAACTCGTGCAGTACTCGTGCAGTATAACTATATGTCACACGTCCTCCCGTCCACATCGTTACTTAACAAGCAAAGTAAAATAAAATAAAAGTCGGCATCAAACAGAAATTACACACATGGGCTGTTCGAGGTACACGGCATATGTACCTCGAACTCATACACTACCAATAATGTCGACTCTTCAACAGGAGCGCCTAGCTCTTAAAGGGGCCACACCCTACCTCCACTCGTCACAGATTCTTAAAGGGGTCACACCATATTTTCACTCGTTACAAATTTCCCCCGGCCAAAAAAAGGCTGCCCTCAGCCGTACACAGCAAAGGAAGACTTCCACTTAACAACCACTCATACATGACTGATTTGAAAAGGTAACAAGATATAGGGATAGCTAATGTAAAAACAGTACGAGCATACATGTTAGCACAGTGTACATTAGTTCAGCAACACATGAGAAAAGTCTGATCACGACCCAAAAATTAAAAACACAATTTTTCTTCGATGAGACCCATGAACACACAGGAACAATAACAATTAACACTCTGGAACACAAGTCTAATGCGGTCTGTCGTCCTTAATCTAAGTCAAACCTTTTAACATGGTAGGGGTTAGTCCACTTATTCACCGTCCAGTCAGAAGTAACTCTAGGGACTCTTCTCTGTCTCAGCGCATAACGACCCTGATTTACGGGTTCGGCAGTAACTGCGTCAGATGTCAAGTCATGAGAGTCAGAGACACCCACACCGTCAACAATGTCAGGAGTAAGGACAAATGAGTGTCCAGTACAACGTTCCGGCGAATTTTCATCTGAGTGTCGATTCAAAGATTCGTTTGAGTAGTCAATACCAACACTCTGGTCAGCATTACCCAACTCCTCACTGTCTGTTTGATAATCAAAGTCCACACCCAAAGGTAGTGACATCTCAACATCAGCATAGGAACTTGTTGTGGGTACGGCCATGTCCCATGAATGAAAAGGCTGCAGATTTACTACATGAAACACGCCAGCATCTTCTCCAGTGTCCACGTTTGAAAATCTGTAATTGACACTTGAAAGTTTCTTAGAGATGCGAAACGGTCCAGCATAAACTGGGGCTAACTTGGCTGTAAAGTTTGCACCAGCATCAGATTTGGGGTGGGTTTTTACCCTGACCAAGTCATCCACAGCATAGGAAACCATGCGTCGCTTCTTGTCATAATAGTGCTTCTTTTTTGAATGGCTTGCACTTAGAGCAGCTCTGGCATGATCGTGAGCATCCTGCAGGGAATATCTCAAACTCTCAGGATAGGGTACCCCAGGATCATCAACTCCAACAGAATTTGGCTGTGTTATCAAGTCAAGCGGCGTGTCCAACTCACGGCCATATAACAACATTGCCGGC
Organism: Rhinichthys osculus; assembly: GCA_029959095.1. Taxonomy (NCBI): domain Eukaryota; kingdom Metazoa; phylum Chordata; class Actinopteri; order Cypriniformes; family Leuciscidae; genus Rhinichthys; species Rhinichthys osculus. The sequence continues at coordinate 48,273,551 of JARWKJ010000002.1, forward strand.
GATTGACCTGTGCTCTCATGGCAGGCAGTTCGAAGAGCAAAACAGAGTTGTGGAAGATATTTATCCCACGAAGTGTGCTTGTCCTCCACGTAAGCCCGTATGGCAGTCTTAAGTGTGCGGTTTACCCTCTCAGTGGCGTTCGTTTGTGGGTGGTACGCAGTTGTCAGCCGGTGTTCAGTACCAAGGGCCCCAAGCACATGCTCAAAAAGATTGCTCACAAACGGAGTCCCACGATCAGATATGAGGTAGGCTGGTGCACCATGTCGAGCAAATATCTCACTCAAAAACTTACTCGCTGCCACTTGAGCTGTCGCTGACCGCACTGCACACACTTCCACCCATTTCGAAAAGTAATCAACGAAGACGATCAGATGTTTATTGCCACTCTGAGTACGTGGAAGCGGACCCACAAAATCCACTCCTGTGTATTCCCAGGGTTTCATTGGCCTGATCAGAACCATCAGCCCTGCTGGTTTTCTTTGGCTCGTCTTCGTCAACAGACACACAGGACAAGATATAACGTACCTTTTCACATCTGTCCCCATTTTGGGCCAAAAGAACCTTTGTTTCAGCCTGGCCAGCGTTTTTGTCACCCCCAGGTGTCCAGCTGTAGGATGGTCATGATAATACCTGAGTACAGTGGATCGAATTACTGTTGGGACATAGAACTTAAGCTGCTTCATTGGGTGGAGACTGCAGGTTATCTTAGGGTCCTTGAAATAGAGCAGACCATCATGAATGACATGTTCTTCGTCTGTACCGCCCCCTTCAAGGTTTCAAAGAAGATTGCCAACCACTGGGTCACCTTTTTGTAACTGCGTCAACTGCTCTCGGTCAGTTATCGGGACTGAGGAGAGACTGCGCAGATCCAACCCAGCGATGACTGCATGCGGAGGAAGAATGTCAATAGGGCCCTCACAACGCGGCAGTGGGTTGCGTGATAGAGCGTCTGGAACTTTATTCTGAACCCCTGGCCTGTGGACGATGTTAAAATCAAAATCTTGTAGGCGCAAGGACCATCTCGCCAGTCGTCCAGAGGGGTTGGGATGGTTCATTAGCCACCTCAGGCTGTTGTGGTCAGTATAAATGGTTACACAAAGGCCCTCGATGTAAGGTCTGAAATGTTCCAGAGCCCAAATCACTCCCAAACACTCCTTCTCAGGTGTTGAGTACGGTCTTTCCGCTTTGTGCAACGTCCTGCTCGCGAAAGCTACCACCACATCTCGTCCCAAGTCATCCTTCTGCATCAAGGCCGCACCAAGGCCCAAGTCACAAGCATCAGTGTGGATGGAGAATGGGCGTGTAAAATCCGGAAGGCACAGAATGGGTTCAGACGTAAGGCAGTTTTTCAAGTAATCCATCGAAGCCTGACAACTGTCGTCCCAGTTGAATGGAGTTTCCTTTCTTGTGAGTTTAAAAAGTGACTCAGCTTTTTGAGCATAATTTGGAATGAATCGCCTGTAATAGCTTGTGAGGCCGAGAAATCCTCTCACTTGTTTCACGTCTGTCGGCGTTCTGAACTCTGTGACCGCATCCACTTTTCTCGGATCAGGAGAAATACCATCCGGAGTGACCCTGTATCCTAGGAAGATGAGCTCACTCAAGCAGAACTGACACTTATTTAGCTTGAGAGTAAGACCAGCTGACTCAAGTCTAGAAAGGACTTCCCGGAGGTCTTCCAAGTGTTGTTCAAAGGTTGGGGATATGACGACAATATCATCCAAGTACAGTGCACAGCACTTGTATACCAATCCAGCAAGGACATTGTTCATAACTCTCTGAAACGTGGCTGGGGCTTTACTAAGCCCAAAAGGAAGGACTTTGAATTGAAAAAAGGCCACAGTGTGATGCGAATGCTGTCTTTGGCCTTGACTGTTACTCTACCGACACCTGCCAGTACCCTCGAGCCAAATCAAAAGTAGTAAGAAATTTTCCACGAGCCAGGAAATCCAATGATTCGTCGACTCTGGGCAGTGGGTACGAATCCTTAAGTGTCAGGTGATTAAGGCCTCTGTAGTCTGCGCAAAACCTGTGGTCTCCACACGGCTTCTTGACAATTACCACAGGCGCAGCCCACGGAGTGGAAGATGGTTCGATGATGTTTTCTTCCAGCATCATCTGAATCTGATCTTCAATGATTTGCTTCTTAGCTGGTGAGCTCCGGTATGGCGGGAGGTGAACTGGTCTTGCTTCACGCGTGTTGATTTCGTGCTCCCCCAATGAAGTGTGCCCCAAGTGTCCATCAAACAGGCTCCAAAAGTCTTTAAGAAGGTCCAACAATTTCCCTTTTTCTTCCCTTTTCAGACAAGCTCTCTCAACTTTCTCATCCAAGGCAGACTGGCAGACATTTAAGAACATTAAGCTCCCAAGCTCAGGTTCATCCAACCACTCACTCAAAACCTCTTGGGGTGTAGATTCCCCCAGGGTCACCGTCCTTGATGGGATGTGAATGCTGACTGACACTCGCAGCATAAAATCCATACCTAAGATGATTGGAGAGGATAGATCAGGGATAATGACAAACCGATGGTAGAACTTTTTTCCTTGGAGGCCAATGTTCAATCACACAACACCAGTCGGAGTGCAAGCAGTACCGGTGGCGAGCTGAATCGGGGGAAAAGTCCAAGGCTGAACCTTCAGAGAATGTCGCAAGTCATCAGAAATCATATTTGTACGAACAGCTGACAGCGAGGCACCGGTGTCCAGTGCTGCGTCGATGGCTTTATGACAGAAATTGACCTTGATCATAAACGGTGTATTCCAAAACGAAGGAGAAGTACGGTCCTCCACATGACCGAGGACAGACAAGGGGTGAGGTGCATTTATCTTCTGGAGGGAGGATTGCCTCGGTGAAACGTCCTCCCCCCTTTGAAGTTTACCTTCTGCCGAACAGAATTGTGCTTTTGCTCCTCCCTGTCTTCGTATGTCCTAGCTTGAGTATCCTCCTCAGCGTTCTGTGGCTCATTCGAGCCTGGACTTGTCCGTTTATCAGTGGCTGGAAAAGACACAGTCTGTTGTGCAAAGTTACAGTTTGGACAGTTTCTTGAAGTGAAACCAGGCGCAGAACATCTGAAACAATAAGTCTCTTGCTTATTTTTGCTTTTCTGCAATACTGGAACATTTCGGCTGTCAGGGCCGAGAGCGGAGTGCAGCTCGTGTCCACACATCACGAGGTCTATGACTGAAGTAATTCGTGCGCCGTACAGAGCAACTCTGTAGCGCGCAAGTGCATGCTTGCAGATAAGATCAATGTGCTCCTGTTCTGGTGGAGGAGACTTTAGTTTCTTGAATTCAGACAACAAGTGTGCTACAAACGTAGGGAATGGTTCTCCTTGAGCTTGTACACGGTCAAGAATACCTCTCCAGACACGCTCTTGGTTATCCGCTGGAAGAAACACAGTCTTGAACAGGGTGCAGAACTGTGTCCAAGATGTTACATGTGCACTCAACACTGTAAACCACTTCCTGGGTTCTTTAGCTAAGAAACGTGGTAGTTCGAGCAAAATTTGATCATCGCTGAGACCCAAAGAATTTCTGTAGGCATCCACAAGAGGAACCCAGTCATCAGCTTGAATTTTCTCATCATTTCCAAACACTGGGGGCTCCAGTCTAGATTTATGCAAGACGGAGGCCAAAGTTCTGGTTGCATTATTCAAATCATAAGAGCTTTGAGCCAGGCCAAACGCATTTTCGGTTCTGGCGTTCATTTCTACTCCAAAGGACCGAGGCCCCTGTGTGTGACCAGCTGGTGCTTGAGCATGTGGAGTAGACGGAGCAACAGGCCTGACTTGTGAAGGCAATTGGTATGAAGCAGGTACATGCAAGTTTTCTGTGCAACGGTCAATAATACCTCTTTGCAAATCAAGAGACTCACTCAGGCACCTCCGCAGCATTTCCACTTCCTCCTTCAACGCCTCAACTTGCGTCTCCAGGCGCTCCCCTGACCCAGGCACTGCCACTGGCGCTCTCAGTCTGGCAGGAAACTCAAAGCATGCAGATAGGTCAAATAAATCAGTCTCGTCATCAACACGTCTGGCCATTATATCAAAATCAGTTTGTCAATATGAAACTCCAAACAGCGAATTAGTAAAATATCATTCAACAAACAATTCCAACATGCATTAATTTCCTGTACTTGAGTAACAAAGCAAAGCAAAGATAATAAAAAATTGGATACCCTTTTCAAAAGAAGAAAGAGAGTAAGAAAAAAAAAATAAACAACCATATGCTTCATTTGTACTTTTTTTTTTTTTTTTTTTTTTTTTGATGAGTAACGTGTGAGCGTCGAGTAGTTATTACCCAAAGACAACTCACAGCAGAGGTTCAGGGAAAAATCCAGTGCAAAAAAAAAAAATCTCAAGTTCAATTCAACCAGTTCAAAATTCAGTTCCAGCAGATGAACACAAAAGAACGTAGCAACCAGGCCTGAATCCCCGAAACAGTCAAAGTTCACAAACGGACTAATTTCCGATTACCTCAACGAACAATCCAACGTGCACACTCCAAATTCACAAAGATTGCGTCCATGACGACTTAAATCCACTGGAATGTAAAGAAATATCCTCTGCGTCAGCAACACAAAATGTCTGCCCCAGCTTCGTCGAGCGACTCGGGCCTTACACGCATACGCAGTGAAACTTTCCTCGTGTAAACTCACACATGACCGGCTGGATGTTCACAGCATTTTCGGAGTCGTCCGTCACAAACCGGCTCGTCGTCCGTGTCCTCGCATTAAATCCAAGGCCAGAGATAAAATGGTCGGGCGCCACTTGTAACGCGCTGCTTCAGGAAGAAAGAGAAGGATAGCTCACAACTCAAGATATTACGTGCGGAGGCCAGACAGACTCACGGAGGCGATATGCATCTCACAACTCGTGCTTTATTCCACATCGAACTCGTGCAGTATAACTATCTGTCGCACGTCCTCCCGTCCACATCGTTACTTAACAAGCAAAGTAAAATAAAATAAAAGTCGGCATCAAACAGAAATTACAAACATGGGCTGTTCGAGGTACACGGCATATAGCACATACACTACCAATAATGTCGACTCTTCAACAGGAGCGCGCAGCTCTTAAAGGGGCCACACCCTACCTCCACTCGTCACAGATTCTTAAAGGGGTCACACCATATTTTCACTCGTTACAGCGCCCGCAAATGGCGGCGATCTGAACCCGGAGTAGGGCTGGGCGATATATCGCACGATATGTTATGCGCATCTCTTCAGTAAAGCCGGTTCCTTGATTAGTAGTAAATCACCTTCACCTGCTTTCAGATGGAAGATATGATGCAGATATGAGTGTTAAATTAACACTCAAGAGTGTTAAAGTTAATGAGATAATTAAGTGATTAATTTAGTGATGATTGAGCATTATTGAAGACACCTGATGTTAACAAGCAGAATCACTGAAGGAGAAAATCACAAATTGTAAGCCACCGTTATGGCGATCAGTGTTTGCTTTAGTTGGACTCTTGACCCTTATACTTTCATCTTTAAATTTTGTTTGTCTGCTGTCATTGATTTATAACAGTCAAACGAACACAGAAAAGTGTGATCTGATAGTGTTGGTTATGTTTGGGCATAATCATGCTATGATCTGAAAAATGAAACTTATTGATATAGTTTGGTTTAAATCATTAGCAAAAGCTTTGTGATTCTACAGCATATTATTATCAGTATTTTTCTTATAAACCAAAATATTTAATAAACATTGTTCTGATCAAAACAATTTCAAATGAATTTATTTAGAAACACAGACATCAATAATCAGCCTGTGAATCTCAACCGTGGTGACAATAATAATGAATGTTGCAGTGGCTGCCACCAATCACAACTCATTAATGGCTCCCATCATGCATTGCGGTATGAATAAATTATGATCTGAATTGTCTATGTAATTTACTTTTCCTAATTGAATATTCTGCTCGTCACCATTGTTGAGATGCATTGACTCAATCTTGACGTCTGTGTGTGCCTAAAAGAAAGATTTTTTTTTTTTAAACAACTCTTAAGAAATCCTTTACATTATATCTAAAATTCTGGATATTTATGCAGAATCATAGTTATGCTGTAATCAACAGCATAAATCACAAACATAAAGATCAAATGATGATTGTCATAATATAACCGACATAATTAGATCTTTTTTTTTTCTTTGTTGATCTGGCAGTTATAACTCAGATACAACAGCCAAACAAAATCTAAAGTTATTAATCTAAGGGTCAAGAGCCCAACTAAAGCAAACAATGATCGCCATAACGGTGGCTTACAATTTTAGATTTTCTCCTTCTTTAGATGCTCAATCATCACTCAATTAATCACTTAATTATCTCATTAACTTTAACAATCTTGAGTGTGGACTCATATACACTCCCAGGAGTGTTAATTTAACACTGGAGTTTTTGCTGTGTACAAAGAGCCGTAGTTAACTGACAAGCTGAGCCATATCGCATCAATTATCGCTGGCTATACGTCCGCGATATTAATGCGATATGGCTCAGCTTGTCAGTTAACTACGGCTCTTTGTAGTAAATGCCGCTCCATCTGAAAGCAGGTGAAGGCGATTTACTACTAATCAAGCAACCAGCTTTACTGATGAGATGCGCATAACAATATCGTGCGATATATCGCCCAGCCCTAACCCGGAGGCCATTCGCCCCCTAGCGGCTCACATAGCTGCGTGGGAAACTATCCCAGGGATTTCAGAATGGGTTCTTAGCACAATAAAGCAGGGCTATACACTTCAATTCATTCGCCGTCCCCCGCGCTTTCGAGCCCGGACCGCGAATATATGTGAATGCGGAAGTAGCATACCTACTTCACGCAGAAATAGCAAAACTGCTGTGCAAAGGGGCTATAGAAAAAGTACCGCCTTCCCTGAGCGAGTCAAGCTTTTACAGCCGATATTTTCTCGTACCCAAGAAGGACGGAGCTTTCAGACCTATCCTAGATCTGAGACATCTGAACAAGGCGCTTGCAAAAGACCGTTCAAAATGCTTACGACCAGAAAAATCCTCGCGCACGTTCGCCTGAGGGACTGGTTTATTTCTCTAGATCTGAAGGATGCCTATTTTCAGATTCAGATATTACCCCTTTACAGGCAATTTTTGAGATTCGCCTTCGACGGTCAGGTATATCAATACACCGTCCTGCCGTTCGGCCTGTCTCTAGCACCCCGTACATTTACGAAGTACAGACGCGGCGCTCGCCCCCCTGAGAACTCAGGGGCTGCGAATAATGAACTATCTGGACGACTGGCTGATATTGGCACAGTCAGAGACGGAACTGTTATCTCACAGAACAGTGCTTCTCAGTCACCTGGAAAGCTTGAGTCTCACAGTCAACTGGACCAAGAGCTCATTAATGCCCAGTCAGTCAATTTCCTTTTTAGGAATAGAACTGAATTCTGTGGCCATGACGGCTCGTTTGTCGACACAGCGCGCGCGCCGTGTTCGCCGCCTAGCCGCGTCTTTCCAGAAGGGCAGCTTTCTCCCTTTGAAAACGTTTCAAAGGATGCTGGGCTGTATGGCTTCAGCGGCAGCGGTGCTCCAGCTGGGCCTACTGCGCATGCGCCCGCTCCAACGCTGGTTGAATGCTCGCGCATCTCGCCGAGCCTGGGTTTCTGGCGGCCAGAAAATCAGAGTGACTCAGACCTGCATAGCGGCTCTGCAGCCCTGGTAGGTAGCCGACTGGTACCAGTAGGGAGTGATGATGGGAACCATCTCTTATCGGAAAGTCATTTCGACAGACGCGTCCAACTCGGGTTGGGGCGCGCTGTTCGAAGGCAGACCGGCCTTTGGCCAGTGGTCAGACCAAGAGAAGTGTTTTCACATTAACTGTCTGGAAATGATAGCGGTCGAGAATGCGCTGAAGCGCTTCCTCCCGTTCATACAGGACCAACATGTTCTCATCCGCTCGGACAACATGTCTGTGGTTTCCTATGTAAACCGTCAGGGCGGTGTCAGATCCAGAAACCTCTGCAATCTGACGGAACGCATCCTTATTTGGTCCCTGATGCACCTGCCTGCGCTCGCTGAGGGCGGCACATGTGCCTGGCCATTTGAACGACGGCCCAGACCAACTGTCCAGGGACAACGTTCCCCCAGGGGAATGGTCCCTGCACCCCCATACAGTCCAGAAACTGTGGCGCCTATTCGGCAGAGCGGAAGTCGACCTAATTGCGTCAAAAGACAACGCTCATTGCATTCTTTTCGAAGTACGAGGACGCGCTGGCCCAGGTCTGGCCCAGCCTCCCACTGTATGCTTTCCCTCCGGTCTCCCTGTTACCACAGGTGATCAAGAGAATCAGGGAAACGCGCCACTCGGGGCTCCTCATAGCTCCGCACTGGGAGAATCAGAATTGGTTCCCGGAACTAGCACGGCTGTCACATGCAGCTCCGTGGCCTATTCCGGTGAGGGCAGATCTCCTCTCTCAGGCTCGCGGCTCGATCTGGCATCCCCATCCAGAGCGCTGGTCTCTGCACGCATGGTTGATCAACGGGTACTCGTTGCCCTGCCAGAAAGAGTGATGAACACGATCACGCAGTCTAGAGCTCCTTCCACGAGAAGGCTCTACGCGTCTAAATGGTCGGTGTTCTCCAAGTGGTGCACCGACAGAGATCTGCGACAGAGACGTGCGAGGTTGCGCATCTGCTCGAGGCCATCCTCGAGGCCCTGAAAGCCTTCCCACTTGAGCCACTAGACTCCGTGGAGTTAAAATACCTATAACTGACCGCGCTGTCATCAGTCAAACGTGTGGGGACCTGCACGCGCTGTCAATCAGCGCGACGTGTCTTGAGTTCGGGCCGAATGACTCTAAAGTCATCCTCAAACCTAGACATGGCTATGTTCCAAAAGTGATGGGAACTCCATTCAGAGCGCAAGTCATTTCACTGTCGGCTCTGCCAGCGTCAGACAGTGAGACAGACGTGAATCTCCTTTGCCCGGTCAGGGCGCTGAGGTTTTACACTATGCGCTCCGCCTCTTTCAGGCACACGGAGCAGCTGTTTGTTTCGTTTGGTGGGCGCACCAAATGTTTCGAGGCAGCGAGACCGACTCTGTCTAGATGGATAGTGGACGCTATAGTGGCCGCTCACGCGTCAAAAGGTCTGCAATGCCCTCTGGGCATCAGGGCTCATTCCACTAGAGGCATGGCCTCATTGTGGGTGTGGTCCAGCGAGATTTCTATCAACGACATATGTGTAGCGGCGGGCTGGAGCTCCCCGTCTACCTTTGTCAGGTTCTATAACCTAGAAGTTCCCACCCTGCAGGCTAAACTTCTGTCAGTCTAAGCGAGTTGTGTGTTCTGCCCAGATATATCATGCTCAGACCACTCTCACGTCACTCAGCTCTCCTGGTTGAGCTGCACTAGTAGGGATGTGCTATATGCTTATACAGACCAGTGCTCTGCTCTGTATTCCCTATGTGTGCTTATGTACGAGTGATGACCCACGTGGCTGGCCACCTTATTTTTACCCTCACAACGCGGCAGTGGGTTGCGTGATAGAGCGTCTGGAACTTTATTCTGAACCCCTGGCCTGTGGACGATGTTAAAATCAAAATCTTGTAGGCGCAAGGACCATCTCGCCAGTCGTCCAGAGGGGTTGGGATGGTTCATTAGCCACCTCAGGCTGTTGTGGTCAGTATAAATGGTTACACAAAGGCCCTCGATGTAAGGTCTGAAATGTTCCAGAGCCCAAATCACTCCCAAACACTCCTTCTCAGGTGTTGAGTACGGTCTTTCCGCTTTGTGCAACGTCCTGCTCGCGAAAGCTACCACCACATCTCGTCCCAAGTCATCCTTCTGCATCAAGGCCGCACCAAGGCCCAAGTCACAAGCATCAGTGTGGATGGAGAATGGGCGTGTAAAATCCGGAAGGCACAGAATGGGTTCAGACGTAAGGCAGTTTTTCAAGTAATCCATCGAAGCCTGACAACTGTCGTCCCAGTTGAATGGAGTTTCCTTTCTTGTGAGTTTAAAAAGTGACTCAGCTTTTTGAGCATAATTTGGAATGAATCGCCTGTAATAGCTTGTGAGGCCGAGAAATCCTCTCACTTGTTTCACGTCTGTCGGCGTTCTGAACTCTGTGACCGCATCCACTTTTCTCGGATCAGGAGAAATACCATCCGGAGTGACCCTGTATCCTAGGAAGATGAGCTCACTCAAGCAGAACTGACACTTATTTAGCTTGAGAGTAAGACCAGCTGACTCAAGTCTAGAAAGGACTTCCCGGAGGTCTTCCAAGTGTTGTTCAAAGGTTGGGGATATGACGACAATATCATCCAAGTACAGTGCACAGCACTTGTATACCAATCCAGCAAGGACATTGTTCATAACTCTCTGAAACGTGGCTGGGGCTTTACTAAGCCCAAAAGGAAGGACTTTGAATTGAAAAAAGGCCACAGTGTGATGCGAATGCTGTCTTTGGCCTTGACTGTTACTCTACCGACACCTGCCAGTACCCTCGAGCCAAATCAAAAGTAGTAAGAAATTTTCCACGAGCCAGGAAATCCAATGATTCGTCGACTCTGGGCAGTGGGTACGAATCCTTAAGTGTCAGGTGATTAAGGCCTCTGTAGTCTGCGCAAAACCTGTGGTCTCCACACGGCTTCTTGACAATTACCACAGGCGCAGCCCACGGAGTGGAAGATGGTTCGATGATGTTTTCTTCCAGCATCATCTGAATCTGATCTTCAATGATTTGCTTCTTAGCTGGTGAGCTCCGGTATGGCGGGAGGTGAACTGGTCTTGCTTCACGCGTGTTGATTTCGTGCTCCCCCAATGAAGTGTGCCCCAAGTGTCCATCAAACAGGCTCCAAAAGTCTTTAAGAAGGTCCAACAATTTCCCTTTTTCTTCCCTTTTCAGACAAGCTCTCTCAACTTTCTCATCCAAGGCAGACTGGCAGACATTTAAGAACATTAAGCTCCCAAGCTCAGGTTCATCCAACCACTCACTCAAAACCTCTTGGGGTGTAGATTCCCCCAGGGTCACCGTCCTTGATGGGATGTGAATGCTGACTGACACTCGCAGCATAAAATCCATACCTAAGATGATTGGAGAGGATAGATCAGGGATAATGACAAACCGATGGTAGAACTTTTTTCCTTGGAGGCCAATGTTCAATCACACAACACCAGTCGGAGTGCAAGCAGTACCGGTGGCGAGCTGAATTGGGGGAAAAGTCCAAGGCTGAACCTTCAGAGAATGTCGCAAGTCATCAGAAATCATATTTGTACGAACAGCTGACAGCGAGGCACCGGTGTCCAGTGCTGCGTCGATGGCTTTATGACAGAAATTGACCTTGATCATAAACGGTGTATTCCAAAACGAAGGAGAAGTACGGTCCTCCACATGACCGAGGACAGACAAGGGGTGAGGTGCATTTATCTTCTGGAGGGAGGATTGCCTCGGTGAAACGTCCTCCCCCCTTTGAAGTTTACCTTCTGCCGAACAGAATTGTGCTTTTGCTCCTCCCTGTCTTCGTATGTCCTAGCTTGAGTATCCTCCTCAGCGTTCTGTGGCTCATTCGAGCCTGGACTTGTCCGTTTATCAGTGGCTGGAAAAGACACAGTCTGTTGTGCAAAGTTACAGTTTGGACAGTTTCTTGAAGTGAAACCAGGCGCAGAACATCTGAAACAATAAGTCTCTTGCTTATTTTTGCTTTTCTGCAATACTGGAACATTTCGGCTGTCAGGGCCGAGAGCGGAGTGCAGCTCGTGTCCACACATCACGAGGTCTATGACTGAAGTAATTCGTGCGCCGTACAGAGCAACTCTGTAGCGCGCAAGTGCATGCTTGCAGATAAGATCAATGTGCTCCTGTTCTGGTGGAGGAGACTTTAGTTTCTTGAATTCAGACAACAAGTGTGCTACAAACGTAGGGAATGGTTCTCCTTGAGCTTGTACACGGTCAAGAATACCTCTCCAGACACGCTCTTGGTTATCCGCTGGAAGAAACACAGTCTTGAACAGGGTGCAGAACTGTGTCCAAGATGTTACATGTGCACTCAACACTGTAAACCACTTCCTGGGTTCTTTAGCTAAGAAACGTGGTAGTTCGAGCAAAATTTGATCATCGCTGAGACCCAAAGAATTTCTGTAGGCATCCACAAGAGGAACCCAGTCATCAGCTTGAATTTTCTCATCATTTCCAAACACTGGGGGCTCCAGTCTAGATTTATGCAAGACGGAGGCCAAAGTTCTGGTTGCATTATTCAAATCATAAGAGCTTTGAGCCAGGCCAAACGCATTTTCGGTTCTGGCGTTCATTTCTACTCCAAAGGACCGAGGCCCCTGTGTGTGACCAGCTGGTGCTTGAGCATGTGGAGTAGACGGAGCAACAGGCCTGACTTGTGAAGGCAATTGGTATGAAGCAGGTACATGCAAGTTTTCTGTGCAACGGTCAATAATACCTCTTTGCAAATCAAGAGACTCACTCAGGCACCTCCGCAGCATTTCCACTTCCTCCTTCAACGCCTCAACTTGCGTCTCCAGGCGCTCCCCTGACCCAGGCACTGCCACTGGCGCTCTCAGTCTGGCAGGAAACTCAAAGCATGCAGATAGGTCAAATAAATCAGTCTCGTCATCAACACGTCTGGCCATTATATCAAAATCAGTTTGTCAATATGAAACTCCAAACAGCGAATTAGTAAAATATCATTCAACAAACAATTCCAACATGCATTAATTTCCTGTACTTGAGTAACAAAGCAAAGCAAAGATAATAAAAAATTGGATACCCTTTTCAAAAGAAGAAAGAGAGTAAGAAAAAAAAAATAAACAACCATATGCTTCATTTGTACTTTTTTTTTTTTTTTTTTTTTTTTTGATGAGTAACGTGTGAGCGTCGAGTAGTTATTACCCAAAGACAACTCACAGCAGAGGTTCAGGGAAAAATCCAGTGCAAAAAAAAAAAATCTCAAGTTCAATTCAACCAGTTCAAAATTCAGTTCCAGCAGATGAACACAAAAGAACGTAGCAACCAGGCCTGAATCCCCGAAACAGTCAAAGTTCACAAACGGACTAATTTCCGATTACCTCAACGAACAATCCAACGTGCACACTCCAAATTCACAAAGATTGCGTCCATGACGACTTAAATCCACTGGAATGTAAAGAAATATCCTCTGCGTCAGCAACACAAAATGTCTGCCCCAGCTTCGTCGAGCGACTCGGGCCTTACACGCATACGCAGTGAAACTTTCCTCGTGTAAACTCACACATGACCGGCTGGATGTTCACAGCATTTTCGGAGTCGTCCGTCACAAACCGGCTCGTCGTCCGTGTCCTCGCATTAAATCCAAGGCCAGAGATAAAATGGTCGGGCGCCACTTGTAACGCGCTGCTTCAGGAAGAAAGAGAAGGATAGCTCACAACTCAAGATATTACGTGCGGAGGCCAGACAGACTCACGGAGGCGATATGCATCTCACAACTCGTGCTTTATTCCACATCGAACTCGTGCAGTATAACTATCTGTCGCACGTCCTCCCGTCCACATCGTTACTTAACAAGCAAAGTAAAATAAAATAAAAGTCGGCATCAAACAGAAATTACAAACATGGGCTGTTCGAGGTACACGGCATATAGCACATACACTACCAATAATGTCGACTCTTCAACAGGAGCGCGCAGCTCTTAAAGGGGCCACACCCTACCTCCACTCGTCACAGATTCTTAAAGGGGTCACACCATATTTTCACTCGTTACAGCGCCCGCAAATGGCGGCGATCTGAACCCGGAGTAGGGCTGGGCGATATATCGCACGATATGTTATGCGCATCTCTTCAGTAAAGCCGGTTCCTTGATTAGTAGTAAATCACCTTCACCTGCTTTCAGATGGAAGATATGATGCAGATATGAGTGTTAAATTAACACTCAAGAGTGTTAAAGTTAATGAGATAATTAAGTGATTAATTTAGTGATGATTGAGCATTATTGAAGACACCTGATGTTAACAAGCAGAATCACTGAAGGAGAAAATCACAAATTGTAAGCCACCGTTATGGCGATCAGTGTTTGCTTTAGTTGGACTCTTGACCCTTATACTTTCATCTTTAAATTTTGTTTGTCTGCTGTCATTGATTTATAACAGTCAAACGAACACAGAAAAGTGTGATCTGATAGTGTTGGTTATGTTTGGGCATAATCATGCTATGATCTGAAAAATGAAACTTATTGATATAGTTTGGTTTAAATCATTAGCAAAAGCTTTGTGATTCTACAGCATATTATTATCAGTATTTTTCTTATAAACCAAAATATTTAATAAACATTGTTCTGATCAAAACAATTTCAAATGAATTTATTTAGAAACACAGACATCAATAATCAGCCTGTGAATCTCAACCGTGGTGACAATAATAATGAATGTTGCAGTGGCTGCCACCAATCACAACTCATTAATGGCTCCCATCATGCATTGCGGTATGAATAAATTATGATCTGAATTGTCTATGTAATTTACTTTTCCTAATTGAATATTCTGCTCGTCACCATTGTTGAGATGCATTGACTCAATCTTGACGTCTGTGTGTGCCTAAAAGAAAGATTTTTTTTTTTTAAACAACTCTTAAGAAATCCTTTACATTATATCTAAAATTCTGGATATTTATGCAGAATCATAGTTATGCTGTAATCAACAGCATAAATCACAAACATAAAGATCAAATGATGATTGTCATAATATAACCGACATAATTAGATCTTTTTTTTTTCTTTGTTGATCTGGCAGTTATAACTCAGATACAACAGCCAAACAAAATCTAAAGTTATTAATCTAAGGGTCAAGAGCCCAACTAAAGCAAACAATGATCGCCATAACGGTGGCTTACAATTTTAGATTTTCTCCTTCTTTAGATGCTCAATCATCACTCAATTAATCACTTAATTATCTCATTAACTTTAACAATCTTGAGTGTGGACTCATATACACTCCCAGGAGTGTTAATTTAACACTGGAGTTTTTGCTGTGTACAAAGAGCCGTAGTTAACTGACAAGCTGAGCCATATCGCATCAATTATCGCTGGCTATACGTCCGCGATATTAATGCGATATGGCTCAGCTTGTCAGTTAACTACGGCTCTTTGTAGTAAATGCCGCTCCATCTGAAAGCAGGTGAAGGCGATTTACTACTAATCAAGCAACCAGCTTTACTGATGAGATGCGCATAACAATATCGTGCGATATATCGCCCAGCCCTAACCCGGAGGCCATTCGCCCCCTAGCGGCTCACATAGCTGCGTGGGAAACTATCCCAGGGATTTCAGAATGGGTTCTTAGCACAATAAAGCAGGGCTATACACTTCAATTCATTCGCCGTCCCCCGCGCTTTCGAGCCCGGACCGCGAATATATGTGAATGCGGAAGTAGCATACCTACTTCACGCAGAAATAGCAAAACTGCTGTGCAAAGGGGCTATAGAAAAAGTACCGCCTTCCCTGAGCGAGTCAAGCTTTTACAGCCGATATTTTCTCGTACCCAAGAAGGACGGAGCTTTCAGACCTATCCTAGATCTGAGACATCTGAACAAGGCGCTTGCAAAAGACCGTTCAAAATGCTTACGACCAGAAAAATCCTCGCGCACGTTCGCCTGAGGGACTGGTTTATTTCTCTAGATCTGAAGGATGCCTATTTTCAGATTCAGATATTACCCCTTTACAGGCAATTTTTGAGATTCGCCTTCGACGGTCAGGTATATCAATACACCGTCCTGCCGTTCGGCCTGTCTCTAGCACCCCGTACATTTACGAAGTACAGACGCGGCGCTCGCCCCCCTGAGAACTCAGGGGCTGCGAATAATGAACTATCTGGACGACTGGCTGATATTGGCACAGTCAGAGACGGAACTGTTATCTCACAGAACAGTGCTTCTCAGTCACCTGGAAAGCTTGAGTCTCACAGTCAACTGGACCAAGAGCTCATTAATGCCCAGTCAGTCAATTTCCTTTTTAGGAATAGAACTGAATTCTGTGGCCATGACGGCTCGTTTGTCGACACAGCGCGCGCGCCGTGTTCGCCGCCTAGCCGCGTCTTTCCAGAAGGGCAGCTTTCTCCCTTTGAAAACGTTTCAAAGGATGCTGGGCTGTATGGCTTCAGCGGCAGCGGTGCTCCAGCTGGGCCTACTGCGCATGCGCCCGCTCCAACGCTGGTTGAATGCTCGCGCATCTCGCCGAGCCTGGGTTTCTGGCGGCCAGAAAATCAGAGTGACTCAGACCTGCATAGCGGCTCTGCAGCCCTGGTAGGTAGCCGACTGGTACCAGTAGGGAGTGATGATGGGAACCATCTCTTATCGGAAAGTCATTTCGACAGACGCGTCCAACTCGGGTTGGGGCGCGCTGTTCGAAGGCAGACCGGCCTTTGGCCAGTGGTCAGACCAAGAGAAGTGTTTTCACATTAACTGTCTGGAAATGATAGCGGTCGAGAATGCGCTGAAGCGCTTCCTCCCGTTCATACAGGACCAACATGTTCTCATCCGCTCGGACAACATGTCTGTGGTTTCCTATGTAAACCGTCAGGGCGGTGTCAGATCCAGAAACCTCTGCAATCTGACGGAACGCATCCTTATTTGGTCCCTGATGCACCTGCCTGCGCTCGCTGAGGGCGGCACATGTGCCTGGCCATTTGAACGACGGCCCAGACCAACTGTCCAGGGACAACGTTCCCCCAGGGGAATGGTCCCTGCACCCCCATACAGTCCAGAAACTGTGGCGCCTATTCGGCAGAGCGGAAGTCGACCTAATTGCGTCAAAAGACAACGCTCATTGCATTCTTTTCGAAGTACGAGGACGCGCTGGCCCAGGTCTGGCCCAGCCTCCCACTGTATGCTTTCCCTCCGGTCTCCCTGTTACCACAGGTGATCAAGAGAATCAGGGAAACGCGCCACTCGGGGCTCCTCATAGCTCCGCACTGGGAGAATCAGAATTGGTTCCCGGAACTAGCACGGCTGTCACATGCAGCTCCGTGGCCTATTCCGGTGAGGGCAGATCTCCTCTCTCAGGCTCGCGGCTCGATCTGGCATCCCCATCCAGAGCGCTGGTCTCTGCACGCATGGTTGATCAACGGGTACTCGTTGCCCTGCCAGAAAGAGTGATGAACACGATCACGCAGTCTAGAGCTCCTTCCACGAGAAGGCTCTACGCGTCTAAATGGTCGGTGTTCTCCAAGTGGTGCACCGACAGAGATCTGCGACAGAGACGTGCGAGGTTGCGCATCTGCTCGAGGCCATCCTCGAGGCCCTGAAAGCCTTCCCACTTGAGCCACTAGACTCCGTGGAGTTAAAATACCTATAACTGACCGCGCTGTCATCAGTCAAACGTGTGGGGACCTGCACGCGCTGTCAATCAGCGCGACGTGTCTTGAGTTCGGGCCGAATGACTCTAAAGTCATCCTCAAACCTAGACATGGCTATGTTCCAAAAGTGATGGGAACTCCATTCAGAGCGCAAGTCATTTCACTGTCGGCTCTGCCAGCGTCAGACAGTGAGACAGACGTGAATCTCCTTTGCCCGGTCAGGGCGCTGAGGTTTTACACTATGCGCTCCGCCTCTTTCAGGCACACGGAGCAGCTGTTTGTTTCGTTTGGTGGGCGCACCAAATGTTTCGAGGCAGCGAGACCGACTCTGTCTAGATGGATAGTGGACGCTATAGTGGCCGCTCACGCGTCAAAAGGTCTGCAATGCCCTCTGGGCATCAGGGCTCATTCCACTAGAGGCATGGCCTCATTGTGGGTGTGGTCCAGCGAGATTTCTATCAACGACATATGTGTAGCGGCGGGCTGGAGCTCCCCGTCTACCTTTGTCAGGTTCTATAACCTAGAAGTTCCCACCCTGCAGGCTAAACTTCTGTCAGTCTAAGCGAGTTGTGTGTTCTGCCCAGATATATCATGCTCAGACCACTCTCACGTCACTCAGCTCTCCTGGTTGAGCTGCACTAGTAGGGATGTGCTATATGCTTATACAGACCAGTGCTCTGCTCTGTATTCCCTATGTGTGCTTATGTACGAGTGATGACCCACGTGGCTGGCCACCTTATTTTTACCCTCACAACGCGGCAGTGGGTTGCGTGATAGAGCGTCTGGAACTTTATTCTGAACCCCTGGCCTGTGGACGATGTTAAAATCAAAATCTTGTAGGCGCAAGGACCATCTCGCCAGTCGTCCAGAGGGGTTGGGATGGTTCATTAGCCACCTCAGGCTGTTGTGGTCAGTATAAATGGTTACACAAAGGCCCTCGATGTAAGGTCTGAAATGTTCCAGAGCCCAAATCACTCCCAAACACTCCTTCTCAGGTGTTGAGTACGGTCTTTCCGCTTTGTGCAACGTCCTGCTCGCGAAAGCTACCACCACATCTCGTCCCAAGTCATCCTTCTGCATCAAGGCCGCACCAAGGCCCAAGTCACAAGCATCAGTGTGGATGGAGAATGGGCGTGTAAAATCCGGAAGGCACAGAATGGGTTCAGACGTAAGGCAGTTTTTCAAGTAATCCATCGAAGCCTGACAACTGTCGTCCCAGTTGAATGGAGTTTCCTTTCTTGTGAGTTTAAAAAGTGACTCAGCTTTTTGAGCATAATTTGGAATGAATCGCCTGTAATAGCTTGTGAGGCCGAGAAATCCTCTCACTTGTTTCACGTCTGTCGGCGTTCTGAACTCTGTGACCGCATCCACTTTTCTCGGATCAGGAGAAATACCATCCGGAGTGACCCTGTATCCTAGGAAGATGAGCTCACTCAAGCAGAACTGACACTTATTTAGCTTGAGAGTAAGACCAGCTGACTCAAGTCTAGAAAGGACTTCCCGGAGGTCTTCCAAGTGTTGTTCAAAGGTTGGGGATATGACGACAATATCATCCAAGTACAGTGCACAGCACTTGTATACCAATCCAGCAAGGACATTGTTCATAACTCTCTGAAACGTGGCTGGGGCTTTACTAAGCCCAAAAGGAAGGACTTTGAATTGAAAAAAGGCCACAGTGTGATGCGAATGCTGTCTTTGGCCTTGACTGTTACTCTACCGACACCTGCCAGTACCCTCGAGCCAAATCAAAAGTAGTAAGAAATTTTCCACGAGCCAGGAAATCCAATGATTCGTCGACTCTGGGCAGTGGGTACGAATCCTTAAGTGTCAGGTGATTAAGGCCTCTGTAGTCTGCGCAAAACCTGTGGTCTCCACACGGCTTCTTGACAATTACCACAGGCGCAGCCCACGGAGTGGAAGATGGTTCGATGATGTTTTCTTCCAGCATCATCTGAATCTGATCTTCAATGATTTGCTTCTTAGCTGGTGAGCTCCGGTATGGCGGGAGGTGAACTGGTCTTGCTTCACGCGTGTTGATTTCGTGCTCCCCCAATGAAGTGTGCCCCAAGTGTCCATCAAACAGGCTCCAAAAGTCTTTAAGAAGGTCCAACAATTTCCCTTTTTCTTCCCTTTTCAGACAAGCTCTCTCAACTTTCTCATCCAAGGCAGACTGGCAGACATTTAAGAACATTAAGCTCCCAAGCTCAGGTTCATCCAACCACTCACTCAAAACCTCTTGGGGTGTAGATTCCCCCAGGGTCACCGTCCTTGATGGGATGTGAATGCTGACTGACACTCGCAGCATAAAATCCATACCTAAGATGATTGGAGAGGATAGATCAGGGATAATGACAAACCGATGGTAGAACTTTTTTCCTTGGAGGCCAATGTTCAATCACACAACACCAGTCGGAGTGCAAGCAGTACCGGTGGCGAGCTGAATCGGGGGAAAAGTCCAAGGCTGAACCTTCAGAGAATGTCGCAAGTCATCAGAAATCATATTTGTACGAACAGCTGACAGCGAGGCACCGGTGTCCAGTGCTGCGTCGATGGCTTTATGACAGAAATTGACCTTGATCATAAACGGTGTATTCCAAAACGAAGGAGAAGTACGGTCCTCCACATGACCGAGGACAGACAAGGGGTGAGGTGCATTTATCTTCTGGAGGGAGGATTGCCTCGGTGAAACGTCCTCCCCCCTTTGAAGTTTACCTTCTGCCGAACAGAATTGTGCTTTTGCTCCTCCCTGTCTTCGTATGTCCTAGCTTGAGTATCCTCCTCAGCGTTCTGTGGCTCATTCGAGCCTGGACTTGTCCGTTTATCAGTGGCTGGAAAAGACACAGTCTGTTGTGCAAAGTTACAGTTTGGACAGTTTCTTGAAGTGAAACCAGGCGCAGAACATCTGAAACAATAAGTCTCTTGCTTATTTTTGCTTTTCTGCAATACTGGAACATTTCGGCTGTCAGGGCCGAGAGCGGAGTGCAGCTCGTGTCCACACATCACGAGGTCTATGACTGAAGTAATTCGTGCGCCGTACAGAGCAACTCTGTAGCGCGCAAGTGCATGCTTGCAGATAAGATCAATGTGCTCCTGTTCTGGTGGAGGAGACTTTAGTTTCTTGAATTCAGACAACAAGTGTGCTACAAACGTAGGGAATGGTTCTCCTTGAGCTTGTACACGGTCAAGAATACCTCTCCAGACACGCTCTTGGTTATCCGCTGGAAGAAACACAGTCTTGAACAGGGTGCAGAACTGTGTCCAAGATGTTACATGTGCACTCAACACTGTAAACCACTTCCTGGGTTCTTTAGCTAAGAAACGTGGTAGTTCGAGCAAAATTTGATCATCGCTGAGACCCAAAGAATTTCTGTAGGCATCCACAAGAGGAACCCAGTCATCAGCTTGAATTTTCTCATCATTTCCAAACACTGGGGGCTCCAGTCTAGATTTATGCAAGACGGAGGCCAAAGTTCTGGTTGCATTATTCAAATCATAAGAGCTTTGAGCCAGGCCAAACGCATTTTCGGTTCTGGCGTTCATTTCTACTCCAAAGGACCGAGGCCCCTGTGTGTGACCAGCTGGTGCTTGAGCATGTGGAGTAGACGGAGCAACAGGCCTGACTTGTGAAGGCAATTGGTATGAAGCAGGTACATGCAAGTTTTCTGTGCAACGGTCAATAATACCTCTTTGCAAATCAAGAGACTCACTCAGGCACCTCCGCAGCATTTCCACTTCCTCCTTCAACGCCTCAACTTGCGTCTCCAGGCGCTCCCCTGACCCAGGCACTGCCACTGGCGCTCTCAGTCTGGCAGGAAACTCAAAGCATGCAGATAGGTCAAATAAATCAGTCTCGTCATCAACACGTCTGGCCATTATATCAAAATCAGTTTGTCAATATGAAACTCCAAACAGCGAATTAGTAAAATATCATTCAACAAACAATTCCAACATGCATTAATTTCCTGTACTTGAGTAACAAAGCAAAGCAAAGATAATAAAAAATTGGATACCCTTTTCAAAAGAAGAAAGAGAGTAAGAAAAAAAAAATAAACAACCATATGCTTCATTTGTACTTTTTTTTTTTTTTTTTTTTTTTTTGATGAGTAACGTGTGAGCGTCGAGTAGTTATTACCCAAAGACAACTCACAGCAGAGGTTCAGGGAAAAATCCAGTGCAAAAAAAAAAAATCTCAAGTTCAATTCAACCAGTTCAAAATTCAGTTCCAGCAGATGAACACAAAAGAACGTAGCAACCAGGCCTGAATCCCCGAAACAGTCAAAGTTCACAAACGGACTAATTTCCGATTACCTCAACGAACAATCCAACGTGCACACTCCAAATTCACAAAGATTGCGTCCATGACGACTTAAATCCACTGGAATGTAAAGAAATATCCTCTGCGTCAGCAACACAAAATGTCTGCCCCAGCTTCGTCGAGCGACTCGGGCCTTACACGCATACGCAGTGAAACTTTCCTCGTGTAAACTCACACATGACCGGCTGGATGTTCACAGCATTTTCGGAGTCGTCCGTCACAAACCGGCTCGTCGTCCGTGTCCTCGCATTAAATCCAAGGCCAGAGATAAAATGGTCGGGCGCCACTTGTAACGCGCTGCTTCAGGAAGAAAGAGAAGGATAGCTCACAACTCAAGATATTACGTGCGGAGGCCAGACAGACTCACGGAGGCGATATGCATCTCACAACTCGTGCTTTATTCCACATCGAACTCGTGCAGTATAACTATCTGTCGCACGTCCTCCCGTCCACATCGTTACTTAACAAGCAAAGTAAAATAAAATAAAAGTCGGCATCAAACAGAAATTACAAACATGGGCTGTTCGAGGTACACGGCATATAGCACATACACTACCAATAATGTCGACTCTTCAACAGGAGCGCGCAGCTCTTAAAGGGGCCACACCCTACCTCCACTCGTCACAGATTCTTAAAGGGGTCACACCATATTTTCACTCGTTACAGCGCCCGCAAATGGCGGCGATCTGAACCCGGAGTAGGGCTGGGCGATATATCGCACGATATGTTATGCGCATCTCTTCAGTAAAGCCGGTTCCTTGATTAGTAGTAAATCACCTTCACCTGCTTTCAGATGGAAGATATGATGCAGATATGAGTGTTAAATTAACACTCAAGAGTGTTAAAGTTAATGAGATAATTAAGTGATTAATTTAGTGATGATTGAGCATTATTGAAGACACCTGATGTTAACAAGCAGAATCACTGAAGGAGAAAATCACAAATTGTAAGCCACCGTTATGGCGATCAGTGTTTGCTTTAGTTGGACTCTTGACCCTTATACTTTCATCTTTAAATTTTGTTTGTCTGCTGTCATTGATTTATAACAGTCAAACGAACACAGAAAAGTGTGATCTGATAGTGTTGGTTATGTTTGGGCATAATCATGCTATGATCTGAAAAATGAAACTTATTGATATAGTTTGGTTTAAATCATTAGCAAAAGCTTTGTGATTCTACAGCATATTATTATCAGTATTTTTCTTATAAACCAAAATATTTAATAAACATTGTTCTGATCAAAACAATTTCAAATGAATTTATTTAGAAACACAGACATCAATAATCAGCCTGTGAATCTCAACCGTGGTGACAATAATAATGAATGTTGCAGTGGCTGCCACCAATCACAACTCATTAATGGCTCCCATCATGCATTGCGGTATGAATAAATTATGATCTGAATTGTCTATGTAATTTACTTTTCCTAATTGAATATTCTGCTCGTCACCATTGTTGAGATGCATTGACTCAATCTTGACGTCTGTGTGTGCCTAAAAGAAAGATTTTTTTTTTTTAAACAACTCTTAAGAAATCCTTTACATTATATCTAAAATTCTGGATATTTATGCAGAATCATAGTTATGCTGTAATCAACAGCATAAATCACAAACATAAAGATCAAATGATGATTGTCATAATATAACCGACATAATTAGATCTTTTTTTTTTCTTTGTTGATCTGGCAGTTATAACTCAGATACAACAGCCAAACAAAATCTAAAGTTATTAATCTAAGGGTCAAGAGCCCAACTAAAGCAAACAATGATCGCCATAACGGTGGCTTACAATTTTAGATTTTCTCCTTCTTTAGATGCTCAATCATCACTCAATTAATCACTTAATTATCTCATTAACTTTAACAATCTTGAGTGTGGACTCATATACACTCCCAGGAGTGTTAATTTAACACTGGAGTTTTTGCTGTGTACAAAGAGCCGTAGTTAACTGACAAGCTGAGCCATATCGCATCAATTATCGCTGGCTATACGTCCGCGATATTAATGCGATATGGCTCAGCTTGTCAGTTAACTACGGCTCTTTGTAGTAAATGCCGCTCCATCTGAAAGCAGGTGAAGGCGATTTACTACTAATCAAGCAACCAGCTTTACTGATGAGATGCGCATAACAATATCGTGCGATATATCGCCCAGCCCTAACCCGGAGGCCATTCGCCCCCTAGCGGCTCACATAGCTGCGTGGGAAACTATCCCAGGGATTTCAGAATGGGTTCTTAGCACAATAAAGCAGGGCTATACACTTCAATTCATTCGCCGTCCCCCGCGCTTTCGAGCCCGGACCGCGAATATATGTGAATGCGGAAGTAGCATACCTACTTCACGCAGAAATAGCAAAACTGCTGTGCAAAGGGGCTATAGAAAAAGTACCGCCTTCCCTGAGCGAGTCAAGCTTTTACAGCCGATATTTTCTCGTACCCAAGAAGGACGGAGCTTTCAGACCTATCCTAGATCTGAGACATCTGAACAAGGCGCTTGCAAAAGACCGTTCAAAATGCTTACGACCAGAAAAATCCTCGCGCACGTTCGCCTGAGGGACTGGTTTATTTCTCTAGATCTGAAGGATGCCTATTTTCAGATTCAGATATTACCCCTTTACAGGCAATTTTTGAGATTCGCCTTCGACGGTCAGGTATATCAATACACCGTCCTGCCGTTCGGCCTGTCTCTAGCACCCCGTACATTTACGAAGTACAGACGCGGCGCTCGCCCCCCTGAGAACTCAGGGGCTGCGAATAATGAACTATCTGGACGACTGGCTGATATTGGCACAGTCAGAGACGGAACTGTTATCTCACAGAACAGTGCTTCTCAGTCACCTGGAAAGCTTGAGTCTCACAGTCAACTGGACCAAGAGCTCATTAATGCCCAGTCAGTCAATTTCCTTTTTAGGAATAGAACTGAATTCTGTGGCCATGACGGCTCGTTTGTCGACACAGCGCGCGCGCCGTGTTCGCCGCCTAGCCGCGTCTTTCCAGAAGGGCAGCTTTCTCCCTTTGAAAACGTTTCAAAGGATGCTGGGCTGTATGGCTTCAGCGGCAGCGGTGCTCCAGCTGGGCCTACTGCGCATGCGCCCGCTCCAACGCTGGTTGAATGCTCGCGCATCTCGCCGAGCCTGGGTTTCTGGCGGCCAGAAAATCAGAGTGACTCAGACCTGCATAGCGGCTCTGCAGCCCTGGTAGGTAGCCGACTGGTACCAGTAGGGAGTGATGATGGGAACCATCTCTTATCGGAAAGTCATTTCGACAGACGCGTCCAACTCGGGTTGGGGCGCGCTGTTCGAAGGCAGACCGGCCTTTGGCCAGTGGTCAGACCAAGAGAAGTGTTTTCACATTAACTGTCTGGAAATGATAGCGGTCGAGAATGCGCTGAAGCGCTTCCTCCCGTTCATACAGGACCAACATGTTCTCATCCGCTCGGACAACATGTCTGTGGTTTCCTATGTAAACCGTCAGGGCGGTGTCAGATCCAGAAACCTCTGCAATCTGACGGAACGCATCCTTATTTGGTCCCTGATGCACCTGCCTGCGCTCGCTGAGGGCGGCACATGTGCCTGGCCATTTGAACGACGGCCCAGACCAACTGTCCAGGGACAACGTTCCCCCAGGGGAATGGTCCCTGCACCCCCATACAGTCCAGAAACTGTGGCGCCTATTCGGCAGAGCGGAAGTCGACCTAATTGCGTCAAAAGACAACGCTCATTGCATTCTTTTCGAAGTACGAGGACGCGCTGGCCCAGGTCTGGCCCAGCCTCCCACTGTATGCTTTCCCTCCGGTCTCCCTGTTACCACAGGTGATCAAGAGAATCAGGGAAACGCGCCACTCGGGGCTCCTCATAGCTCCGCACTGGGAGAATCAGAATTGGTTCCCGGAACTAGCACGGCTGTCACATGCAGCTCCGTGGCCTATTCCGGTGAGGGCAGATCTCCTCTCTCAGGCTCGCGGCTCGATCTGGCATCCCCATCCAGAGCGCTGGTCTCTGCACGCATGGTTGATCAACGGGTACTCGTTGCCCTGCCAGAAAGAGTGATGAACACGATCACGCAGTCTAGAGCTCCTTCCACGAGAAGGCTCTACGCGTCTAAATGGTCGGTGTTCTCCAAGTGGTGCACCGACAGAGATCTGCGACAGAGACGTGCGAGGTTGCGCATCTGCTCGAGGCCATCCTCGAGGCCCTGAAAGCCTTCCCACTTGAGCCACTAGACTCCGTGGAGTTAAAATACCTATAACTGACCGCGCTGTCATCAGTCAAACGTGTGGGGACCTGCACGCGCTGTCAATCAGCGCGACGTGTCTTGAGTTCGGGCCGAATGACTCTAAAGTCATCCTCAAACCTAGACATGGCTATGTTCCAAAAGTGATGGGAACTCCATTCAGAGCGCAAGTCATTTCACTGTCGGCTCTGCCAGCGTCAGACAGTGAGACAGACGTGAATCTCCTTTGCCCGGTCAGGGCGCTGAGGTTTTACACTATGCGCTCCGCCTCTTTCAGGCACACGGAGCAGCTGTTTGTTTCGTTTGGTGGGCGCACCAAATGTTTCGAGGCAGCGAGACCGACTCTGTCTAGATGGATAGTGGACGCTATAGTGGCCGCTCACGCGTCAAAAGGTCTGCAATGCCCTCTGGGCATCAGGGCTCATTCCACTAGAGGCATGGCCTCATTGTGGGTGTGGTCCAGCGAGATTTCTATCAACGACATATGTGTAGCGGCGGGCTGGAGCTCCCCGTCTACCTTTGTCAGGTTCTATAACCTAGAAGTTCCCACCCTGCAGGCTAAACTTCTGTCAGTCTAAGCGAGTTGTGTGTTCTGCCCAGATATATCATGCTCAGACCACTCTCACGTCACTCAGCTCTCCTGGTTGAGCTGCACTAGTAGGGATGTGCTATATGCTTATACAGACCAGTGCTCTGCTCTGTATTCCCTATGTGTGCTTATGTACGAGTGATGACCCACGTGGCTGGCCACCTTATTTTTCCACTTATTGGGTTCGCCGAGAAATCTCGGCAACTCATGGGTGGTTGCTTGGCTCGCACGGCGTTGACAAAAAGTTCCCGTAGCGTAAGCTAAACTCACGCAATACGAGAGAACCTCTCTTAAGAGAACGTACTCGGTTACTAACGTAACCTCGGTTCTCTCTAGAGAGGGAACGAGTATTGCGTAACCGGCCGTGCTCGCGCCACGAGCGACTTCGCTTCAGTCGACGAAAACCAGGGAATTCAGCCTACAGCCCCTTCTTTTATACGCTAAGCCACGCCCATTCTGGCAGGCTATGACGCTATGAAGCTCACGCTGGGCTCACTGGTAGGCTGCAGCAGATGCCCGCAGGGCAGCCAATGAGCACGCAAGACTGCCTGCTCTAGGTCTGCTAGCTGCTGCACTGCGTTGACAATGAATACAAAATTAAGGATAATTTTTTGGCTTCAATATCTCGAGAAGATGAATCTTTACGCAATACTCATTCCCTCTCTAGAGAGAACCGAGGTTACGTTAGTAACCGAGTACGGTTTCTTATATTACTTGTCTTGTGTTGTCCTTTGTTGGATGTTTCTTTGAGGTTCTCATTTCTGATCCCTGGCTTTCTTGTGTTCATTTCGGTTGTTATTGCAGTTTTTCTGAATTGCTAAAACACATTTCTCGAAACCATCACCCACTTTCTCAAAACCTTAATGTAATTTAAGAAAACAGAAAAAATACTGTATGAAAAATACAATCAATTTTCTGTATAAAAAAATTTGAATTACTGGAATTTGTCATTAACCCTCTGAGGTCTAAGGTGTTTTTGGGGTCCTTGAGATGTTTTGACATGCCCTGATATTTGTGCTTTTTTCAGTTGCTTATAAATATATGAATGGCAAAGGTGTAACTACACTCTATTTAGCACAAACAGGGCTACTATAATGGTATTTTTCATTGACCATTATTGAAGACACCTGATGTTAACAAGCAGAAATAGCAGCAACTAATAATACATTGAACTACAATTCACACAGAATATAAATTACACTACCGTTCAAAAGTTTGGGGTCGGTACGATTTTAAATACTTTTAAAATAATTCTCTTCTGCTAACCATGGCTGCGCTTATTTGATTACAAATACAACAAAAATCAGTTATAGTATTAAATATTATTCCAGTGTAAATCAGCTGTTTTCTGTGTGAATATATAGTAAAGTGTAATTTATTCCTGTGATGAAAGCTGAATTTTCAGCATCACCAGTGTCAGTGTCTTCAGTGTCAAATGATCCTTCACAAATCAGTATAATATGAGGATTTGATGCTCAAGAAACATTTATTATTATTATCTATGTTGAAACAGTTGTTGGTCTGTCAGTTGTACAGTTTTTTTTTTTTTTTAGGATTCTTTGATGAATAGGGTTAGGGTTAGAATCTTTTGTAACATTATAAATGTCTTTAGTGTCACTTTCGATCAAATTAATTATTCCTTGATAAATAAAAGTATTGATTTCTTTCCTCCAAAAAATAAAAATAAAATTCTCACTGACCCCAAACTTTTGAACGGTAGTGTATATGTACAGTATACACCCGAAACAAACAAAACGAAAAACATTACAAACACAAAATAAATTGGATGAGAGAGGAAGATAACAATGAGAGAGAGAGAGAGAGAGAGAGAGAGAGAGAGAGAGAGAGAGAGAGAGAGAGAGAGAGAGAGAGAGAGAGAGAGAGAGAGAGAGAGAGAGAGAGAGAGAGAGAGAGAGCTGATCGCGAACGATCATGTGAGATAGACAGAGAGGGAGAGAGAAATGGAGGAAAGATCATGAGTTTGGCAAAATTCATCACAGACACAGAACCTTTGAGACAACAAAAATCAACAGATCTTAAACCTTGAAAGCATGGTAAAACGGGTACTTGCTAAGGATGGCTGGCGCGAAACAGACGTTCCGAAGCTTTGCGAGATCCCGAAGCAAAGATGATTCGAAACACTGATCCGAAGCGTGATTCAAAACACCCACGTCACGTGACAACGGCTAAATGAAGCGTCTAAGTGTTTCATCAGGTGGAGTGCTCCTCCGAATCAGGGTTTCATTGATTGGTCGGTTCGGGAACAAATCACACAATCACACAGTATAAAAGTTTTGTCAACGCATTTTCATATCGTGGGTTTTTGTGAGAGGAGTTTGGTTTTGAGATAGCGGATTTTTGGTGATATAGTGACATTTATAGTGCGATTTGTTTAGTTATATTTAGGATTTAATTTACATTTACACATTGACTTAGAGACACACAGAATACATATAGTGACACATTAATAGATGCATTGATATATATATATATATATATATATATATATATATATATAGATTAATAGATAGATACATATATTACAGATACATATTATTAGATAGATAGGCTACATATAAAATAGATAGATAGATAGATAGATAGATAGATAGATAGATAGATAGATAGATAGATAGATAGATAGATAGATAGATAGATAGATAGATAGATAGATAGATAGATAGATAGATAGATAGAAATGGAGGCTCCACAGAAGAGATACCGTACATCTGTGGTGTGGGAGCATTTCCATTTGGAAACCCCAAATAAAGTGAGATGTGTGTATTGTGATCGGCAGCTAGCCTACTGCAACAATACATCATCCATGATGCGCCATTTGAGGAGCATTCATCCTGCCATTCTGCAGGGTGCAGAGGATGGTAGTGTTCCCCCTGTACCAAGGCCTGCTACTGACATCCTGCCAAAGCCCTGGATGCTGAAAAGCACATCACACTGGAGTGTGCTTCACTGATGCGTTCAAACACAACTCCTGGTGAGTTTCAGTCTATGTTATCTTATGTAATGTGATTCATGAAATTTATACTTCATATGTGTTGTCAGTTTATGATTTGTTACTAATTGCCGTTTTCTTTTAATTCAGAACCACAAATGTCAACATCAGGCCCATCATCATCAACACCAGTTGAAACACAAGACAGTTTATGGGAACATTTTGACAATCGTATCCGTGAGACCCAGATGATACACAATCCTACAGCTGATGCCACAGTGGAAGTGAAAAAATACCTCAGCGATGCGTTTTTGCCCAGAACTCATGATCCTCTAACTTACTGGAAAGAGAAAGCAGTAATCTTTCCTCATTTGTATGTCCTACACTGTAACAAATTGCTGTAAAAATTACAGCAACTTACTGGCAATTTTGGTTGCCAGTAAGCCTGTACATTTTACAAGAGTACTGTAAATTATAAACTACAATTATACTGTAAAAAATACAGCACACCTGTAAAAAAAAGCAAAACAAGACCAGCTGTGAATTTACAGTTCTTTACTGTATTATTTACAGTTTGTTACTGTTATTAATAATGCATTGAATTAAAACCTGAGACAACTCATTTCATTTGAGGAAATTTGCCATTAAATAGTTATACTGTGAGCTAATTTCATTTGAGTCTACTAAGAAAAAGACTTTATGAGTTAACTAGAAACATACATTTAACTAAATCCTACTAGATAACAACAGCACACATGCATGGGTTGAATAACTTTAATGCATCAGCAAATACACAGTCGCTACCTTTAAATAAAGCAACATTCAGCTTAACCTCAGTGTTTCTCTGCTCCTCCTGAACTGAAGCACAGGCTCTACTCTTCAACACAATGGTGACACACAAAACACAAAACTCAACAGAAACACTTTAAATCCCAACAGATTAAACACTAACAAATCTTCACTATATCATTATGTGCAAAAACACATAAAATCACATAACGTAATTCACATAATTTTACTTTTTTGTTTAGTACATTTGACTGAGATTTTTCAGGATACAACTGACTTCAGCCACAGCCTTAGAGGAAATCCACTAAGGAGAAAAGAAGACATTAAATCTGCGAAGATCTCAGCAGAGGAGGATTAAACAACTCTACAAACAGCATTACCAGCTTCACTTATTACTAACCAGACTCACTTTATTTCTGTCATAATCAGACTTACTGAGAAATAGCTGAGGGTTAGATGTGGATGATTTATTGAAAATATTTCATTTGAAGTTACCATGATCGTGATTAGTGTTTACTTTAGTTGGGCTCTTGACTCTTGATAAGTTTAATATTAGTTTTACTTTAACTACTATAACCATGTCTATATGAGACAAATTTGTTATGGCACTAAAAGTCAAGTAAAATAATGTTCAGGTGTTGGTGGATGTCTATTGATATCACCCTTGACAACATCTAGTGGCTGATCTTGATCAGAATAATTTTTTGATTATGAAATTGAGGTTATAATAGATTTCTCCTTACTAATTGGTATAGTCGTGTGATTCTACAGCATGATGATGTTCAGTTGTGATTATCAAGTAATTTGTGTTTGACATATATAAGATTCACAAAACCTTTCAAGCAACTGGAACACACGTGTATCAAGAATCAGCATATGAACCTCAACTATGGTGACAAACATAATATAGATATATCAACTCTGAACATCACAAATCAAGCTACTAAAAAGTCACATCAAAAAACAACAACAAAAATAAAAGCACATGGTAAGAAGAAAAGAAAATAAGACAATTCAGCTACATAATTTATGCATGCTGCAATGCATGCTGGGAGTTCTGTATTAAGGTGATACCCAGCATGCATTGCAACATGAAGCGTTTCATTTGAGTGTCACCATTGTTGAGATTCATATGCTGATTGTTGATGTCTGTGTGTGACTTAATAACATGATGTTTTTTTTAAACTATCTATGCCATATTGTTTTTAAAATCTTTCAAATGATAATGCTGTTAAATTGTCTTATGGAAAATCGCTATATTAATCAATTATATGGAAAGAGCCATATGACTGAGAAGACATTCAACTCTGGGTGAAATGAGGTGCTACACATTTGTAAGCTCTTTTGATGACATCATCAATACACAGCCAGAGTCGCCAGATTTCTTTTCTCTTGGCTTTATTGCTATAACTGTTGTGCCTCATAAACACACAGGTAAAGCAGCCAGAGAAAAACTAATGTTGCAATGTCAAGGGTAACAGCCCAACTAAAGCCAACACTTATCACCATCATGGTGACTACAAACTAGGGGTGTAACGGTACATGTATTCCTATTGAACCGTTTCGGTTCGAGGCTTCCGGTTCGGTATGCATACAAACCGAACGATTCCTTGGACCATTTTTCTTGCCGACAAAATTCGCGCTGGCGCGATCACCACAACGTTGCGCAACATCAAATGGCAAACGTAATGAAAGCGGAACGAAACTGCGCTACTCATTATATTGTGCTTCACGGATCGTTTGACCAGCAACATCTGTGCAGCGCGAGCCGATCTTGATCAAGCGACACTGTTACAACACAGCGCTAAGAGATCCAGTAAAGAAAACATTTGAATTCGCCACTGAAGTAATAACATTGCTGCGAGATCTAGTGAGAAGCATTCACATTTCTCCGTTATTAACCGTAGATCTCTATTAGATCAAACAGCGCTGACGTGGAAACCAGGAGAAACATTGTGCCGTGAATGAACTGTAATACTTTACGTCCACAGACCAGCAACATTCACCATGGATTTAATATAGTAGGGCAGGCTAACACTAACTGTAACCAGTTTGGCTGGAATACTGAACTGCTTTCAAGTACTTCACACATCTTTTTCCAGCTCTTCAAAACTCAAATAATATACAAATAAATATATATATATTTAAATGTTATTTTTAATGTGATGACCAAAACATTATTTGTTCATCCTTCAAAGATGACCCCCATTTATAAACCTGAAAGTTTCAAGATGTAGGAAAACTCAGTTATTTAAAAATATTTTTTCTTTTAACAAATAAGAAATTTCTCTGGCATTTCTTTCTTTTTGCTGTATCGAAAACGTACCGAACCGTGACTTTAAAACCGAGGTACGTACCGAACCGTGATTTTTGTGTACCGTTACACCCCTACTACAAACTAAACCATAAATCATCAACATCTAAACCTCAGTTAAATCTCAAAAAGACCTTGACAAGTGATGCTGGTAATGAGTTATTTACTACTCCTCTGCTGAGATCTTTAGATATGTACTGTCTTCTTTTCTTTTCAGTTGATTAAATATATGGCTGTGGCGGGAAGTCAGTAGTTTACTATACAATCTAAGTCAAATTTACTAAACAAAATAAGTTATTTTCTGTGCATGTATTTATGTGACAATAAATGTGAAATGTGAATATATATTTATATGAATGACTGCTCAGGAGAGTAAATGCTGAAATGAAGTGTGATTTTATGTGTTTTTGCACATAATGATATAGTGGAGATCTGTTAGTGTTTAATCTGTTGAGATTTAAAGTGTTTCTGTTGCGTTTTGTGTGTTACCATTGTGTTGAAGAGTAGAGCCTGTGCTTCAGTTCAGGATGAGCAGAGAAACACCGATGTTATGCTGTGTGTTGCTTTATTTAAAGGCAGTGACTGTAGTTGCTGATGTATTGATGATCTTTTTGTTAAGTTCGTCAATTCAGGTGTATGCTGTTGTTAACTAACAATTATCTGCAAGAGGATGGAGTTAAATAGATGGTTTGTTAACTCATTTAAATTATTGTTATTTTTTTTAGTGGACTCAAATGAAATAAAATCACAGTATAAATATGAAATGTCAATTGACCAATTTAAGATAATCGGTTTCCTCAAATTATCAAATAATCATACTGTAAATAATACAATAAAGAACTGTAAATTCACAGCTGCTCTTGTTTTTCTGCTTTTACAGATGTGCTGTATTTTTACAGTTAATTGTAGTTTATGATTTACGGTAATCTTGAAAAATTTACAGGCTTACTGGCAACCAAAATTGCCAGTAAGTTGCTGTAAATTTTACAGTAAATTTTTTACAGTGCAGTTTTTCCATAAGAGACTGACACAGAAGTTTCTTGCTGAGCACTAGAGAGCTTTTTCCTGTGAGAGGTTTCCGGTTCCATGGCTCCTTAAGGGAGCTTTACGCCGTGTTTCTCCGTTTTCTTTAATCTTTCTTTATTTTCGTCTTCGGAGTTTCTTACGTTTCACGAGTTCACACTTACATACAATTAAAGGGAATAAAGTATAATGCGTATTTGGCGTGCTGTCCGGGGGGAGGGCTCCGAGCTCGGAATTCGGCCCGAACCCAGAGTACTCCTCCCCGTATGTAAAGTGGTTTAGGACTAGAAGAGTGGAGAAGGGGTGGTGGAGGGACGCTGCTAAACTGTCAGAGAAATGAGGTGAGACTGCTGAGTCTATATGTACATGTTTTAATCATGATTGCTGAGTGCTCTCCACCCGTGTTAATTATCTGTACGTGCTTCCCGAACTTGTTAGTGAAACATCATTTTAATCATGATTGCTGAGTGCTCTCCACCCGTGTTAATTATCTGAACGTGCTTCTCCCGAACTTTGTTAATAAAACATCATTTCACGAGTTCACACTTACATACAATTAAAGGGAATAAAGTATAATGCATATTTGGCGTGCTGTCCGGGGGTAGGGCTCCGAGCTCGGAATTCGGCCCGAACCCAGAGTACTCCCCCCAAAAGCTAGAGAGCAGAGGACAGCCGCCGGACTAAAGACCCCCCCCCCCCCCCCAAATGAGTGCCAAGATGGCGGGCTGGCATCTCGTGAAAGGTCTAGGCGCTTGGCCGGGAGGGCCCGTGGTGGCGGCTCACTGCGCTGGACTGACGGGCCCTGCTGACCTGAGGATAGGGAGCAATTGTAATTTGTAATGGCAAATTAGGAGAGTTGTGCCTTCTTGATGGGAGCTGTTCGCGCAAATCACGGACGATAGACCTAGAGGCCCATGTAGCTTGGAGTGGCCCTTACGATCTAAGCTTATGAGAAAGTTTCGCTGCGTGCACTGCGACAAAATGCTTGCTGGAAAAGAGGAAACGGGAAAGAGAAAAATTAGTACTCTACCGGGAGATTTTCTCACACTGCGTCGCTGGACGAAAGAGAAAACATAAGTGCTCTACCGGAAGAGTTCTCACTGCGTCCGCTGTGGGACTGAAGCCTGTTGGGCAGAAAGAGGAAACTGGAAAGAGGAAAATGAGTACTCAGCTGTGAGATTTTCTCGCACTGCGTCGCTGGACGAAAGAGAAAACATGAGTGCTCTACCGGAAGAGTTCTCACTGCATCCGCTGTGGGACTGAAGCTTGCTGGGTAGAAAGAGGAAAATAAGAACTCAGCTGTGAGATTTTCTCACACTGCGTCGCTGGACGAAAGAGAAAACATAAGTGCTCTACCGGAAAAGTTCTCACTGCGTCATTTGTGGGACTGAAGCCTGTTGGGCAGAAAGAGGAAATTGGAAAGAGAAAAATGATTACTCATCCGGGAGATTTTCTCAATCTGCGTCGCTGGACGAAAGAGAAAACATAAGTGCTCTACCGGACAAGTTCTCACTGCGTCCGCTGTGGGACTGAAGCCTGCTGGGCAGAAAGAGGAAACTGGAAAGAGGAAAATGAGTACTCAACCGGGAGGTTTTCTCACACTGCGTCGCTGGACGAAAGAGAAAACATAAGTGCTCTACCGGAAGAGTTCTCACTGCGTCCGCTGTGGGACTGAAGCCGCTGGGCAGAAAGAGGAAACTGGAAAGAGGAAAATGAGTACTCAACCGGGAGGTTTTCTCACACTGCGTCGCTGGACGAAAGAGAAAACATAAGTGCTCTACCGGAAGAGTTCTCACTGCATCCGCTGTAGGACCAAAGCCTGCTGGGCAGAAAGAGAAAACAGGAAAAGAAAAAATGGGTACTTGGCCAGGAGATTTTCTCACACTGCGTCGCTGGACGAAAGAGAAAACATAGGCGAATTACTATACCCATGGACGCAGTAAGGTATTGCAGTAATATGAGTGATAAAAAAAAAAAAAAAAAAGTCGATTAAACAACTGAAGCGCTCCGAAAACAAATTATGCGAGTCACAGGGCACGGCCAACTTCGATTCCGTATCAGAATTCTAGCTCTGTGTCCTCACGTTTGTCTGACTTTCGAGCTGGGAAATCCAAGGAAGGGGGTGTGTTGCTAGGCAATGTCTGTCTTTTTAGTCGGACTCCAACACGCATAAATAATAGAACGCAGCATAAGTACATAGAACATCCATTGAGAGACCAATGCTCGTTGGATGGAAAAAGAGGAGAAATAGATGCATGCTACGTCCGCTGGGGGACCAATGCTCGCTGGACAGAGAAAGAAGAAACATAGATGCATGCAACATCTGCTGGGAGACCATGCTCACTGGATGGAGAAGGAGGAAACATGCATGCTATGTCCGCTGGGAGACCAATGCTCGCTGGACAGAGAAAGAAGAAACTAGAGAGAAACAGAGCTCCTGCGGGACCAGAGGAAACATCAGTGCTGCGGTAGAGAAAATTGGCTAGAGAAGCAGAGCTTCTGCGGGAGCAGAGGAGAAATCACTGCTGTGGCAGAGGAGAAAATTAGCCAGAGAAACAGAGCTTCTGCGGGAGCAGAGTAGACATCACTGCAGTGGCAGTGGAGAAAATTAGCAAGAGAAACAGAGCTTCTGCGGGAGCAGAGTAGACATCACTGCTGTGGCAGTGGAGAAAATTAACCAGAGAAACAGAGCTTCTGCGGGAGCAGAGTAGACATCACTGCTGTGGCAGTGGAGAAAATTAGCAAGAGAAACAGAGCTTCTGCGGGAGCAGAGTAGACATCGCTGCTGTGGCAGAGGAGAAAATTAGCAAGAGAAACAGAGCTTCTGCGGGAGCAGAGTAGACATCACTGCTGTGGCAGAGGAGAAAATTAGCAAGAGAAACAGAGCTTCTGCGGAGCAGAGTAGACATCACTGCTGTGGCAGTGGAGAAAATTAGCCGGAGAAACAGAGCTCCTATGGAAGCAGAGGAGACATCACTGCTGTGGCAGTGGAGAAAATTAGCAAGAGTAACAGAGCTTCTGCGGGAGCAGAGTAGACATCACTGCTGTGGCAGTGGAGAAAATTAGCAAGAGAAACAGAGCTTCTGCGGGAGCAGAGTAGACATCACTGCTGTGGCAGTGGAGAAAATTAGCAAGAGAAACAGAGCTTCTGCGGGAGCAGAGGAGACATCACTGCTGTGGCAGTGGAGAAAATTAGCCAGAAAAACAGAGCTTCTGTGGAAGCAGAGTAGACATCACTGCTGTGGCAGTGGAGAAAATTAGCCAGAAAAACAGAGCTTATTTGGAAGCAGAGTAGACATCACTGCTGTGGCAGTGGAGAAAATTAGCCAGAAAAACAGAGCTCCTGTGGGAGCAGAGTAGACATCACTGCTGTGGCAGTGGAGAAAATTAGCCAGAAAAACAGAGCTTCTATGGAAGCAGAGTAGACATCACTGCTGTGGCAGTGGAGAAAATTAGCCAGAAAAACAGAGCTCATGTGGAAGCAGAGGAGACATCACTGCTGTGGCAGTGGAGAAAATTAGCCAGAGAAAAAGAGCTCCTGTGGGAGCAGAGGAGACATCACTGCTGTGGCAGTGGAGAAAATTAGCCAGAAAAACAGAGCTCCTGCGGGAGCAGAGGAGACATCACTGCTGTGGCAGTGGAGATAATTAGCCAGAGAAAAAGAGCTCCTGTGGGAGCAGAGGAGACATCACTGCTGTGGCAGTGGAGAAAATTAGCCAGAAAAACAGAGCTTCTGTGGAAGCAGAGTAGACATCACTGCTGTGGCAGTGGAGAAAATTAGCCAGAGAAACAGAGCTCCTGCGGGAGCAGAGGAGACATCACTGCTGTGGCAGTGGAGAAAATTAGCCAGAGAAACAGAGCTTCTGAGGAGCAGAGGAGACATCACTGCTGTGGCAGAGGAGAAAATTAGCCAGAAAAACAGAGCTCATGTGGAAGCAGAGGAGACATCACTGCTGTGGCAGTGGAGAAAATTAGCCAGAGAAAAAGAGCTCCTGTGGGAGCAGAGGAGACATCACTGCTGTGGCAGTGGAGAAAATTAGCCAGAAAAACAGAGCTCCTGCGGGAGCAGAGGAGACATCACTGCTGTGGCAGTGGAGAAAATTAGCCAGAGAAAAAGAGCTCCTGTGGGAGCAGAGGAGACATCACTGCTGTGGCAGTGGAGAAAATTAGCCAGAAAAACAGAGCTTCTGTGGAAGCAGAGGAGACATCACTGCTGTGGCAGTGGAGAAAATTAGCCAGAAAAACAGAGCTTCTGTGGAAGCAGAGTAGACATCACTGCTGTGGCAGTGGAGAAAATTAGCCAGAGAAACAGAGCTCCTGCGGGAGCAGAGGAGACATCACTGCTGTGGCAGTGGAGAAAATTAGCCAGAGAAAAAGAGCTCCTGTGGGAGCAGAGGAGACATCACTGCTGTGGCAGTGGAGAAAATTACCTGGACAAATTGCGAAGATAGCTGTTCGCGATTGGAACAGTTTAGACGGTCTTGGAGGGTGGATGAGTTTTGTGCAGTGAAGCCTGGAAATCACCTGTATCCAAGTTAATGCCCAAAATTCAAATGGACGTGGCTGAACCCATGGTTTTAACCTGTGCAATTGGAATGCCGAACTCAGCAGAACTGTGCGGGGCTGAGGGATCGATAATTTAAACATTTTGAAAATGTTCTTATTTCTCTGTTTATTTTCATCATTTTTAATGGGTCATATTATATTCCATGCTGATTTGTTCTGAATCAGAAAACACAATACAATTTAAAATTTAAAAGTTTAAAATTACCTACTTAAAAATAAAAAATACATTTATGCTATAACTAAGTTTCTAAGCGATTTTGTAAATAAATTGCAGGACAGTCAACAAGAGGTTCTTAATGATTCTGTGTGCAATCTGCACGTAATATGAGACCTACTGTTTACATGTGAGTTTACCAGGAAGTATTGTGTTAATGAACAGCAGATCCTTTGTACAGAAACTATTTAATACACGTGTTCCACCGGTCAAAATGTGTATCCAGATAGCATGACTTGCTCATGATTCAATAACTGAAGCGATGCGAAGTTCAAATCAGGGACAGAAAACGAAAAGGTTTTGAGCTAAGCACTCACGGAGTTGACCCGGCAGATGTTGAGAGTGTGGACTGGCCGGGACTGAATCTGCAGCGCGGCTTACTTAGGGCCTGTTGCGGCGGCCTGACGGGAAGGCCCGTTCCTTTGCGTTAAAGGGATACTCCACTTTTTTTGGAAATAGGCTCATTTTACAACTCCCCCAGAGGTAAACTGTTAAGTTTTACCGTTTTTGAATCCATTCAGCCGATCTCCGGTTCTGGCGGTACCACTTTTAGCATAGCTTAGCATACATCATTGAAGTGGACAAGACCATTAGCATTTCTAAAAAAAAAATGACAAAAGAGTTTCGATATTTTTCCTATTTAAAACTTGACTCTTCTGTAGTTACATCGTGCACTAAGACCGACGGAAAATGTAAAGTTGCGATTTTCTAGGCTGATATGGCTAGGAACTAGAAGTTACCGAGCTGGGGACTATTTTCAGGCGCTGCGTCATATCATTACGCCTGCTGCACTCATGGTACGGCAGTAACGTTTCTTGATTATTACGCAGGAATGAGAGTATAGTTCCTAGCCATATCAGCCTAGAAAATCGCAACTTTACATTTTCCGTCGGTCTTAGTGCACGATGTAACTACAGAAGAGTCAAGTTTTAAATAGGAAAAATATCGAAACTCTTTGGTCATTTTTTTTGAGAAATGCTAATGGTCTTGTCCACTTCAATGATGTATGCTAAGCTATGCTAAAAGTGGTACCGCCAGAACCGGAGATCGGCTGAATGGATTCAAAAACGGTAAAACTCAACAGTTTAACTCTGGGGGAGTTGTAAAATAAGCCTATTTCCAAAAAAAGTGGAGTATCCCTTTAAGAGGGCAGCATTGCCGTGTCCATTTCTCTATGGCAGGAATTTTAAATGGTCCGGTTTAAAGAAATACGTAGAAGTAGATTGGGAATGTTTCGCCCGCGGTTGCGAGGACCCGTTTGTTTGGCTTGACACCCATGAGATAATACCAGAGGTTTGCGGCAAAGATTCCTAAATCTGTGGCTGAAAGATTCTTTATCGAACACGAAGCTCGATTCGGACGTGTTAGGAAGGTACTGCGGGCCAAACGCTGACGCTGCTAAACTGTCAGAGAAATGAGGTGAGACTGCTGAGTCTATATGTACATGTTTTAATCATGATTGCTGAGTGCTCTCCACCCGTGTTAATTATATGTACGTGCTTCCCGAACTTGTTAGTGAAACATCATTTTAATCATGATTGCTGAGTGCTCTCCACCCGTGTTTATTATCTGAACGTGCTTCTCCCGAACTTTGTTAATAAAACATCATTTAGTTTCAGTGAAATGAACGTAATCGGCAACTTCAACTTTAAAGAGACTCTTTGAACCAACCCGCAACTGCACCTCAAAGGACATTCAAACTAACGCGCTTTGCCTGCTCTGAAAGACCACGTGAACGCGTGACACGAGGACAGAGACACACACACACGCTTTCGTTCTCAGACACGGAGAATCATGCAAGTACTAGTGATGGGCAGATCGAGGCTTCGTGAAGCAATGAAACAGTCGAAGCAAATGTGCCATTTTGTTTCGAGGCTTCGAATCAATCCGAAACCCGTCTCCACGGTGACACCTAGTGGTCACTTGCAGGTGTTGATCTGAAACAACCTTTACAAAGAGCTAATAAAAAAATGTGTTGGTTTTTATTTTTTATTATTGTATTTTTGTAATATATGAAGCTTGTAACCTGTAGTCTCTTCACATTGCATAATGTGATTTTGGTCATGAAAAATGAATATTAATAAAAATAAATCAAGCCACAATGTCTCCCTTTCTTATAGATTTTTATTAAAAAATATTAATTTCTCTGCTGTTGAAGGACTCAGCCTACTTCTTTTTTTACAGATAATTTCTCCAACCTTTGAAAAAATTCTCTCACAAGGGACACTTGTTGCTGGCATACAAAGATATTTTTTAGCTACACAGTACTTTCCGGGCTGTAATCTAAAGCGTTACCCTGGATTCTAATTTAGTAAATTCCCCTCCATTCTGCCATTCGGTGAAACAAAGGAATGGTGTTTTGAATTGATTAAATCATTGACTCTGATTCGCACATGCAGCATTTTTCTCTAATTAATAAACAAAGGAATGTCCTGTTTACGACTTGCGACCAAAAGGACATGTGACTCGAGATGACATCTCACGAGTCTGGCCGAAGACCACGCGGAGAACCCCCCCTTAGGGGTCTCCCCTGATTTGATCACCTCACAAACAGAACATTGTGTAGTGAGGAGCTCCGGCTCACTCATTACACAAAGCAGCCTGAACTCTGAAGAACAATCACATACACACACACACATGCTTTAACGTACACTCATACACGAACTTTGAATATTAAAACTTAGAATATAAGCATGTCATATTTCATGTGTGTTTCCCAGTTTATAGTCACTTTGTGTATGACGTGTGTTTGAAGGAATGAACTTGCTTTGAAGGAACTAAATGCTTATAATATGCATATCTTATGTATTCCTATATCGTCATGTGACATGTTTGATATGTCTGTAATTCCCTCAATCTAACGGAGCCAAATTCCGATAGCAGGCTGCAGTAATGTGCATGCTGTTACACCTTTCATATTCCTGAAGCCGAACGGATCAAATACAATCTCCTCATGACTCAGTCAAGTGGGCATCCCCCAAAGGACAAAGAAAACTTTGTCCGCTTCAGATTCGCGGACGGTCATGGGTGGTTCGCGCACACAGAGGCGTGAACCGGAGGAATTTACAGTGTAACTTGCGGTAATTTAGTGTACCTATAATGTACTTGCATGTAAGTATAAGGGAACAATATGTAAAGTTTGGGGAATAAAGGGGTTACAACCAGGAGAATTAAAACAAATATTTATTCTGTAAGTATTATAGAACTAGGGGGTACTTATTCTACTATTAACAATCTTACATTTGGGAGCATTTTAGCGCGAACATACACTGCGTACCTTTTTGTAATAATTGTGTTTGTTTTTTTGATAGCAAAAGTGCAGATGTTTAAGTTTGGGCTAACATGTTTCAAGGCAAGAAAAGATAAGACTATTGGATTTTTTTTTAAATACTGGGAAATATATCTGGTTTCATGTGGTTACAGGGTAAGTGGTGCTTGTGTAATAAATAAAGGTTTCTGAGTCAGTGATATAGGATTGTGTGTATGCATTTTTATTTTACTTACCCTTAGGGCTGGGCGATATATCGCACGATATTGTTATGCGCATCTCTTCAGTAAAGCCGGTTCCTTGATTAGTAGTAAATCACCTTCACCTGCTTTCAGATGGAAGATATGATGCAGATATGAGTGTTAAATTAACACGCAAGAGTGTTAAAGTTAATGAGATAATTAAGTGATTAATTTAGTGATGATTGAGCATTATTGAACAAGCAGAATCACTGAAGGAGAAAATCACAAATTGTAAGCCACCGTTATGGCGATCAGTGTTTGCTTTAGTTGGACTCTGACCCTTATACTTTCATCTTTAAATTTTGTTTGTCTGCTGTTATTGATTTGTAACAGTCAAATGAACACAGAAAAATGTGATCTGATAGTATTGGTTATGTTTTGGCATAATCATGCTGTGATCTGAAAAATGCAACTTATTGAGATAGTTGGGTTTAAATCATTAGCAACAGTTTTGTGATTCTGCAGCATATTGTTATCAGTATTTTTTCTTATAAACCAAAATGTTTAATAAACATTGTTCTGATCAAAACAGTTTCAGATGAATGTATGTAAAAACACAGACATCAATAATCAGCCTGTGAATCTCAACAATGGTGACACTAATAATGAATGTTGCAGTGGCTGCCACCAATCACAACTCATTAATAGCTCCCATCATGCATTGCGGTATGAATAAATTATGATCTGAATTGTCTATGTAATTTACTTTTCCTAATTGAATATTCTGCTCGTCACCATTGTTGAGATGCATTGGCTGAATCTTGACGTCTGTGTGTGCCTAAAAAAAAAGATTTTTTAAACAACTCTTTAGAAATCCTTTACATTACTAAAATTCTGGATATTTATGCAGAATCACAGTTATGCTGTAATCAACAGCATAAATCACAAACATAAAGATCAAATGATGATTGTCATATTATAACCAACATAATCAGATCTTTTTTTTTTTCTTTGTTGATCTGGCAGTTATAACTCAGATACAACAGCCAAAAAAAATCTAAAGTTATTAATCTAAGGGTCAAGAGCCCAACTAAAGCAAACAATGATCGCCATAACGGTGGCTTACAATTTTAGATTTTCTCCTTCTTTAGATGCTCAATCATCACTCAATTTATCACTTAATTATCTCATTAACTTTAACACTCTTGAGTGTGGACTCATATACACTCCCAGGAGTGTTAATTTAACACTGGAGTTTTTGCTGTGTACAAAGAGCCGTAGTTAACTGACAAGCTGAGCCATATCGCATCAATTATTGCTGGCGATACGTCCGCGATATTAATGCGATATGGCTCAGCTTGTCAGTTAACTACGGCTCTTTGTAGTAAATGCCGCTCCATCTGAAAGCAGGTGAAGGCGATTTACTACTAATCAAGGAACCGGCTTTACTGATGAGATGCGCATAACAATATCCTGCGATATATCGCCCAGCCCTACTTACCCTGTAAATCAGGGGTCTCCAACCTTTTTTCATTTGAGAGCTACTTTTTAAAAATGAAAGTGGCCGAGAGCTACTCATGTAATGCAATACTTAAATCTTAATAATGTCTCATAACTCATATTAACAGCGATCCAAACTGTTTTAGACCTAAATGAGTTTTTGTAGGCCTATATATGTCACCCTTAAATGTCAGAGAAAAGAACAGAATCAGAGATTAATTTTTTTTATAGAAAATTGTGCTTTGCATATTATACTGTAACACACATAATTATAGTTGATTTTATAGTGCATCATAACTAGAGATGAAATGGCATGACAATTTTGTTTCATGATTATAGTGACCAAAATGATCACGGTTATCACAGAATCCTGTTCAAAAAGTACTAATACTACTAAATAAAATCAATTCACCAAGTTTTATGTCGAAAACCAGTAAATAACAAAAAAATAGCATCAATATGCACTTTTTGTTTACTTAAACATTAAAATAATAACATTAAAAA
Organism: Rhinichthys osculus; assembly: GCA_029959095.1. NCBI lineage: Eukaryota > Metazoa > Chordata > Actinopteri > Cypriniformes > Leuciscidae > Rhinichthys > Rhinichthys osculus. The sequence continues at coordinate 48,317,287 of JARWKJ010000002.1, forward strand.
TGATGGCCAGATTTTAAAGGAGTGTCTTGCAACATGTTATACATACAAGTTCAAATAAAGTTTTGACAAAAACGGTTTTATAAAAAGATATGCCTCACATATTTCAGCCTTTAAATCATTTTTATAAAAAGAATGAGTTAAAAAAGATAAATTACCGACATTTACAATGCACATTAGCTTATCTTTTATTATTAATAGTAAAATTCGGTCCGATTTTCCCGTGGCGTCTGTCGTTGCTATACAACCATGCACTGCGCTCTCCACAACGACAAAGAAGTTATAGTAGCTAATGGATTTCCACCACCGAAAAACGCTTGCTGTAGCTACAAGATTTATTTACGGAGAAGAGAAAAACACCCGTAGTGTTTGGGTGCACCCCATCCTTCATGTTGACTGAGCTTTCAATGTTGTTACGGAAAGGGTGAAGCTGATTGGTTGGTTCTTGTCACATGACCTGCGGTGTGCTTGCGGCATTCTGAAAAGTTGAGATTTTTTCATCCTGCTGCGCCTGGAAAAAATGAGCGTGTCGCTTCAATTATGAGCGCGCTTGCCCTCGCGCCTACATTTGAAATAACGAACATGAGCGCGCAAAAGACGCGATATGTGAACGGCCCCTTGGCGAGCTACCTCCAATCAGGCCACGAGCTACTGGTAGCTCGCGAGCGACGTGTTGGAGACCCCTGCTGTAAATACATGGAACAAGAGGGCAACAAGCACCACTTTAATTTACGGCCCGCAATGTCACACTTACCCTGTAACTACATGGAACAAGGGGGTAACAAGCACCACTACATGAAACAAGAGTATCTTTTCCCAATATTTAAGCAAATGTTGCAATAGTTTTAGTTTTCAGTGCAATTTTGTTAAAAAGAGTACATTATAAATGCATAGATATGTACCCTGTAATTTTTAAAAAGCCTATACAGTATGTACTGGTTCACCATTATTTCAAAAAGGTATCTACGCAGTGTATGTTCTTAGGGCTGGGCGATATATCGCACGATATTGTTATGCGCATCTCATCAGTAAAGCCGGTTCCTTGATTAGTAGTAAATCGCCTTCACCTGCTTTCAGATGGAGCGGCATTTACTACAAAGAGCCGTAGTTAACTGACAAGCTGAGCCATATCGCATTAATATCGCGGACGTATCGCCAGCGATAATTGATGCGATATGGCTCAGCTTGTCAGTTAACTACGGCTCTTTGTATACAGCAAAAACTTCAGTGTTAAATTAACACTCCTGTTAGTGTATATGAGTCCACACTCAAGAGTGTTAAAGTTAATGAGATAATTAAGTGATTAATTGAGTGATGATTGAGCGTCTAAAGAAGGAGAAAATCTAAAATTGTAAGCCACCGTTATGGCGATCATTGTTTGCTTTAGTTGGGCTCTTGACCCTTAGATTAATAACTTTAGATTTTGTTTGGCTGTTGTATCTGAGTTATAACTGCCAGATCAACAAAGAAAAAAAAGGATCTAATTATGTCGGTTATATTATGACAATCATCATTTGATCTTTATGTTTGTGATTTATGCTGTTGATTACAGCATAACTGTGATTCTGCATAAATATCCAGATTTTTAGATATAATATAAGGATTTCTTAAGAGTTGTTTAAAAAAAAAATCTTTCTTTAAGGCACACACAGACGTCAAGATTCAGTCAGTGCATCTCAACAATGGTGACGAGCAGAATATTCAATTAGGAAAAGTAAATTACATAGACAATTCAGATCATAATTTATTCATACCGCAATGCATGATGGGAGCCATTAATGAGTTGTGATTGGTGGCAGCCACTGCAACATGCATTATTATTGTCACCATTCTTGAGATTCACAGGCTGATTATTGATGTCTGTGTTTCTAAATAAATTCATTGATCAGAACAATGATTATTAAATATTCTGGATTATAAGAAAAATACTGATAATAATATGCTGTGGAATCACAAAGCTGTTGCTAATGATTTAAACCAAACTATCTCAATAAATTTCATATTTCAGATCACAGCATGATTATGCCAAAACATAACCAACACTATCAGATCACACTTTTATTTCTTCATTTGACTGTTATAAATTAATAACAGCAGACAAACTAAATTTAAAGAAGAAAGTATAAGGGTCAAGAGTCCAACTAAAGCAAACACTGATCCCCATAACGGTGGCTTACAATTTGTGATTTTCTCCTTCAGTGATTCTGCTTGTTAACATCAGGTGTCTTCAATAATGCTCAATCATCACTAAATTAATCACTTAATTATCTCATTAACTTTTACACTCTTGCGTGTTAATTTAACACTCATATCTGCATCATATCTTCCATCTGAAAGCAGGTGAAGGCGATTTACTACTAATCAAGGAACCGGCTTTACTGAAGAGATGCGCATAACATATCGTGCGATATATCGCCCAGCCCTATATGTTCTCGCTAAATTGCTCCCAAATGTAAGATTGTTGTATCATAATAGTAGAATAAGTACCCCTTAGTTCTATAATACTTACAGTATAAATAATTCTCCTGGTTGTTACCCCTTTATTACCCAAATTTAAAATATTGTTCCCTTATACTTATATTGTAAGTACATTATAGGTACACTATAATTACCAAAAGTTAAGCTGTAAAATCGCTTTAATTCGCCTTTGGCTAAGCCCCGCCCCCCTTAGTTACTGTTGCTACGTCCGACAAACAAACTTCATCTGGGCTCTGGTATCAACATGGCTTATGCTGTGACAGCTCTTCCTGCTGAAATTTTATCAAACTTTTATAAAGCAGCAAATAAAGTGTCCGATAGAAGTAGTCAAAAGGGGCAGCAATATACGTTCGAAGGCTATATTCACGACATACAGGTGAAACGCAAGGAACAACAAGGCACAGTCAAAAAATGAACCACCGCATATCCTACTAATCGAGACGGAGGCTGGGACTAACAATATCAAGGAGCAACACTGTTCATGCAAAGCTGGGTAACGTTAGGTCTCTATTCACTTATAATCATTATTACAAAGCAAACGGACTACGCATAACGTTGTATTTATTAGCAGCGTGTGCTAGACGACACTTGTCAGGATTTGACTTCGGTTTGGGAAGGGAAAAAAACGGACACCCCCCTCCAACCTCTCTGGGAAACGCGTATCTGTGTTACAAATGCCCCAGGCACAACGTTTAACCATATTTTTGATAAAACTACGACGGTAATAGCCTGCCGAGACCAAAAATATGAGACGCCTGTGTTAAAGTCAATGGAGCGCTGTGAAAAAGTGTCGGACCTCTGTGGGAGCTCGTTCTTGGCTGCGCTGTGATTGGTCTCATCTACATTCTAGGGGTGTGGCTTAGCCAAAGGCGAATTATGGAGTACTTTCCGGGCTGTAATCTAAAGTGTTACCGAATCCAGTTAATCTAATTTAATAAACCAGAGCTGGCCATCTGATTATGGCTACACTATAATAAAGTTGATGACTTTATTTTTGTCAAAACATAATATATATTTAATATATGAGCAGAAATTGCTGAACAAAAGCTTATTTGATATGTCATTACATTTAAAACCAAGAAGACATAAAAGAAAAAAAAGGAAACTTAGTCACTTACTCAACAGTCAGAAAAAAAAAACTGCCTTAAACTAATATTCTGCTCCCTCAGTTGTCAAATGATAAACTAACATACCGGTATGTAAACTCACACTGTCCAGTACACAAAGCCTTTTTTCTAATGAATAATGAGCTCATTGCTTTTCAAAGATTAACATAGTCTCTGAAGCACGTGAAGGCTTACTTATATTACAGTAAGTTCTGGTAAATCCATTGCCTGACTGATGATCCTGGCCATTCACTTCTCAACCTACAGTAAACTTTCCGCATCCTGGGCTTGAACGTTTCTCCTCCGGGGATTTCTTACATCACTAGATCCAGCACCTGAAAACATATCAATGTAAATGCACATTTATTTTGTTTTATATACAGTATATCATTATATTATTCTCAATAATGCATATATGAAGTTTTCAGTAGCTCATTGTGAATTGTAATTGATGTTTTTAGTTTGACACTTACCTTGTTTACAGCTTCAGTTTAGAGTAAATGTCGCAACTCTCACTGTTATTGCCTAGAAGATGCCAACAGTTAATATGTGCTTACTATACACCCAACAGTGATGTGAAATATGGCACAAACAACACATAGGGGTGAATTAAGGGTGATTGGGACAGTTTTTGAACTACCTTGTGCAAGGTTTCTTGCCATCAATTAAAAAACATTAGCCCAAGATACATTTCTGTAATACTGAAGATGTTCTATCCATTTGAACAGGAAAAAATTTTATATTATAATTCACGAGTTCACACTTACATACAATTAAAGGGAATAAAGTATAATGCGTATTTGGCGTGCTGTCCGGGGGGAGGGCTCCGAGCTCGGAATTCGGCCCGAACCCAGAGTACTCCCCCCCCGTATGTAAGGTGGTTTAGGACTAGAAGAGTGGAGAAGGGGTGGTGGAGGGACTCTGCTAAACTGTCAGAGAAATGAGGTGAGACTGCTGAGTCTATATGTACACGTTTTAATCATGATTGCTGAGTGCTCTCCACCTGTGTTAATTATCTGAACGTGCTTCTCCCGAACTATGTTAATGAAACATAATTTTAATCATGATTGCTGAGTGCTCTCCACCCGTGTTAATTATCTGAACGTGCTTCTCCCGAACTTTGTTAATAAAACATCATTTAGTGCTGGGCAAGTTAACGCGTTATTATCGCGTTAACGCATTTATTAATTAATGCTGACAATTTTTTTTATCGCGCGTTAATGCAGTTTTTTTTTCATTATTATTATTTTGAAAGTCCGTTGCTCACTGGCTTTGAATACACATAGGTCTACAGTCAAACCATGATCACAGGAGGGGTGGGATGTTGGGTCAGGGTATATTCTGGCAAACCGTTTGCCAATCACGTCTAGCAATCGGCAAAGCAAGCTGTGCTACACGCCATTTACCAACAAGCGATGGGTAATTCGCAAAGCACAATGTTATTTTCTGTTTTCCCAGCACGATACTATAGAACGGCATAAAGTAATCGGTTTGAGAAGTAGGAGGCGGGGCACCAGTTAAAACATTTCAAAGTTAAAGTTCAGGCAAACAGGTATTTATATTCAAGTTTTAGTCAAATATTGATTATTTATAGCTGAATTAAGTAGAACACAATTATATTTGGAACAATATAGCATATGAATCCAATAAAGAATCCAACAGTAGGCCTAAGATATTGGCATGAGCATGACAACCCCATTCTTATGTAATATCTTAATAAAATATATATAGATAAGAAAAGAATTTCTAATATCTTTAAGTTCACACCTCCATTGTGTAATATAATTGTAAAGTCCATTAACATAGATTTTAGCAGTGGTTCTCAAACTGGTGGCCATGCCCCCTGTAAGGCTGCCATATGGTACAGGGTGAGCCACACCAAGACATTTTATTACCAAAGAATTTTTCATAAATTCAGTGTAGCCTAATCATCAGAGAAATAAGACTTCCAACCAACATAATTTATTGAATCATTGCATAACGCATTCTATTGTAGGCTATGATTTCATATGTATGTTTTTTTTAAGTTTCAAATTGTTTTGTGTTATTAATTTTCTGTGGGAAAAATCTACAGCTTGATCGTTTAATACGAGGCTATATGCACGGATCATCTTAAACGTCACCCGAATCGCCTGCTTCTAATTAATAATGTACCGCCAACCACCCGCAACATAATTGTCTCTGATTTATAGATATCCGCACCCGATCGCTACATTACATTTATTCTAAGGCCGGTTTCTTACCGCACGCCTGAGAGGTGCGTCGGAATACACGTTTTATTAGCGAACATGACAGATCAGTCAAAGTGAGCCCCCTCGTGGCTGGGGATTATGGCTACAGGTCATAAGTCCCGCACCTTTCATAAAAGTGACACTAAAAGTTCAAAGTAGCCTACTCTTTAAATACAGTTTCTCCAAACGTGTTTATTATTTTAGGTAGTTATTATCACGATAATCCATGTCCAAGAGTCCATTTACCCGGATGAGATGTTCTTTATTCGTTATTTGACACTATAAACACACACTGACCTCCTCGAGCTTTTATTTTGGCACTTCCTGATACCGGCATTTTGAATTTGCATATTAGTTAAATATTTAGTTTTACCCGAAACATTTAGATTTTTTTATTATTATTATAATTATTTTTTTTACCTTTATTTAACCAGGTTAATCGGTTGAGAACAGGTTAACATTTAGATTTAACATTTAAATTTAGATTTAATAATTAGATTTAGATTTAACATTAAGATTTAACATTTAGATTTAGATTTAACATTTACAATTAACATTTAGAATTAGATTTAACATTTAGATTTAGATTTAATATTTAGATTTAACATTTAGATTTAGCATTTAGATTTAACATTTAGGTGTAACATTTAATATTTAGATTTAAAATTTATTTAAAATATCTCTAAGTTGACAAATATTGTTATAAATGTGCTAAAAAGTGACCGTCAAAAATTCATACCAGTTTTTTAAACATTGTTTGAAGCTAAATGTGACAAAATGTTGCTGTTATTTTCAGCATGAGCCACTTTACAAATGGCGCCCCATAGAATTCAGCTATAAACAATCAATATGACTAAAACTTGAATATTAATAGCCTACCTGTTTGCCTGAACTTTAACTTTGAAATGTTTTAACTGGTGCCCCGCCTCTTACTTCTCAAACCTCTTCCTTTATGCCGTTCTATAGTATCGTGCTGGGAAAATAGAAAATAACATTGTGCTTTGCGAAATACCCATCGCTTGTTGGTAAATGGCGTGTAGCACAGCTTGCTTTGCCGATTGCTAGAAGTGATTGGCAAACGGTTTGCCAGAATATACCCTGACCATGTTGGTCACCCAGCAAATAACCCACCCAAACCAGCAGTGGAGAGGCTTTGGCAGGTTCTCTCAGGTGAACAGAAAGGGAGACAGCGCTCCGCGAGTGAATGACAGGCGCTCTTTGATAGTAACCATGGCAACGGCTTCTGTGTGCTACGTAGCTGTAGCCTTTTTAACTTAAATCAAAATTATACATAACTTTACCTGATAGGCCTGCGTTTAGTTTAGCGGGGATGCTCTGCCATGTGAATTCCCTCCTGTTGATGTCCTGATAACTATTTAGATTCTGGAAACTCACAAACAGCGAGCCGAGGATCAGTCTCTCTTCCAATGATTTGTGCTGCGCGTCGTGTACAAAAAGTTAGTTCAACTTCGGCAACGCGCGGGCGCGTGCGTGAGGCGAGTATGACCGCAACAGTTTCACAGGAACGCACCCGCTTGTCGCTGCACCTGTGCTCGACCACTTCACCTCACTCTAGGCTGATTTATACTTCTGCGTCGGACTTACGCCGGAGCCTCTACGCTATAGACCACGCGTTGGTTTTCATTTATATCTGCGTCGTTGTCCGCGTTGACGCGCAATTACACATGTAGAGGGAGAGTGTGAAACCCGGGGAGCGGTTCTAGCAATCACAGCGCTTGCGGTAGGCGTAGAATTGACATTACATTTTTGGAGAGATGCACGTCAGGGTACGCGCGCTACACAGCTATGGCGTGAGTTCAACGCAGAAGTGTAAATTGGGCTTTACCTCTGTTTAATGTAATCTTACGTAGGAAACCATGGCATACCATGACCAAACATAAGCTGCTATCAGGGAAGTAACGTTGGTCGACTTTTATCTGTGATCATGACCCTTTGACTACATAGACTGTTTCTGCTGCTCCCTGATACAAACCTGTTCAGAAAAAAAACACACAAGAAAACTGGACTCGTTTTAACAAGCTAGATAAAAGGTAATGCCCTGGCAGTGGCAAGTAGCTTTGTTTAAATATTTGATTTGATTACATTAATGTTTAAGTTGAGATTTACAAGAAATATTTTATTGATACTGTGTAAAGGGAATACTGCTGGTATAAAAGCACCCTATTTGTTTTAAATTTTTGCAAACCACATGTTATTGCACTTTTGTAGCAGTACATTTAAATCAAAAGTGCGCAATACACTACTTTAGAATTCATTATTCAATTTTGCGCGTAACAATGCGATTAATCGCGATTAATCGCAAGAAAATCGTGCGATTAATCGCGATTACATTTTTTAATCGTTGCCCAGCACTAATTATAATGAAAGGATGTGTTACATACACTTTTATGTAAACTGAGAAGAACTGTGAAGATTGTTTTGTTTACAGCGTGCGTCTCCCTCAGACTGTAAACAAAGCTCGGGCGCACCAGATACACGTCACCAGCGCCTTACGTCACCAGCGTCACTGAACGCGGCTTGGCAACAGAACCGGAAGACAATACAATGCTGAATAAAGTCGTAGTTTTTGTTATTTTTGGACCAAAATGTATTTTCGATGCTTCAAAACATTCTAACTAACCCACTGGTGTCACATGGACTACTTTGATGATGTCTTTATTTCCTTTCTGGACAAGGACAGTATACCGTGTATACATTTTCAATGGAGGGACAGAAAGCTCTCGGACTAAATCTAAAATATCTTAAACTGTGTTCCGAAGTTGAACGGAGGTCTTACGGGCTTGGAACGACATGAGGGTGAGTCATTAATGACATAGCTTTCATTTTTGGGTGAACTAACCCTTTAACTCACCCATATATACATACATAGTGTTCTATCAATATTTTTACAGAGAGGATAATTTTATTTCAAAATGAGTATGTTAGACCAAATTACATCAAAATAAACAATTTGCATGCAATGACCTTTTTGGATCAGGTCTGTTTACAGTGCACATCCACACACTGTAACAAATTGCTGTAAAAATTACAGCAACTTACTGGCAATTTTGGTTGCCAGTAAGCCTGTACATTTTACAAGAGTACTGTAAATCATAAACTACAATTATACTGGAAAAAATACAGCACACCTGTAAAAAAAGCAAAACAAGACCAGCTGTGAATTTACAGTTCTTTACTGTATTATTTACAGTATGTTACTGTTATTAATAATGCATTGAATTAAAGCCTTTAAATAAAGCAACATTCAGCTTAACCTTTGTGTTTTTCTGCTCCTCCTGAACTGAAGCACAGGCTCTACTCTTTAACACAATGGTGACACACAAAACTCAACAGAAACACTTTAAATCCCAACAGAACAAACACTAACAGATCTCCACTATATCATTATGTGCAGAATAACTCATGATCATAAAATCAAAAGAGCAGAGACTTTTGTTTCAGTTTACCTTTCTCTTTCTTTTTTTTCTGTTTCTTTGTAGATTTGAGTTCAATCTCAGCATATGTGATCTCAGTCGGCCCACTTACATCATCTACGAATAGAGAATGAAATAAGACACTGCTTGATTTGCTCTGCAAATAAAATAATAAATAAAATTAAAAACTTTAAAAAATAACTACTGAACTCATCATAATGACATGAAATACTTTAAATGACATCATCAGTTACCTGTGCTAATTTCTTCATTAATCGTTATAGAGTCATAAACATTTGCAGTTCCTGTTATAAATGAATGCATACATTTTATGCAGGTTAAAGAGGTATAAATCTCATTCATGCCAGCTGCCATTAAGATGCTAAACAACAAATGACTGTTACCTACTTGTACACTTTTTATTCCCACTTTGTTGTGCACAGTTTTTCACAGTACAGTGTAATGAGGCATGTTTGTATTGTCTATACTCAGTGTATATGTTATGTGGTTTGTTGTAAGTGTGTGTCGCAGTGACTGTAGCCCAAGACAAATTTCCCCCCTGGGGTATATTTTATCTTTATCTTATGTATTAATTAATACATACATTGTTGTCATCTTGTGAATTCAATTCCACAGGAAAAAAAAATAGATTTCATGTTGATATGCACTAGACATAATATTTAATGTGCTATTAACATTCTAAATTACAGAAAATAAATATATTTTGTTATGCAGTTGTAACCCCTTAAATTGTACGTTCATATTTTTTTCTTTATTTTAGTCCTAAAGTAAATTTATTTGTAACTGCGGTACGGTCTACTTTTGATTTGTATAGCACAAAGAAACTCTTGTATCGTTGGTGCAGTTCTATTATTAACCACTAGAGGGCGGTTAACCCCGCAGTATGTTGAGAGTCGGTTTCATATCGAAGCCAGACGAAGAAGCCAGCTGAACATGCACGTGTAACGAGGTTAAAATGGTTTTATTTCACAAGATTTTTTTGTTATTATACAGTTAAGGCTGTTCTACAATTGTTTAGTTGCTGTGCTAAAACTGTTCTAAATTGTTAAAAATACATTAAAAAGGGCCTGTAAGGAGGTGATGGTTCAACCTTCCCCTCCTTTTTGCAAAGTGGTTCGGGCCAGGCAGCTATATCGGCCGTATATTGCTCTTTTTGCGGTCTTTTCTGCCTTTCTCTCGAACGAAGAGGTATGTTGTGTTCCATGCTACAGATTAGTTGTTATCATTGGTTGAAAATAATTCACACACAGAAATACACGATGTTTAAGTTGTTTTTATTTATTTTGTTATTCACAAATGTAAGATCGTATGTATATGGATTGGTATATTTGGGGAATGTTATTTTTGTTGGCAGTGTTACTGATGCGAGCTGAATCTGATGTGACGGCCTGTTTATATAAAAATACATTCTCTATGCAGGTATGCATTGACGAATCATACTTTTGTGTTTTTAAGTCTATATACTTTTGTTTCATGTGTATAAGTTTAAGTGTACGGAGTTACTGCGTTTTCTCCTTTTCTGTTTTCTTCGCTCTTCCTTCTTTTCTGCCTCTCTCTCGAACCAAGAGTGTTACTGATTCGAGCTAAAGCTGGTGTGACGGCCTAAAAATACATTCTCTATGCAGACCCAATCCGGCGCTCTCCTGTCATTCTTCACTGATATACAACACAACACAGACCACAGAAGCATACGGTTACACTGGTGCCGTGTCTCGTTTGATTGTTAAGCGGCTGCCGAACTCCCGAGGTTGCTGCACGGAGATTAGAAGACGTTGGATCTCACCGCTTCATCGAGGGGACGCACGGAATGATGCACGGAGATTAGACGACGTCAGATCTCACCGCTGTTCCACTTCTTCGAGGGGACCCGTACAGACTGATGTCACAGAGATTAGAAGTAGTGATGGCCGGTTCGTGAACGAATCGTTCTTTTGAACCGGTTCTTTTTAGTGAACCGGTCGAACCAGTACACTAAATCGGACAGAATCGTTCGAAACAGTTCGCGTGAATCACGTCTTACGTCAGCGCTGATCCACAAGTTACTAAAGTTACTCACTTTCAGACATGCCTGACAGTCCGACTCGAAATAAACCAATATCCCGGAGTATATTTTACTCCAGTAACTCCAACAGTTAACTGAACTGAGACATGTTGTGCTGAGAGAAGTCATGAGCATGAGCAGCTGATACTGAGCATGCGCGTACTATCGAATAGGGTTGTGCGATGTCTACCAATTTGGCATCAGACGATGTGAACAGTGAAGCATCGCGATGGACAATGATATCGGGATTCGGGAGGAGAGGAGGGGCGGGGCTAACATTCAAATTTTTCACTTAATCAATAAGCCCCGCAAAGCCATGTTTTACAGTGGATTTAGAACAGCTAAGGGGCGTAGGCACAACGCGGAGATATTTTCCTCTACATCTCATCAGCAGTTTTGATTTTGGCACGCTCTGCAGCAGCTGAGCACTAAGAGCGAATGTACAGTGACGTGACAGAACTGCCAGATTCACACTGCTTTCGCGCTGTGGCTGGCGCTGAGCCAGAGACGGACGCGCTCAACGCTTGTCATATATCACAACTATTCAGTGTTTTTGACCACATAATGTTTATTTTAGGTTTCAGACATTTAAATACATATAATATATAGCGAAACAATACATTTATAGTTTGTAAAATACACAATGGTGTCTATGGAAGCAGCAATAACAATCCATTCACATATATTTCCTGACGGGTTTTATTAATATCAGACACACAGTGTAAGTAACTATAAAGTCAACTCTATTCTTCTCCCAGTTCACCGGCCATGTATTTCGGGAGAAACTGATGAATTCACGTGCTGTAATGAACCCAAAATCGCGATGCTGGCTTAACATCGTGATGTCTGTCAGCCATCACTATGGACGATGATATCGTCTATCGGCACTAGGCTTGCTACGGTAGTCAGTGTTACCGGTGTTACACGGTGTTCAGTCGCAACACTGGTTTCATCACTTGTCCACCGCGACACCGCAAAAAAAAAAATATATATATATTGTAAGGCTGGTGCCGGTATGTCTGATCAACCCCTCAATGTGACAAAAGGCCCTCCGGGGAATTAACACTTGAACTATCCCTTGAATATGTAACTCCCTCTTGCATATGTAACAGGAACTTTGGAGAAGCAGCACGCAGTGCAGTTCACACTATCTTCCCCACATCCCCCTCCTCCTCACCTGAAATACACTGAAACCTTATGCAATGTTATGTGTGTACAAAAATGTAACTACTCATGTTTGGTGTCTTTTGATGTATCACAATGCGCCTGGTGACATGGTCTCATTCTCCCAACTATGATGAAAAGCTAAAAGAAGTTATGAAATGTAAGAAAAGTGATGTGTCCCATAATAGCCTCATTCAGACTACCTCCTGTATGTAAAATCAGGCAGACCTCACAGTGTGAGCCCCCGAATAAACAACCAAAATCTAATTATAATGACAGACATCACCATTTGGTAACAATTGAATTATCTGGGTTTATAAGGAAAAGCAGCAGAAATGTTCGGGGAGTCTGTAGGTTGACTGCCCACACAACCGCTGTGTGTAATTTTGTTGACAGGTAACAATTTCTACAAATTCTGTGATTTCTGAATTGATATGCTTAACTGATGATTTTATCCTCTGAATTGGATTTGAAATGATTACATCATTACCTGATCAATAAATTGTAAACGTTTGATTTTATTCTAACCGACTCTGAGAATTGTTTTCCCCCGAGTAGATTATCGGATTCGTATATTTCCACAAGTTTGCGTCAGAGTTTAGTGACGACTAATATCTGATATCAGATTCAAGTGTACTTGAATGAGGAGACGGGTAGTTTCCGTCTAGAATCAGCTAATGCTGTTTGATCTAGATTCGGGTACGTCTAAAAACCTCTGTTCTAATTTAATGTTACTTTAGATAAGTGTACGCTACTAAAGTAAATTATTGAATTGTTCCTGAGGTGGCATTCAAGGGGGCTGTGTATATGTCTTCGATTTTGTACGTGTGAATTACGGCAAATCCCAGACATTCAGCCAATTACCTCTGTTTTGATAATCGGAAACTGACGAGATTGTGCCGGAGACCTGGTGAGGAACTCGAAGTCATATAGTTTCCTGATCTGAGCGGATAAAATATAATCAGAGTTTAAAGAATAAACAAACCTTCGCTAACGTTTAATGATGCACGGATATCATTAAAACCTTTTTATTTATGGAGTCAGATAATAACGAGATAATACATGAGAAAATATATTGCATTTAATCTTGTTGTGATGAGCGTCTAAAACAGGCATTATTAGACATGAGGGGGCCGACACATGCTGATTGGAGCAAAATATTAGAAATCAAACAAGCGAGTAATGAGTCATTTGAAACGTACACCGAACGGTTATGGGTAACATACAGAGAACACTCGGGCCTAGAGGATGTAGACCGCAACCATGACGCGTTATTACAAATTATAAAGAATAATGCTGGCATCCCTGTTCAAAAGGCGTTATCAAATGGAGTCGACCCGGCCGAAAACACGTTCAGAGCGATAGTAGACTGGGGTTCAAGAATAGAAAACAGATGGAGATCAAAACCCCGTAACGTTGCGGCCGCACACTGGTTAACAGAAGGGAATAGCCCAGATAAATTTAACCAAAGATCTCCAAGCAAAATGTCATGCCACTATTGCAAAAAGACTGGGCATTTCATGAGAGATTGCACGAAAAGAATGAGAGATTTAAGAGAACCAGCAAATCTTTGCCAAAAAACGCCCTCTAGCAACGACTCTAACCTGTATAAACAATTCGCTGATTTCATAACCCAGTTTCAAAAACAAAAAAGCCGAAATGGCGCGGACCACAACGCGAGCGGAGCAATTGAAAAATACCAACACCAATAGGGATACGTGGCCTCCATCGCCGTGGGGAGCATAATTAAGAGTGGAAACCGAATTAAAATAAGAGCTAATTTAGGAGGCCGGTTAGCGGACGTACTTATTGATTCTGGCGCATCTTGCTCCTGTACAGACATTCCATTTCCTTTAACCAACGAAACTATTCAGATAAAAGGCATCGGCGACACGTTAATGATTGCGACAAAAACACAACCAATTGAACTCGATTTGGGCGTGACTGTATTGAAAGAACCCCTCTGGTATTTACCTAACAACAGTGAAGGGACTGTACTGGGAATGGACATTATGCGAAAGTATGGCTTTGTAATTCACTGCTTTGAAAAGCAAATTGAATTGAAAACAAACAGAACAGTAAAAATGTGTTTAACAAAAAACACAACGAGCATTATGTCCATTTCCACCCCAGATCCCATTCAACAGATGGTAAACAAACACGATTACATTTGGGCTACACATGAACATGACTGTGGCCTCATTGACTTTGTTGTGTGCATTGAGGGGGAGCCCCCTCCCCCACAAAAACAATACCGCATCAAACCAGAGGCCGAGTCAGCTGTTCATGAAATTGTGCAACAACTTGAAATCAGAGGAATAGTCCGGCGATGTAGTTCGACAACAAACTCTCCGTGTTTACCAGTACCAAAATCAAACGGTAAATGGCGTCTTTGTATTGATTATCAACGTCTTAACAAAGTTTTGCCCAAGGCTACACCTATAGTGGCAAATCCATCGACGTTATTATCACAGATTTCAACACAAGCGTCCTGGTTCACAGTGCTCGACGTAAAGAACGGTTTCTGGTCCATCCCAATCAAACGCGCTGATCAGTGGAAATTGGCTTTCACTGTGAATCAAATCCAGTACACCTGGGAGCGAATGCCACAAGGCCTCCATAACAGTCCTGCGATTTTTCACAGAGCATTAGAAGACACGCTCAATCCAGTGACAGGGACCGGAAACGTAATCCATTACGTCGATGATATACTTATCGCGACCGAGGGATCATTTGATGATCATTTGCTACTCGTCGACGAAGTACTATTAACACTCGGTAAAGCTGGCTTCAAATTAAACAAAGAAAAAGCTCAAATCGCACAAAACGAGGTCCAGTACCTGGGTTATACGATAACGCAGAGCCACCGAGCCTTAACAGATGATAGGCGGAAATGCATTGCTGAACTTCCGCGACCGCACACGCTGAACGCGTTACAGAAAGTGCTGGGGACCGCAAACTACTTGAGAGATTTTATTCCAGATTTTGCAAACGTCGTCACGCCATTATATTCCCTCTTAAAGGGAAAGTCAAAGCCTTCTGACGTCCTCGAATGGTCAGAGGAACACGAAAAAGCCTTTACAAATCTAAAAGAAAACTTGTGTTGTGCCCCCGCCCTCGGCCTGCCCAGCCCTAAAAAAGCCTTCCACTTGCAGGTAGACGCAAATGAAAACACTCTAAGTGGCGTTTTAGCTCAGGACCATGGGGGAAAATTGCGTCCGATTGCCTATTACAGCCGAAAAAAGTCCACGATTGAACAGGGATTCGACCCATGCACTCAGCACGTGCTGGCGGTTCACTGGATGTTGACAGCAACTGAACCGATTGTAGGTTTTCAACCTATCGTTGTGCATACAGTGCACACGCCAGTACAAATGTTGTTGCAGGGCCGAATAAAAGGCGTGTCGTCGCAAAGGTTAGCAAGATGGCTAGCAGACATACAGGCACGCGACATCACAACAGTTAACGACCGAATATTACCTCATTTATTGGGAGATGTAGAGGGCCATCCACACACATGCCAACCTAAACAGGAAGCACAGAGCCCGGTTCATGACCAAGAACTTCCAAATCAGACACAGGTGTACATTGATGGTTCCCGATACTGGCATGATGGCAAATTCCACACAGGTTGTGCGGTGTGGGCTCCTCACTCTCCCAATTCAGAAACTAACCAATTGCTAATCAAACTATCCGAAAACACATCTGCGCAAGAAGCTGAACTCATTGCATTACTCGAAGCAATCAGATCACATCACGAACCGCTGTGTGTTTACACTGATAGTCGATACGCTTTCGGTGCTGTCCATGATTTTATGGCACAGTGGCAGTTGAGAAAATTCCTCACATCTGCCGGAACGCCAATAAAACATTTTAACATCATAACTTCGATTTGGCAGGAGATTAAAACCCGCGATTCTTCACTCTCCGTTGTAAAAGTGCGCGCGCACATTAACAAGAATCCCGATGAGCATGAGAAAAACAACAACATTGCAGATCAATTAGCAAAATTAGCAGCACAAAAGGGAGATGTATGGCAGCCTGACAGATTGATTGTTCCTGGTGTGAGTGCGGTTCAGACTGTTCCTGTTGACTTGAAACAGTACCAACAAGAACTGTGGAGTTCTGATGGAGAGCTGACACCGCGCCTACAGCAGGACCAACTAGTCAAGGTCACTGAAGGCATGGTTTTGAGAGACGATAAATACATTGTTCCAGAAGCCCTCCAGAAACCAGTGATAAAGTTGTACCACGAGTATGCACACGTATCAGCTCCAAAAACACAACAGCTGATACAAAATAATTTCTGGTGGCCACACATGGCATCAGACATTCAAAGGTGGTGTGACACATGCATCGTATGTGCCACCATCAACCAAGGTAAGCCTGGCCGTACAAAGCTGTGTAGACCAGAGCCACCCAAAGGACCTTGGGAGTCACTTCAATTGGATTTTATAGGCCCACTACCCAGTGCCAAAGGGGGGTATCGTTATTGCCTTGTAATAATTGACAAATTCTCCAAATGGGTTGAAGCAATTCCTACTCGCAATAACAGTGCAAGCACAGTGGCACGTGTGGTAGCGAACCAAATTCTCCCACTCTGGGGAGCACCAATCCAAATTGAATCTGACCAGGGCACACACTTCACAGGTCAGGTGATGAAAAACATATGCCAGATGCTGAACATCAAACAAAGATTCCACGTTTCATACAGGCCGCAGAGCTCGGGTATTGTGGAACGTGTTAACCGCACCATAAAAGAAAGCATCTCAAAACAGGTTGCACAGCACAAAAACCAATGGATTGATGCCCTACCCACAGTCCTAACCATACTGCGGGCAACTCCTTCAAAAGCCACAGGTATCAGTCCATTCGAACTCATGACTGGAAGAGTCATGAAGCTGCCCATTGACCCAGAAATTACCCCAGCAGACCTGGGGCCTCTCGTGATTGCAACTCAACAATCCGTGTTAAAGCAACTACTAGAGAGGCTGGAAGTGCTGCATGCACACGCTGCTCTGAAACAGCAGCAGTCAGACCTAACAAATGATGCACAATTCAACCCAAACTCTGAGGTGAAGTTCTCAGAGGGAGACATGGTAATGATACGTGTTTTTGTGAAGCAAGGTGCGTTCACACCCAGATGGCATGGCCCGTATGAAATTAAGGCTGTATGCAACAGCTGTGTGGCTACAACCATAAAAGGGAAACTGCGATGGTATCACATGTCTCAGTGCAAGTCATTTAAAGGTACACAGAATAAATGAATAACTGTCACTAACTTTTCTTCTTGCCTTCCAGGTCGACTGCAGCGATCCCATGGAGGCCAGAGGAAAGGAAAGTGTCCGGGCCCACGTGCATCAGACTGGGCCAGAGGGTTTCACTCGCACACAACCTGAAATGTGGGAGGTGGGTGTGGAAATATTCCAAGGGGCCTTTCACACCAAAAATCACAGTCGCACCCAAAGAGACAGCTACATGGCCTCCCGGTATAGTACCGGATCCAAATTGCACACCAAAAATCTGCTGTAGTACAGGTAGCACCCACCCACCTACTGGAAACATTTCAGGATACACTAGAGCACCAAAATTCATGCACAACCTCACTGCCTGGTATCAGCTTAAAATAGATCCAGGTGACACAATAGGCAGCATGTACACTCTACATGAAAACAACAATAATGGCACAGACCCAAAATTATGCTATTATGTTAAACATTTGGAACCTGCAACATATAGGTGCACACATACCGAAACACATAATGACACACATATAAGATTCAAAGAGTTAATGTACGATCTCACATCGTACACACCTAACGAGCCGAAGCCAAAAACTTTTGTGTGGACCAACCGAAAAGAAGGAACATATTGTGTCGGAGAATGTACACATAGCATAGACAATTTCACCAATCCACACAACTGTTCTTGGACTGTTAAGTATTGTTTTAATTTGACCACCTGCGGGTACACTAAACCCAAAATTTGTCCAGAATTACACCCAATTCCTCCTGGCGGACTGATTAGAGGAAACATTAACAAAACTTTGTTACATGACGTAAATTTGGTAATGACACACGTAAATTACAACATTTCCAACATACTTTCTGCCTATACAAAACATTGTAATATTAATGATGAGTCATATGCATGGCTACAGTCACGAATCGATGATTTAATTTCTGATTACAAAGACAGACTCGCCGTCCAAATTCCACCTTCTCGCTCAAAACGAGACCTACTCAGCAGTATAGCCGGCTTGTTTGGATCAATTAATTCAGCAGCCAACACCTACAAAATAACGAAACAATCCCAATTCTCCACATGGTTGACAGACCAGATGGCCACTGGTTTCCAACACCTCACCAATAGCAATGATAACATTATCAAAGCGGTTCGTTCTGAAGCGCAGGCGCTTCTGACGATCAGCCACACATTGTTCAATCAGACCCGTACCATCGAACGTGACTTAGCCTGTAGATCATATGCACAAGATTTATTCACTGCCACACGACAAGAAATTTTAGATCTTCGCCTTCACCAGACCCCTAGACATGTTTTAAATGATTTAATTGAAGTTTTAGATTTGCATAGATGGTTTTCTTCAGAAAAGATGAAAAATGTCAAATATTCAGAACTGTTATCCACAATTATGATGTATACTGGAAACGAATGTATTGGTTGCATTGGATTTTTTGCCACTTTTCCTTTAATACACCCAGATCAAGTTTATCCAAATTCCACTACTATTCGCTCTATTGGCATGGTAGTTAAAGATCAGGTAATTAAATGGGATCACCTCACGGGATATATGACTTTGAAGGGTACTGAGACCTTGTTCACCAGTCGCACTTGTTGTCATGAAACTCACAATTATGTTGTCTGCACATGTAACACATTACAGCCTTTCTCCTCCAATGATAGCAAACTCATAAATGTTGAATCGTTGCATGGCCATTCAAATGCTGTTCAGGTGTCTCATACACAGTGGTGCATCATCAGTGAGATGAATTCGTTCACATATGGAGGACTGACCTGTCCTGCTAATCACTCCTTTTGCTTGGAAGTGACAGAGGACTTTTCTATGGGCCAGATTGACATCCTCGGAAGGATGCCAAAGGACGCAGAGGTCTCTCCATGGTGGGACGACACCTTTTATGAACACGGAACACAAGCCTTGGTCGACACGATGGACTTGGTACAGAACATCGTCCTCCAAACAGAGTATCACCTCTCTCAAGCGCAAGTGGAGACGAACTTGGCGCGAAAGACTGCACAGATCCTGTCTAGCTCATCTACTCGATCGGCACAGACTGCATACACCTGGTGGGACTGGGTACTTCGAGGTTGTGCGGTTGGAAGCGCACTCATCTTCTCCTTCACGCTATTCCAATGTTGCTACTTCCGGCACCTCATTAGATCAGTAAAAGCATCCACCAACACCATCTTAACTCTCAGCCCCTTGAAGCTGCCCACCTTACAAAGACTGAAGTGACACCGCAGGAAACCCTGTGAGTGGCCCACGGTGCCAGAGGAGGGAACTGTAAGGCTGGTGCCGGTATGTCTGATCAACCCCTCAATGTGACAAAAGGCCCTCCGGGGAATTAACACTTGAACTATCCCTTGAATATGTAACTCCCTCTTGCATATGTAACAGGAACTTTGGAGAAGCAGCACGCAGTGCAGTTCACACTATCTTCCCCACATCCCCCTCCTCCTCACCTGAAATACACTGAAACCTTATGCAATGTTATGTGTGTACAAAAATGTAACTACTCATGTTTGGTGTCTTTTGATGTATCACAATGCGCCTGGTGACATGGTCTCATTCTCCCAACTATGATGAAAAGCTAAAAGAAGTTATGAAATGTAAGAAAAGTGATGTGTCCCATAATAGCCTCATTCAGACTACCTCCTGTATGTAAAATCAGGCAGACCTCACAGTGTGAGCCCCCGAATAAACAACCAAAATCTAATTATAATGACAGACATCACCATTTGGTAACAATTGAATTATCTGGGTTTATAAGGAAAAGCAGCAGAAATGTTCGGGGAGTCTGTAGGTTGACTGCCCACACAACCGCTGTGTGTAATTTTGTTGACAGGTAACAATTTCTACAAATTCTGTGATTTCTGAATTGATATGCTTAACTGATGATTTTATCCTCTGAATTGGATTTGAAATGATTACATCATTACCTGATCAATAAATTGTAAACGTTTGATTTTATTCTAACCGACTCTGAGAATTGTTTTCCCCCGAGTAGATTATCGGATTCGTATATTTCCACAAGTTTGCGTCAGAGTTTAGTGACGACTAATATCTGATATCAGATTCAAGTGTACTTGAATGAGGAGACGGGTAGTTTCCGTCTAGAATCAGCTAATGCTGTTTGATCTAGATTCGGGTACGTCTAAAAACCTCTGTTCTAATTTAATGTTACTTTAGATAAGTGTACGCTACTAAAGTAAATTATTGAATTGTTCCTGAGGTGGCATTCAAGGGGGCTGTGTATATGTCTTCGATTTTGTACGTGTGAATTACGGCAAATCCCAGACATTCAGCCAATTACCTCTGTTTTGATAATCGGAAACTGACGAGATTGTGCCGGAGACCTGGTGAGGAACTCGAAGTCATATAGTTTCCTGATCTGAGCGGATAAAATATAATCAGAGTTTAAAGAATAAACAAACCTTCGCTAACGTTTAATGATGCACGGATATCATTAAAACCTTTTTATTTATGGAGTCAGATAATAACGAGATAATACATGAGAAAATATATTGCATTTAATCTTGTTGTGTTGCGTGAAAGGAAAGGCAAGTAATACGCAGAGTAACCTTCTACCGCTGATTGGATGCCGAATTTGGACCAATCGAGCCGGACTTTACATATATATAGAAATATAGGCATATATTTATATATTTAAAGCAATTACGCAGTCGGCTATCCGTTTTTTTTCTGTCACCCGTTGACTACCATTGTATGATCACGCTCTTATTAATGTGAATGATATTAAGCGCGACAAGACTAAAGAGACCGCGCTGTCCTGCCTGCACACACACACGTGCGCCCCCGACCCACAGAAAAGACGCACGTCAGTATCGAGTTCTCTTTCGGGCCTGAACAAACCATAACACACACAAATTATGCCAAAAGTCAGTTTTGATGAGTGTCCTCATAAGAGCAGTCTTAAATGATTTAAATAAAGTCTTAAATTAACATAGAGATTTGTGAGAAAATGGGACGCGTGTTGATCGCGTCTCTGATCAGTTGGTCTTAAAGTGTCATTAAAGTAAATCAAAGAACAAAGGTAAGAGAGTAAATGACTCACTCAGACCCGGAGCCAGAAGGATTATTAAACCGGTAGCCTAATAATCATGAATGCACACTGCTATCTTTAACACATCTCCGGCAAACGGCTTCTTCACGCAAAAGAAAAACTCTTCATGAAGCGCAGTGAAATTCAGCTACCTGGCGTTTCCTGATGGATCGAGGTTGTTCGTTAACTTAATTTTATACGTGCAACTCACGTAGCCTATAAGGACACTGTACGTGCTGACAGACCGGACCGAGCAAGTAATATTTAATATGAAACAAAGTCTCAACTTTCAAATTTGGTCAGTCAAAGAAAATTAAACAATAGGCCTACCGTTTTTTGGCTCTAATCTGTCGTGAGAGATTGCCTCAGTTAAGACAAGTTCAAATCCACCGACGTTAATCTACTAATCTAGACTACTAGACTACTACTCTCCTGACTGCTTTGTCGGACAAAAATGGTGGATTTTGATTTGTCAGATCACATCAAACTCCCTGCGAAGGATGAATTGACGCTAATGTATAAGTGACAGTGAAGTGCACACTGCTGCAGTAGCACCGCGATGTAAAAAAAAATTAGTTTTGTTTTCAAATGAGCGGCAATTTAGCGCACAATAACAAAACAGTGTTGCTCCGCACGACCACCATTATGCATGCCCGTGCAAACGCGCGCATTTTACATGTGCCTTTAAAGTAGCGATTTAAAAGCCCCCGCCGGTGATACCGGTATTACCGGTGTTGTAACGCGTCGATTAACCGGTGTGAAAAAATCCTCACCGTCACATCCCTAATCGGCACAACCCTACTATCGAACGTACAGGTACAGTGGTTCTCGGATGACCAGTACAGAACCGAGAACTGTTTATTTCGGACGTGTTCGACACAAGGGGGTAATCCATCAGCCGGAAGTTGAAGGCTCACGGGAGCCGCCATTGTAGCAGAACTTCACCTGCTGTTAGGATTCCATTGACTCCCATTCATTTTGGCGTCACTTTGACAGTGAATAACTTTACATCTGAGGCGTCCAAAGACTTCATTTGTCCATTATTTATTTCTAAAGAAACACGACAATGTATAAAAGGCTCCATTACTTTGTATCTTACGTTACAGCCCCGTAGAAGCCGTTTTTGTAAAAATAGGCTAACGATTGCGTCATAATCACGCAACTTTCTGTCGCACAATAGAGACATTACCGTAAAGACAGGAGGAGAAGCTTGCAGACAATCTTTTACTGTCTATGAGGCAATCGGGGGGACATGGAGGCATAAAGTCAAGGGAGAAGCCCATAGATAGAGAGTCCATAAAAGCAACGGGACAAAATATTTCAACACCGTTTTTGAGGAATTTGGTGATTCAGATTTGTCTTGGCACAGCTACTAGAAGATTTACAAATGTCAGACTGTCGTCAAGCTCAGTTTGAGCCTGCGCAGTCGCTCAGACATCAGGCAGGAAGTGCAATAATCGGCCTTCAGTCTTCTCCGTTGAAATCAATGGGGTCGCTGTGTCCATTTCTTTTACTGTCTATGGTTCGACATACCTAGAACCGATGAGCTGATGAACTGAGCATGCGTGCAATTTTTTTCAGAGGGACGAAATGCATGTTTCTTAAGTATTTTGTTGAACATAAATAAGTGTAACAAAATAAAACGTGTTGGAAACATGTTTATCACATGTTTTCACTGTATTATTTTAAAGATTGGAAACACAATGAATGGATTGTAAAACTAAACGTTATTATACTAAAACATTATTTTCAGGAACAGCTCATTTAATTTCTAATAAGTTGACATAAATCTTTGTCGTAAACTCTAGTGAACAGGTAAAACAACATGAGCTCTGATATCAGTCAGTCAATTAAAGCCAGCTTGTTTCCTAACAGTCAGCTACCTACATCCTCCTTGTTTCATGACTGTCAGAGGTGCTCACAAGTGAATCAGTGTGGTGCCACCATCATTGATGCTTCAAAGATGAATCTTGTACTGAAAGGTGGTAGAGAGCCGCCCTACTTTCATGGTGACAGCTCAGATAAGTGTTCAGTCTTTGAATGGGAAGATTTGATGAGAGCTTACCTTGAAAAATGGAATTATTCTGATTTAGAGTGCATTGATGAAATCATAAACAAATTGATGGGCAATTGTGCAAGGGATGTCATTCAGATATGGCTGCGCAATAGCACCTCAGTCTCTAGGAGTGGTGATGTAGATATGGTGTTCCGTATCCTCAAACAGCATTTTGGGGGTGTGATATCCACAGGCCTTCCTCTGGCTGACTTTTATGATACCAAGCCATATCATAATGAAGACCCTTTTGATTATTGGATCAGATTAAACAAAGCTGCTGACCTAGCTGAACAGCATCTTAAGAGTGAGGGCAGAACATTGCAAAATCGGGACATGGAGCTTGCAGTTATGTGCATACGTAATTGTCCCGATAAAGGTCTCTCCATGATGTTCCTGAGCAAAACACACCGTGAGTGGACAGCTGCAGAGGTACAGGACCGTTTGGAAGAATTTGTAAAAGACTGCAAAGTTTATGAGTGTCATCTCTCGCAACAAACAGCTAGTTTCCTTTCGAAGGGAACTCAACAATACGTCATCGACGCTATGGGGACGCCTCAGGCGTGACAGGTGTCTGAAATCACTATCAAATCACGTCAATCACATTGACCGGCGGCAGCCCGTGAATCATTAACGTGAATGATTAACGTGCGACCTGGAAGTGTATAAGGGCGCCTTGCAAACATGACAAATCATCTTTTCGTCTTCAAGGACTGTTTTGTCTGTAACTGCTTTGAAAATCAGGTAATTATGAAATGCTTTCAGAAGTGTGCAGACCCGTGCTCAAGATATCTGAAGCCGGGTGACACACGTGAACTGTGCATTTTTCTGTCTGGGAAGACGTGCACAGGCAGTTCTCGAGGGAACTGCCTGTACAAATTGTGATCGCGTCTGTCCCTCTTCTCGAGGGTTCAGCGTCTGGATGTCACAGATGAAGCTCGCGGATCGCCTTGAGAGGGGTGTAATCCTCTCAGACGATGCGGCGGCTGACGAGAAGCTGCAATTGGATGAAGTTTTTCAAAAAAAAAAAAAAAAGGGAAAACTTAGTCCGGCAGCAAGCGCTCTCCCGGACAAACAGGAGATGGCTGATGAGGTTGGTAATAATGAGATATTTTCCTGTATCTTCTCAGCCACCCTGCCCCGTGTATGCTGAGCTGGTTGGTATTATAGAACGCGCCGCGGGCAGGCTGCAGCTGCCGTGGCTGCTCGTTGGGGGAGAAATCGCTCGCGATGAGAGTACACAAAAACTGCTGTTTGTGTATCATTTTTATAATCGGTCAGTGCATTATGTTATGCTGTACGTGTTCCATGTTGAAACGTCAGATTGAAGATAATTCTATGATCAATATTGGACGTTCCCGTTGGATGTGATGGTTCTTGATTACGTCTTTCAAACCCCCCCCAAAAAAAAATTCTTAACAACGCAAACTATGATAATTCTGTTCAAGTGAAGTAGAGCTGTAACCAGTGTCCACGAGGTGTCGACCCAACGACGGGTAAGATTCTCCGATGGCCATAGGGGGACAACCTAAGCCAGGGCTTCACCGCCACTGGGCACCTGCCCACCAGGGAAGGGAGGTGTTATCTATGAAAAGGGAGTGGATGTGATGCTTCTTATGGGCCAAGAGCATCAAAGGGGGGACTGGACCAACTTCCACTCCAATATATATTGTCAATGTTCCTTCACTAAAAGAGCTTATTTATCATAAGAGACAATTCATTCCAATCTCATTAATATGTAAGTAATATGCACAGAGTCACGGTTATCACCTATAGCAGTGTTTCCCAAACCTGTCCTGAAGCACCCCCAACACTGCATGTTTTCTTTGTCTCCCTAATGAAATACAACTGATGTAACTCATCAGCTCATTAACCCATGTGATAATGAGCTGATGAGTTGAATCAGGTGTGTTTGATTAGGGAGACAAAGAAAACATGCAGTGTTGGGGGTGCTTCAGGACAGGTTTGGGAAACACTGACCTATAGCATGGGAGCGACAGCAGGCAATCAAGAACCATATGGATTACAGGGACTTAAAATAAAAGTTATCACCTTAACATTTGACCGTTCTACATTGAAGTGATGTACATTGTGTTTTGCACTTTGGAGTTGTGATGATGATGTCACCTGTTAAGCATGAGAGTTCTGCCAGTCCTGTTCTCCCTATTGTAAGTTAAAAGAATCAGTTGGGCTGATTGGATTATCATCAAGATGTGAATGAGACGGTTATGTTGATGAGATCAGGACTGGGGAAATGGGCTGACTTATGGGCGTGATTATATCTTAGCCCTTTCCTCTCTTCCCCGACTCCCCAGTCGCTTCTTACATCAGGCCTGAGGCTGGGCTCATGGTTAGAACAATGTTCTGATGGCCCGCCTCAGCTTGGTTAGTGAGAGTGCCTCTTTCAGGTATGTAAAGGTGGTAGACCCCATGTTCATGAAGAACTGTCTGGTGAGTCTTCACTTCGCACGCAGGTGAGCTGCTGGTCTTTCAAAAGAGCATTTTTTTGTGATTAAAAAATAACATGTTTCTCTTTACAGACCTCGTTCCCTGTATAGAGTTATGGGGCCATGTCAAGGTAATAAGGTAAGAGAACTTTTTTGGATTATCAGGGCCCTGAAGTTCCCCGTTAGGTGGCCAGAACGATAACTATGTTAGCCTTCGGGCTATTAGCCACCTCAGGGTAGAGTAGTTGGTCTCTCTCTGATAGAATGTTTTACTTAGAGTGTTGACTGACGCTAGAGCTTCAGATAGATCTTATGTCCGGCCCATGGGACCGTTTTGACTTTTCTGAGTATTTCGCCCCTTGAGCTCTGTTGAGTTTTCATTAGGTTGAGCGTTCTGCAGCCCTTTGTATGGACTAATACAGACTATATTCTTTATAAGGCTGTGGCTCCTCTGAGCCCTCAAATAGATCTATGCTTACAGGTTGGCCCTCACCAGGGCCGCCTCTGTAGCTGGCCTAGGCTGTGCCAGGGATATTAGAGGCGTTCTACTAAAATTAGCATTTCTTCCTCTGACCCTTCACTTTGTGAATGTAGGTTTTTGGCATCCCTGTATAATCAGCCTCCTCCCATGGGAGTCGTTAGGCCAAGGCCCGCCCCCTTCTCTGCATTCTGGGGTGACTAGAGTAATGCAGCGTGGTGCAGAGGATGGTTTATAAGGACATGGTAGGCCTCAGTTAGGCCTCCGTGGTATATAAGTCCTTTTGAGCAGGGTTAGGCCGTCTTTCGCTTCACGAAGAAGACTGAGTCTCCTGCCCGACCCTGCCGTGCAGAACTGGCCTACGGATTTAGGCCGCCAGTATGGACTTCACTTACCTCGCTGAGCTACTGCTCGAGCGCCGGGTTGTAGGTGGTTGGCTTTCATTCAAGCCCCACTCCCCTAGGTTGGGCACAGATACATTTCTGTCACCCCTAGAGCCGCTGGCAGGCCCGTCCCCTGGTAACCTCAGGGTGAGGTGTGAGTACTCCCCTGTGATTCAGGGTAGGTCTGAGTACTTCACTCCCAGTTCTGTTTATCCTACCTTGCACCACTATGGCTCGGGTCGAGTATGAAGTAAGCCTTCACTTCTTCTTTGGTCGAAGTACGCTCCCCTGTAGCCAGAGCATTGCCCTGAGCTGACGCCGATGCATAGATGGTATGCCCCTGACTAATTGGGGCCTCCGTTGAGGCAGAGTGGCGTATGTTGTACTCCCCTTGTTTTTAAGGGTGCTAAGCTCTCTTGCTGAGTACACTGCCGTGGGCAATGTGATTAGGCACCAGGATGCTGTAGGCGCTGTGTAAACAGCTTATCTGCCAACGAAGGCTGCGCCATCAGGTAGTAGGCCTCAGCAGGCCTCCTTGTATGGGCAGCCCCCAATAGGGCGCTGTAGGTCACTTCTCGAGAGAAATGGTTGGCCTTGGTGGTTCGGGCAGTTGGCTCACCGGTGGGTAGTAGGCCTTAAACAGGCCTCCTCGGAAGTGAATCCCAACATTGTGGGACATACTTTATAGCCGCTACAGGTAGCTAGCCGTACTAGGCCGCCTGTGGGTGGGCCCAATAGTTACGTTGGTGTAGTATGGTTCCCAACAGTGTTCCTTTGTAGCAGAATTGACTTGCTATCAGCTAGTAGGCCCAACCAGGCCTCCCTGATAGGCGAGTCCCCAGCTGGCTGGCCTTAGTAGGCTGCCTTGGAACTTTCACCCGGACTCAGCTACCAGTTGCTATCAGGTGGTAGGCCCCTCAGGCCTCCCTGAAGGTGAATTCCCACTTAAGATGGTTATCAGGTAGTAGGCCTCACCAGGCCTCCCTGGAGACAAGCCCAAGGACAGACAACTGGACAGCTAGCCTGACTTTATATCGGGTAGCAGAAAAAGCTCCCAGATATTATGGCTGTCAGGTAGTAGGCCTCACCAGGCCTCCCTGAAGACGAGTTCCCACATGCTGTGATTATCAGGTAGTAGGCCTCACCAGGCCTCCCTGAGGGTGAGTTTCCCACGTACTATCGTTATCGGGTAGTAGGCCTCTGTAAGCCTCCCTGTAGGTGACCACATACTGTTGCTATCAGGTACTAGGCCTCACCAGGCCTCCTTGTGAGTGGTTCCCTAGCGGTGCTGGGTTCAGGAAGCTAGTGGCCTCTTGCTATCATTTCAGCTGGCCTTATCAGGCAGCTGCTGAAGGCGAGCTTGCGCCCTGGCTCGACTAAAGTGTTGATTCTCTGCTACTGGTTCCCTCTCGGAACCTCTTTCCTGCCTACAGCCTGGTTTTGCCTACCAGGGGGACTATATGCTCCCCTCATTGAGGGTCACTGTGAGCATGCGGACTCCTGAGTCTGGTCAGACGGTTGTAGGCCTCTCGTGAGGCCTCCCAGTTAGATCAGTCCTTAGGCCTTCACAGGCCTCCTCAGTGTTTTGAAACACAGACACTGGGTTGATCCGTGGATCGAGTAGAGAAACTCCCCTCGCTAGCAAGGGTTGGAAAGCACTATGCTGAGTCATACTCTCCGGGATATCCCGTCTCTGAGATCCGGGCCGAGTGGTTCACTGCCAGCTTCGCAGTCCCTCGGGTTGGATGCCTTACCTAAGGCAAGTGTCCAGAGGCTCTGTCTTCGGACAGACAGGAAGTGGCCAGACTAAGTGTCTATGTATCTGATGCCGGGTCAGGCTGTCCTGGTGGCATTTCGGATTGAGTACGTTCCCTTGAATAGTGATTGGCTGGGGTTCCTTCGGGTTCCCTAGCCACATTCCCTAGAAGGGACCCCTTCTAATTGAAGTTGTGGTCCTAGGCCTTTGAGCAGGCCCAGGTAGGCCTTTCATTTAACCATGTTTATGGAGGTTTTCCTGTGAGGCTTATAGCTTGGGCTATGACCGTAGGGAATGATGTCACTGACAGCCCAGTGTGACCTGAGGGTGAGTGGTTCTAGCATTTCATTTGAATTTGCTGGTTCGGACAGTTGTCACTGCCTGAGGGCATGCACTCCCCTCAGCATGGCGGAGTGGGTATTTCGTTCCCCATAGCGTCGATGACGTATTGTTGAGTTCCCTTCGAAAGGGAACGTCTCAGGTTACGACTGTAACCTTTGTTCCCTGAGAACAGGGAACGAGACAATACGTCTCTCTGCCATGCCTCGGGGCCCGTCTGCCGTACAGTCCCTTCAGACGATAAGGTGATTCGTCATGTTTGCAAGGCGCCCTTATATACTTCCAGGTCGCACGTTAATCATTCACGTTAATGATTCACGGGCTGTCGCCGGTCAATGTGATTGACGTGATTTGATAGTGATTTCAGACACCTGTCATGCCTGAGGCGTCCCCATAGCGTCGATCACGTATTGTCTCGTTCCCTGTTCTCAGGGAACAAAGGTTACGTTCTGTCATTACTGATGTGGGTGGTACACCACCTGGTAGAACCCAAGTGGTTAGGACTTCAGGGAGTGCAGTTGAGCCTGATCATGCAACATGTGAAAGTAACACAATGGATAGGATACTAAATATGCTGGAGAAGGCATTGTCATGTAACGCACAGTCCTCCAAAGCAGTTGTGCATCGCAAACAGAATGTTAAGAGACCACAGGTGTGTAAAGTCTGCCGGAGTTTTGACCACAGCACAATTGCTCACTGTAGATTGCACAAATTGTGTTTCACTTGTTACCTTCCTGGACATGTGTGAGATGTCCACGTCACAGGTTAGACCAAACAGCTCGACTGCTGCTGTCGATGGTCACAGTCAAAGGCCTCCTCAGGGAATATTTTAGTGAAGGATAAAGTTGAGTTGAAAGGAATGATGAATACTGGGTCGATGGTGACTACCATTAGTGCTGATATAATACCCATGTTAAAGGGATAGTTCACTTTGAAATTATTTTTTGGTATGTTTTAGCATACCTCAAGGGGATCCAAGATGTAGGTGTCTTTGTTTCCGCAGTAGTTTCAATTTTGATATTTTTAGGTCAAACCGTTCTTGTCTGTCAGTCATATAATGCAGGTCTATGGTCACCATCTCAAATAGCATGCACAGAGAAGTCCAAATTAAACATGATTTAATGACTCGTAAATGTAAGTACACATTGATGGCTTAAGACACGAAACGAGCGGTTTGTGTGAGAAAACGAACAGTATTTATATCGTTTTTACCTCTTGTAACCACAGCCACGTCCAAGTGATCTGAGGACACGGGCACTTCTTTCTGCGCAAGCGCCGGAAGTGATCTCTCGGGCGTGTACGTCACTCATTGTTTACACCGAGATTTCGGAAGTGTTACCTTTTACTGTGAAGATCTAAACATATTTAGTAGGGATGCACGATATTGGATTTTGACCGATATTCGATATGCCCGAAGCCGATTCCGATATATTTGTTTGTTTTTTTTAATTGCAAAAAAAGCTTATTAAAGCTTCTATTAAAGTTATCAGTCAAGAGCAGTGAGTCATTTCCTCTGTGTTTTGTTGTTTTATTAACATTAAAGGGATAGTTCTCCCAAAAATTTTAATTGTCATCATTTATTCTCTCAAGTTTCTTTCTTCTGTTGAAAATAAAAGTTATTTGGAAGAATGTGGCTAACCAAACAGTTGCTGAACTCCAGTGACTTCCATAGTATATTTAAGCACAAGAAAGAAATGAATACAGGTTTAGAACAACATTAGAGTGAGTAAATAATTACAGAATTTTTATTTCTGGGTGCAGTATCTCTTTAAGGACAAGCGGCAGCATATTATTACTGTCTCTTTAAGAACTGCACGCGACGCGTCTAATATGTGACCAGTTACGGAAACTAGGGACACAAGTCGGTTCTGGGGCATTTTGAGTTATTCACAGATTCTGAAAGTGTGGTCTCCAAGCTTTCCAACGATGTGTAACACATGGAAATCTGATAATATTTGGAGAAGTTGTAGCCATTTGAAGTTAGGCACTCAAAAAAACTAAAAGTGGAGAAAACCGCCTCGAAAGATGTGCAGTTCTCACCTCTCTCTGCTGCTGGGAGTGACAATAGGGCTCATTTACATCTCATTTAGATAAGCCATACCCCCTGTAAAGCTCTCCCTGTAAAGCACAGGGGGGGGGGGGGGGGGGGGGGGGGGGGGGGGGGGTCAGGATAATGTGCCATCAAAGAAAAGAAAAAGTTTGCAAACAGGTAATAAATAAATGTCTCTTAGCATCTACCGATAAAACTGTATAGGCAACTCTTATGTACACTGAATAAAAAATAAGATAAACTCTAGAATGTTAAGAAATATGTTGTGCTTTTACTTTTACAATATATTACTATTATAGGCATACAATAGAACGTAGCCTACTTCTCTAAATAATAATAATAACAACAATAATAATACATTTTATTTAAACATTATTTAAAGGAATATATTTTTTGTCCATGGTTTAATTTAGTTCATCTGTTTTTGCAGCGCTTCCCCAAAAAAATAAAAGGACACAATTTTAAATTTTCATTTGATTACAACCGTTTTTGATAATATATTTGGATTAAATCATAAAAAGAAACATAAATTTTCTGAATAAAATACATTTCATAGGACAATATTTTTCTTAAACATTTTAATAAATTATATACATACAGTATAGGAGTATGAATCAGAATAGATTTTATTGCCATTTTCAATGAAAGGTTTTAGAGACTAGGAATTTTCTTCGGTGTACTCATGCAACATGAAACACAAACTTTTGCTAATGATAAAAAATAAGCAATAAACTGGTTGATTGATATATTCTTTTTTTATTTTCCATAATCAAATCAATCACACATTGTTTAGAGTGCTTTTCATACAAGAATGTAAAACTAAATTCAGGTGGTTGGTTGATAAAGTGACATTGCAGGTGTTGTAAACAAGAAAAAAGGTCTTTGTGACACAGTCCAATGAAATTACATTCGCATCCTCTTCTGTGGACTCTTCTGTGTTGTGAACCTTGGCGCTGGGCATGTGATGTCTCTTGCCTCGTCAGCACAGAATGGCCTTATTTTTTCATATAGATAGGTCTGCCTGTCAATTTTCAGTCCAGGTGGGGCCAGGACAGGAAGACCGTCGACAGGGGGCAGATCTGCTCCGTCGCGCAGTAGCTGATATTCGACAGGTTGTGCATCACGGTGACTTTTTGCAAGCACCACACCTGGTCTCTTGGCGTCAAAGCTGTGACAGAAAAAGCACATAAGACATTTTAAACATGGCAAAGTATTTTCTTATAAAAAACGGTCATGTGTATCTTGTTGCTATGTTATATTGTATGTACACAATGTGAAAGTTTCAATTACCTGAAGTGCTGATAACTCTTGACCTGTGGGAGTCTACGGAAGTGGCGAGTCAGATGCTGCTGCCAGTCGAAGGTCTGGACTAAAACTTTTCCCTCTGCCGTTCCAACAAGCTGTGGGATATTGAGGTGACTCACAGGAGAGCTGTTTTCCACAACCTGATGACAAAAAAGAGAAGAGAGGAAGAAAAAAAAGATCTTCAGTTAAATGTTTCATTGAAGCAGAACAGAAAACAGCACTGAAGTCATTAAAGCAAAGTAAAGTTAAAGTACCTCAGCGATGTCTGCCAAAGTGTTGACTCTTGTCTTCATGTAGGCTTGCTTGATGAGTCCAAAGCCACAGTCAGGGGAAAACTTGGTGTGGCCAGCAATAAGGAAGTGGATTTCAATTTTATCGTGAAGCTTGTGTCCAACCCGCCAGGCAAGGTACCAGAGCATGAAGTTGTTCTTGTTCTGCCCACTGCAGTTGTCACAATGAAGATCCACCTCTGTTTCTCCAACTCCAAAGTTGCCGAAGAAATGATGCATGTAGCTGATGACTTCATTGCTTCCCTTAGTAGATGACATGCCTTCATCAATCAGGTAATTCACCTGTTTCTGCAGCCCTTCACATGAAACACCAAATAGGCCACATTTCCGTGGGGTCAGGAAGTACATTGGTCCTGGCTGGAGAGGGTTTGAGGGAAAGTGTAACTGTAGGAGACAGAGGGAGAGAGCGAACTTGGATTAGATTAAATTAAATTTGCATCTGTTCATAACTGTCTAATAAAGATAAAACTTACTATATTGATGCTATTCTGCATTTGCACTATTTATTCTCATGCACCAAATCGCCCTTTAAGGGACATTAATAAAGTAAAGGGAAGTAAATGTGTGTGAAATATTACCTGCTGAGCAAAATCAAAACTGTAATGCATCCTAATCTTCTTGCTTGCTGGTAGGGATGGTCCAAAAGACAGGTCAGAGCCAGAGCAAGTCTTTCTGCAGGCAGCAGTCATGTCGTTGTACACAGCCCTCTCTTTCTGCACAAGGGAAAGATGATCTTGTTGCTTCTTTACTGCTTCAGACTTT
Source organism: Rhinichthys osculus (assembly GCA_029959095.1). NCBI lineage: Eukaryota > Metazoa > Chordata > Actinopteri > Cypriniformes > Leuciscidae > Rhinichthys > Rhinichthys osculus. The sequence goes on from JARWKJ010000002.1 coordinate 48,350,945, forward strand.
CTATCATCTGGGAGGTTTGCACTTCGTATCAGCTGCTCGTTATTGCTTTGGCACTGCCAGCAGAGATCTGTGCGCGGCCGGCAACTTTTGATGTGTGGGAGAAGTCGGTTCCACAGTGCTTTGAAGCTGGTTTTACAAACTGCACGCTCACCTGAAAAACAGATATTGCTTATGGTTAATTGTATTGTAATTGCTAATAGTGTAGCAATAATAAATAACATTATTTCACTTTATAAGCACTCAATTCTAAATCAATGTTTACACATACCAAGCTCCTTAGCAGACTTCACGTAGAGACGCCACACTGAGGCCTTGGACACATGAGTTGGCAGCAACTTCACATGCCAATCCTTATGCCCAGGCTGTCGGCCAGGCAGCATGATGGCATTGTCTTCTGCATAGTTTTTTATGAAGTCCACAACTCTGTTGATATCCTCAGGGCTGATGAACCTGGCTGGTGGACGTGGCAGTGAGTGCTTCTTCCTCAAACGTGGTCTTGCCCCATTCTCCTCATAGTGTTTGACTATATCAGCCAGGGTGTCTCTGCCAATGCTGGGGGGGAGAAAAAGACGTTTAACATCATGGTCTTGCTAACAGGCATCTTGTCACCTATATCAAAATGTATTGTACACATTATAGGTACTTTTACTTTACTGAAGTAAATTTTATGATGAATACTTTTTACTTTTACTTACTTTAGAGTTTGTATCTGTACTTCCTGGTTTAGTCTTGTTTTAGTCCTGGTTTAGACCTCAGTTAGTGGTTAGACCTGGTTTGAGTCAAAGGATTAAAAAAATCCTGTACATTAAACTCTTCATAAATACTTTTACTTTTGACTTATTACGCACATTTTACGGCTACGTATACTTTATACTTTTACTTAAGTAGGAATTTAATCTGATACATTTACGATTACGTTAGTAAATCCTTGGTAAGAATATTAAGTAGTACTTCCTCCACCACTGGCTAAAATTATTAGCATCACAATCAATTCAAGAATGCTAACAGGCAGGTTTACGTGGGCTAAGTTAAGTCATTAACACCAGTCAATTCAAGCAATTGAAGCATTATTCAAATTAATAGCAGAAGCTCACATTATCATCTTAAAGCTCATTATAGTAGGCCTAATGGGGGTTTTGGCAAGTGATATGATGCTAACGATTAGCAGCTAACGTTACAATTAAAACAACAGTCCTGAGCTAGCTAAAAACAATAGGTAGGTATTGGAAGGTCTAAACATGGACTAAACATGAGATAACGTGTACGTGTTCTTAGAATGAACAACAGGCAGGTTTACGTGGGCTAAGTTAAGTCATTATCACCAGTCAATTCAAGCAATTGAAGCATTATTCAAATTAATAGCAGAAGCTCACATTATCATCTTAAAGCTCATTATAGTAGGCCTAATGGGGGTTTTGGCAAGTGATATGATGCTAACGATTAGCAGCTAACGTTACAATTAAAACAACAGTCCTGAGCTAGCTAAAAACAATAGGTAGGTATTGGAAGGTCTAAACATGGACTAAACATGAGATAACGTGTACGTGTTCTTAGAATGAACAAAAAACGACAAACTTTGATGTTTATGGAAACTCACCCCATAAGAAACAGAAAAGTATTCTTGCAGATCTCGTTGCCTCCAATGAAATAAGTCGTTCGGGCACACTTTCTCTTTGTCTGGGTCTTCTTTGTAGATGTAACCATCTCCGAAGTTTGCAATGTGCGTCTGTTTGCCTCTAAATGTCCAATAATTCGCATGTCCTGCCACTCTTTTTCCGCAGCTAAAGAATCCAGCCGTATGTTGTACATAATGTCTGGAGAAAGCTTCTGGCTACAAGACTGTCTCCCATGCAGAGAGTTCTCTTTTCTCCTCGTGTAACATTTACAGTCAAAGTTACGGATTTTCCCCATTTCTCTATCTATATCCTCATCAAATGTTACTATCGATATAGCCTCTGATATCTTACGGTCTAACTCGTCTGACGCCAGTCCGATACATTCTTCCTCGTCTTCATCTTCGCTCAGTTGTAGATTAGGGATATTATTCAGTCGTATCATGCCACTTTCATCGTCGCTCAGATCGTCTTCAGAATCAGTGAACGCGTGTTCATAAGCATCCGGCTTGTCGAAGAAGTACTTCAAAACATTTTCGTTGTAACGGCCACGGTTCAGCTCGTCTGCGACCATCTTTGCGGCATCCATCTTCATTGAAATTTGATATCAGAGATAGAGCAGGAGCAGAGCGCTGCATAATAAGTAGCCATGCTGTTGGGGGGCGGGGGCAAAGGCGCGGGCGGCTATTCAGTATGCAAATACACACAGACAACAGACACGCCCCTACTGCATGCTAGAATCCCAGAAAAACAAGCCGATTTCAACCTCAAAATGTACGCTTTTAAATATACCAATACTGTTATCTCAAACATGGAGAGGCTTCTTCATGATCTCAACTAACAGATTCTGCAAAAAAGCGGAAATCACAAATTTTGAAAAAAAACGCTTGTTTCTCATTTTGCTCGCAAGTTGTGCTGCCGACTTGTGTCCCTGGTTCCTGTAACGGGTCACATATACATGCATTTGACAAGCAGATTTTATCTGTTTGCTTTCACTTTAGACATAACCAACTTTGTTTATGTAAACCTTGTGTGTATTTGACAGTATCTGCGCAATAAGACTCGAAAGATTAGTCCAGTTTGCAGGCGCTGTGACAGGCTTTTAGTTCCTGTGAGCTCAGAAAAGCGCAGGTTAGAACAGTGCATCATGTAAATGACATGTTTAACTACACTGTTAGACCTTACCAGGTTTTTTACAGTAAAATACTGGCAAAAGGCCAAATTCTGACACTATCATACCATTTTCCATTAAAACAGTAATATACCGTAGAAAACAAAACTAGCCTACAGGAATATACTGTGAATTAACAGCTCTCAAAGTTGACACTCAGAGGCTGTGTTCCTAATCACACCCTATACCCTCATTCACTATTCCCTACATTAGTTCACTAATATAGTCCACTTGAATGAAAAGAAGTGAGTGAATTGAGACACTGATGAACACCTGATAAGCAGAATCACTGAAGGACAGAAAAAACAAGAACAGAAAAGAGAAACACAAAAACTACAACTGACCTCCAGCAACACTGAGTGTGAAACCAGTTTACAAACCAGTTTACGATTATTTATTTCACACATGTACAAAAGTTCTTGTTGAGAATTAACAGATAATAAAGTAAAAATAATAAAGTTTGTTGTCACCATAATAGAGATCAATATTTGCTTTAGTTGGTCTCTTGTCCCTGGACTTCTTACATTCATCTCTCTCTGACTGCTGTAACAGTGAGTTTATAAAACACATTAGTTGTAGCAAGAAAAAGTCAAGAGGAAATTGATTTGGTGTTATTGGCTTTTGAGATGTTGTGAGTTATTCTGGACACGTCTGATTTTCAGATCTTTCCTGTATATATTCTTTGAATGTATTGGTATTTAATACGAAACTTACGTTAATTTATGGGTATAAAATAAATCTGTGAATCTACAACATGAAATCAATATTTCGGTTAATCGTGTCTTCTAAAGAATATTGTAATCATGTAATGCAAAAAAAAAAAAAACCTGTCTGATTCAGACACACACAGACATCAAGAAATATAATATGATTCTCAACAATGGTAACAATCAAAAGTTTAATGCAGTAGTGCATGCTGGGTTCCAGGATGCAAATTATTTTTTTTTGTAGGGTGGTAGGGGAAGACTCATTAATATTCATTGGGGAACTAATCCGCAATTGGTTCGCTGTCACACGTCACTCAGATTGACGTGGCAGATCAAGACGGTGTCCCCGCAAAGATACAGAAGTTTGCGAAGTTCGTAAGCGGTCTCCACACAAATCTTCCGGATTTGGATAACCAAATGTTGACAGGTATGCCTTACCTTCGTGAAAGTGTCTGTTGTCACGAAGGAGACGATGTCCGTTTTCTCTATCACATCTCATTAGAAATGCGTCACGGTGAGCCAATCAGGGATTAGTTCCCCAATGAATATTAACGAGTCTTCCCCTACCACCCTGCAAAAAAAAAAAAAAATCGCTTCCAGGATAGTGTAAAACTCCCAGCATGCACTGCTGCATGAATAAAAAAAAATATTGCCACCATTGTTGAGATTAATGTGCTAAATTTTGATATCTCTGTGTTTCTACAAGACAGTTGTAGTGGCAATTTTAATGATATTCATTGATCTTTAGACAAATATAGATGATTCAAAGAATGTCACATGTGTGTCTCTCACTTGTAGTGAGAGAAGATTCTGTTTATGTACCTGGGGAGGCAGAAGAGGGAGACACTCCAGAGAACAGACGAACAAGGACCTCTGACCTAGATGTCAGAAGGCCACTTAGTGCAGGGGGGCTTATTGGGCCAACTAGTGACGTCTATGGAAAACTACTGGGAGGAAGGCTCAGGGGGGAAGAAGGCCTTGAAACTAAGATAAAAGCTAGTTCAGTCTGTCTGGGGGTGTGTCACTCTTCTGCACAGGGTAACAACTGTGTATTAGACTGCTCCTATTCTTGCAAGAATAAATACTTCTATTTTATATAATTTGACTCTGAGTGTCTCTTACGCAGTGATGTTTGTTTGAGATGAATTTTTGCCACAACAGTTTTGGTGTCAGAAGTGGGATTCCTTGGACGTGCCTCCTGGACCTGAGATCGGACGGTGTTTGGCCACCTGGACTAAGTAAGTTCCAGCTCTACCTCGTAAACTTGAGAGAGAGGGGCCGACCGATATCAGGGCCGGGAGAATCGACCACTGGAATCTAAAGAACCCGCAGGTGGCAACAGAAGCATCTCTGGTAAGAGACAGTTCAATTTATTTTCTTTTGGGTAAGTTAATTAAATTCAGTTTAATTGGGGAGAAGAGTGAAATTGAACCATATTGGCTGAAGGCTGTTTCTGTGGTACGTAATCTGAGATTAATTGAGATCTATATAGATCAAGAAATTTCAAATAGATACGAGGGAAAAAATCTGAGATTAATTGAGGTCTGTAACAGAACAAGAAATTTCAAGCAGATAAATAATCTGGGATTAAGTGAGAACTGTAACAGATCAAGAGATTTCAAACAGATAGGTACCCTGAAAATTAGTTGTTCCACGACGGAGCAAATTGTTTTTAGGTACTGAGGCTAATTAGGGGGAACCATAATTTTTTGGTAAACCATAATTAGGAGGGCACTAATAGTGCAACCCGACCGATTTGGGTTAAAAGAAAAGAGTCGGAATTTGTTAGGGACGCCTAACAGATTAAAGAAAACGCGCGTTGAAGAGAAATCCACAGGGAACAGAAAACAGCCAGTATGGGAAAATCTCAGAGTAAGCATGCCAAATTTGATACACCGGTTTTCTGTAGAACTAGGAAAGTATGGGGGGAAATGTATATTTTAGATATTGAAAAAAACTGAGAAAATACCATGATTTCCACAGGGAGGGAACACTGAGCACAAATAGACTAAGAGTGTGCGAGAATCAGTGGAACAGGGCAGCGGGACAAAAGGTTGTTGTGGCTGTGTTCAACATGTGTGTAAAAAATGTGAACAGATAATGGATTGTTCAGTTGAAGATAAAATGTCGAACTGCCAGGAGAAATAATGTTTTTTACTTCTTCATCCAGTAAATGGATGCATGACATTAGATGTCTATAGAACTCAAATTTATATGACAAGGATTGAAGTAGCAAGAAGCAATAAGGCTGTCTGTGTGAAATAGAGGGAACTGTAAGTGAGACTTGGTGGAAGAGGGAAGTGAAAAAAAAAAAAAAAAGGTTGGTGTGTGAGATATGTGTGTGTGGGGATTGTTCAAACAATCATGTACTGGTTAGATAATGAAGGAACTGGCATGTTTGAGAAAAGAAAGGAGAGGATAATGAAGGAACTGGCATGTAGGGAAAAGAAAGGAGAAATATAGTAGAAAACTATATGTGATGAAAATAGACATGGTCTGATAGAATTTATGGAAGTCAAATGTAAAATGTTTAAATGATATGAAAAGTTTTAGAATAAAATAAGGCATTGTATGATTGACAGGGATTAACATGATATGAAGAATGTTTTAAGCAGAATGGGGAACAATTCTAGATTTTGATAAAATAATGATTGAAATGATGATATATCTGCTTTATTTTATTAATGTTAAGAAAATAAGGGTATTGAAGCAAGTAGCTATAATGGTTGTCTGTGTAATTTACGGACTGAGTAATATAATCTGTTTTGGAGAAACAGTAGAGATAAGACTGAGACACTAATGTGATGGAAGGGAAAAAGGCTTCAAACCAGTTGTAATGAAAAACAATGATGTACAAATTGTTACACTTTATGAAGAGTAACGGAACAGTCCGGGAAAATAAACAAGTAAATAAATAGTGAGACAGAAGAGAGCAAATGCTGTAAACAGCTCTGCTCTGAAGATCTCACTTTGAAGAGATTTGCAGATGATGTTTTGTAAAAGATAAGCTGGGATAACAGCAACAGTGCTTGCTTATTCGCCCGGTTTCCGGATGTTAGACATGTACTTGTAATTAGTGTTGTTGATGATAATACCAAATTAGTAAGGTAAAGACAGAAAACAAATTCGAATATTTTGAGCATTTTCTGTGCTGCTCATGAAATTATGTTCTGCCAATAATAATGATGAAGAGTATGATTTGGCTATTGTGATTGAATCCGCCATTGGTGGAGGGTCAAAGGAATACAGAGAACTGCTTATCAGTGGGTCTGTTTACATTCCTGAATGGGACACACACTGCTTCAAGGGCGTGTTGAGTTGAAGCCCTTTGGAAGCTCACAGTGATCAAACTGCAAGGTGTCTGATGCTGTAGTTGAGGCTGACACACGAACCAACCAGATGACAGAGATTGTCTTGACTGTGGTCAGTAGGTCCATTTAACACGTGACACACGTCTGATAATAATGTGGGGTTGAAAATAGATCAGTGTTTAAATGACGACAGTGACAATTTTTGGTCTGAGAAATAAGAGATAAAAAACAAGGTCAAAGATTGAAGTCTTAAAGTGAATCCTTTTGTGACTCCAACAAATGTGAGTTGCAAAATATGTAAAGGTAATATAGAGAGACAGATCTCAAAGATGATTTATAATAACTGCAAAAGATGCAGAGTAGCCTTGTCAAAGTTAGTGTGAATCCTGATTGGAGACTGATAAACTCCTAGAAGAGAAAACTTTGAAGTCAGAGATTAAGCTATGGTAAGTGAGATTGAGAAATGTGAAACGTTATTGAGAACTAGAATAATTACCATTATGTAAGAACAAATAAGCAGAAGCAGTAGGCTACTGAATTAACAGTTGCTAAATGTAAAATGTGTTGAAAGGCATCTGATTAAACAAACAGCTTGAAAAGTTGACCATGAAAGAACTAGAAGCTGATGTTTTGCTTTCAAAAGATAAGTTTGTTATGGGCTGTAATGAAACAGTTCGCTTATCTAAAATCTGATGTGTGCTGTGCCTGAAACTGCCAGTGCGACAGAGACTCAATCTGAGTGGAAATTCGTAATGTCTAAATTCCCTGAGATGGGCAAAAGACAAATATAAATAATATGTTTATTTGAAACCGTATGTAATTTCTGGCAAAGATGCCTTAAGCTGGGATAGAGTTAAAAGATAATAGATAAAAGTTTGATGTTAGAAGTATATGAGAGAGCAGTGTACCATCCATTAGAGTCTCTCTCATTCAATGAGTCAGCTAAAAGCTGGTATCTGTGATAATAAGTAAAGCACAGTGTTTCAGTTGAAGATCATAGACACAGAGATGTTTTAAAAATAAAACTGAATGACTTTAAAGAAGTATTTAAAATAATAATACAGATAGAGATGACATTTTGATTAGCTTATTTTAGGACCAGTAACTTCTTTGTCTCATTTAGTCTCCACCATTCAGGACCGATGGCTCCGGCTACAGATGAAGTACACTGAATGTACGGTTGTGATCTAAATTCACTGAGTATAATCCAAGCAGCTAGGTTTCTGATTTTAAGATTAAATACTGTTGTTATTGACCTGTCTCCCTGTGTGAACACTATTAGGCAATCGGAATGGCTCTGGTGACTCTTGAACGTGCCTTTCCTAAGCTCTAGAAAACAGCTGAGTTCTGTTGAAGCAAACAGCCTGTGATGGGAAAGAGCGGTCACCAGTGTGTACAGTGGCTACTCAATGACGGGATGATTTTCCTGGCCAGGGGACAGCCTAACGCAGGGGGTCACGAACATTGGGCACCTCCGGGATGGAGGTGTTATATGTGAGAAAGGTATGAGAGTTGAGCGCTGATTACTGGAGGCCACCGGGGTCAGCAGAGCATTGAGAGGTGAGATGCGCTGTGAGGAACAGTTACGGCAGTCTAACCCAGAAAATGTGAGTTCCTCTATTTACCACTCGCCAGAAGAAACCGCATTAGTTGTATGGCTTGTTTTTTTTATTGTGACAAGCGTCTGCAAATATGCCAGGGGAAAACACCCTGATGGAGATTATAGATAAAGGGCTAACAGGAGTGGGCGAGCAGGAGCCAGTTGAGGCCATTGAGTGATTCCCATTAGTTGTTGTGGAGACAGTAGCAAAACTTTTTATGTACTGGTTGCCTTACGGGCAAGGAAAATCATAGTGTTGATTTTGAACTAATATGTTATAACATAGTTTTAACTCTTGAAGGTCGTTAGACATGGTGGTGGCTAAAGATGAAGACAGCTTTTGATTTAAGAAAAGCCGGGATAACAAAGGTGAATGGTCAAAGGTTATTGTAATGAATACAAATTTTGTCTAAGTTACAGCCTTGGGAGGCTGGTGGGAAAATTATTTGTTTATAGTGAGAGAGACTGCCTGAGTTGGAGGAAGGGATGGTAACTGTGTCTGTCTTTCTGTTATCTGCCTGCTAGAGCAAGCTGAAGCAAAATAATGATAATGAAACAAAACAACCCAGCTGACTTGTCTAAAAAATCAAATGAATAATTAACAGACATGCTTTGAAAGTGGTTAAAATACCATGTAAAATTAGGTAGAAGCTACAGGGAAAATGGAAAGGTTAAAATCTTGTTTAAAATTTAAATCTTTTAGCAATAATATAAAGAAAAATGAATATTGAAAATGAACAGTTAACATATGTGTGTCTAGTATGAGTGCGTGTGATGGTGACAGCACTTTATGTCTTGTATGTATTAGTTTGGGGCACTAATATTCCGCCTGAATGGTGTGTATATTGCGTCATTAACCTCTGGAATGAGTTTATCATTACAGATGGGTTAAGGCAAATGACAACTTTTAAAGAAGCTGATAATTCTGATGAAAAGACAATACAGAACATGGGACAAGCTTTAAGTTGATTGGCCATCAAGCTCTGTCTGGTAGTAATAATTTTGTCATACATAATGTAGATTTGAAGATCAGTTTAAGTAAATTGGAATTGTGTAGGTGTATATCACCATCTGGCATGGGCTGAGATAAATGAAAATGTTGCAGATTTGAGGGAAACAACAAAGTGACATATTGGCTAAGTCAACATGAAATTATCAAGAGAGCCTCTCACATTTATGATTATTGTGAACAAAGGGGGAGAAATGATTGACTGACATTGACCAAGTCTGTACAGCACGACTTGACCTGATAGGGAAAATTGATGACTTTGGAAATGTTTGTAGATGACTGACTTGAGGGACCAAACAACAGGCCTGAAAAGCAGGATACGCTGTGAGACTGAGGGCCGTTGCCTTTCAAATACTTCGAGAAGAAGATGAGATTGTGGCTTTAAGTGAAGAATGTAATATTTTTGTTTCAGAGGCAGAGAAATTTGTCTGAAGGACGCCGTTTGGGTTAGTGTTGATGGCAAACTTTATAAAAACACTATGTTAAATGTTATGTTAAATTGATGCTCGAGTTGTGTCGTGCATCAAGAGGGAGATGGTATAACAATTGCCAAATATGGTTTATTAAGGGGTTCACAGTTGCTGAATAAATGTTGGGAGAACACTAGGGGTAATTTGATAAAAGCCCTGAAAGAAGCCATTTTTTCTGCCTAACAAAATTGATGTCTGTGAGTGTGCACACACCAATAACAAAGATTGTTTCAACAGGAAACGCCAGGGCATCGAAGGACACGGGAGAACAGTAGACAAAAGAAACTGCGTACTTTACTATTTGACAATAACCTCGAAATTTGTTTCTCTTTACAGAGAGCATGCAGGATTGGGAGACAGGGCAAAATGTGCCAATCAAATAATGGTTATGGATGAATTTGGCTAACTGTCCTGGCCTGGGTTATTATTGTGGCAGAAAGGTGCTACACCTGCGCAGCGCATAACTTAAAATTTTCCTTTTACAGAATGTCAGGATGGATTGGATCAAACAGAACTAATTCTGTTCCAAATGTATAAATATTGTGTGGACATGAGCAAAGTGGGTTGAGTGTTTTTCAGGGTAAAAGGACCCCGAGTGCTATTAAGTGAGCAAGAAATTATCCGGAGATAATGTTTCAGGTTATTGATTCCACAGGTCACACCAAAGGGGACGAGCTGCTAGACAAGCGGTCACTAACAAAATACTTAAGGTCTCCATTCACAGGTGACAGTTCACTCCAGTGGGGGTGCGGTCGTGATATAAGGGAAAACCTTATAAGGATCAGAAAATGGTTGGAGAGTGTGACACCTGGGTCCAAGCCTCTCACCTTAGACAACACCAACAGGCCTCAACCATCCAATAGAGCACAAAGTGAGGGATTCAAGGACGTGCTAGTAACGTACCTCCCGAACCTACGAGGGAAAGACCATTGCAACGGCACGCAAAGTGTCACCCTGGCGAACACGGAACGTCCCTGGGGCGAACGAGATGATCAACACAACTGATGGTTTAAGTTTAACAGAAGAATCTGGTTTTGTGATGATTTGGTTTGATTGAATCAAACTAGGTATTGATTTGATTGTAAATGTAGAAAATATATTGATTGTGTCCGTAATGGAAATATTAGAGTTAATATTGAACAACTGCATTGGTTAGAAGAATGGATAAAATTATAAGACTTCTCTGGTTAGATTTTGTTAAATATGGCATTAAATAGAGCTTACTAAATTGAATTAGAAGTGAACAAAATATGGTTAGGAAAACCGAGGTGAAATATGGAGATGGGCGTAGATTAATGGAAAAGGCTTAATGATAGGAGTTAGGATTGTTATTCTAATAATTTTGTTATTCATGGGGGAATATGATTACAGTGACAGGTGAAACATGCTGTCTGTTCAATTGGTGAAAATGACAGTCTATCCCAAGGATGAACAAAATTATGTGACGATACAGGTAGCGGGAGCTAGAGTGAGAGATGTGTTAAATGTATGTTTTGTTTGTTTTTCTTCTATTTGTTTATTTTCTGAGAAAGATTAAGGGCAAAAGATTTAAAGAAGGTTACAAGCAGCGGTCATCCGTGTTACGAGATGGCGTACAAAGATAGGGTTTGAAACTGAGTGATTTGTATTATACTTTTATCTGTTTGTTTCCTTACTATGTTATAACTACCTTTTTCCTTACTGGCGTGACTGAGGGTCTGTTTACAGGAGCGCAGGAACAGTGATTTCTCGCTTAGCCCGGCGTCGTAAAAATGTTTACTTGCTAGCTAAAATATTACGGGGCCTTTCCCCAACAAAAACAGCCTTATGCTTCTTCATTCTAAACTTTTCTTCACAGGTTCAAGGAGAGTGATCATTTATGCAAAAATCAGAGATAAAGAGTATAAGTGTGATGATATGACTTAAAATTTGTTTTATTGTTCATTATTGTGATTATGGGTAATCAGAATGATAAAAAGTGAGGAGTTGTAGTGGCAATTTTAATGATATTCATTGATCTTTAGACAAATATAGATGATTCAAAGAATGTCACATGTGTGTCTCTCACTTGTAGTGAGAGAAGATTCTGTTTATGTACCTGGGGAGGCAGAAGAGGGAGACACTCCAGAGAACAGACGAACAAGGACCTCTGACCTAGATGTCAGAAGGCCACTTAGCGCAGGGGGGCTTATTGGGCCAACTAGTGACGTCTATGGAAAACTACTGGGAGGAAGGCTCTGGGGGGAAGAAGGCCTTGAAACTAAGATAAAAGCTAGTTCAGTCTGTCTGGGGGTGTGTCACTCTTCTGCACAGGGTAACAACTGTGTATTAGACTGCTCCTATTCTTGCAAGAATAAATACTTCTATTTTATATAATTTGACTCTGAGTGTCTCTTACGCAGTGATGTTTGTTTGAGATGAATTTTTGCCACAACACAGTTTAGCTCTGTTTTTTTTGGTTTATGAATGATGTTAAAAAAAGAGTCATTGTAATTTATTTCTGTGGTTTCACGGTGGTGGTAAAGTAACACTTTTGGAGAGTATTTAAAGTAATTAAACTCTGAATGAGTGAGAATGATTCCTTTAATGAATGAACAGGCAATATGATGATTTTCATATTTTGGCAAAACCAATCATTTATAAACTGTGTGTGTGCACAAGTGTGACTTGCAAAAGCACAGCTCAAGCAGCAAAATAAAAACTCATGTTATAGCATCAGCATACCAACTAAAGCAAACACTGATCTCTATAATGGTAACGTACATGTATGACAGAAATAAAGCCATAATGGTTAATAATAAGTGTAATAATGTGTAATGGCTGGAAGTCAGTTGTAGTTCTTGTGTTCCTCTTTCCTTCAGTGATTCTGCTTGTTAACAGCAGGTGTTCATCACTAATGCTCAACAATCACTTTCATATTCTCCTAATTATCTCACTGCATCACTGTCAATGTTACTTTTACTCTTTGTAGTGTGGATTTTCCTGTGGGGTTGAAAGGGTTAAAAGTGAAAGATAAAAAGACACACCCACAAAATGTATTTTAACAGCAATAAACTGTAAGTTATAAAACAGGTTTATACTGGCAACACTGTTGCCAGTAGTTTACTGTAAAATCTTGTTTTTTGGGTCACCACTGTGCTGAAGAGTAGAGCCTGTGCTTCAGTCCAGGAGAAGATCTACAAACATTGATGATACGCTGCATGTTGCTTTATTTAAAAGCAACATGTCTGCAACATGTCAACCAATCTGGCTTCAAGAAAGGACATTCAACTGAGACTGCATTGCTGTCAGTCACGGAAGCCTTGCGGATCGCAAAAGCTGCTTCCAAATCATCAGTCCTCATTCTACTGGACCTGTCTGCTGCCTTCGACACTGTGAATCATCAGATCCTCTTGTCCGCCCTCTCATCACTGGGCATCACTGGAACCTCCCTCAACTGGTTTGAGTCCTATCTCACAGGTAGGTCTTTCAAGGTCACATGGAGAGGTGAGGTATCCAAAGCACATCAACTGACCACAGGCGTTCCTCAGGGTTCAGTTCTCGGACCGCTCCTCTTCTCCATTTACACCACATCACTGGGACCTATCATACAGGCACATGGTTTCTCTTACCATTGCTATGCTGATGACACCCAGCTCTACCTCTCATTTCAACCAGATGATCCCACAATAGCTGTACGGATCTCAAGCTGTCTGGCGGACATCTCGGCATGGATGAAGGAACATCACCTGCAGCTCAACCTGGCAAAGACTGAGCTTCTCGTCCTCCCTGCCAATCCGTCTCTACAGCACGACCTCACTATCCAGGTAGATTCATCCTCAATCACCCCATCAAGGTCGGTCAGAAATCTTGGTGTAATCTTTGATGATCAGCTGACCTTCACAGACCACATTACAAAGACAGCTCGATCATGCAGGTTTGCTATGCACAACATCAGGAAGATCAGGCCTTTCCTAACTGAGCATGCAACACAACTTCTCGTCCAGGCCCTGGTCATTTCTAGGCTCGATTACTGCAATGCTCTTCTGGCTGGACTTCCATCATGTGCAACTAAACCTCTACAAATGATCCAGAATGCTGCAGCTCGTCTGGTCTTCAACGAGCCCAAAAGGGCCCACGTCACTCCTCTGCTCATCTCTCTGCACTGGCTACCACTCGCTGCTCGCATCAAGTTCAAGGCTTTGACGCTTGCTTACAGATTGACCACAGGTTCAGCTCCCTCCTACTTCCACTCACTACTACAAGTCTACATCCCTACCAGAAGCCTACGATCGGTCAATGAGCGACGGCTCGTGGTACCATCACAGCGGGGCACAAAATCACTCTCCAGAACATTCTCATTCACGGTTCCATGCTGGTGGAATGATCTCCCCACCCTCATCCGGAATGCAGAATCCCTGACAACATTCAAAAGACAACTGAAAACTCATCTCTTCCGGGAGCACTTAACTTAAAAAAAAAAAAAAAAAAAAAAAAAAAAAAAAAAAAAATCCTTTCCTCTAAATCCTCGCTTGCCTGGCTTATGCTACTCCGAGCTATGTCTGAACTTTGTATTTTGAGCACTTCTTGCGTTGCTTTTGCCTCTTCACGATGACTCGCTTGGTTTAGTCCTCAGTTGTAAGTCGCTTTGGATAAAAGCGTCTGCTAAATGACTAAATGTAAATGTAAATGTAAATGTAAATGTAAAAGGCACTGACTGTGTAGTTGCTGATCTGGTAGAAATCTCTTTATTTACAAAAGTTATTTTTGTGGTTTCTAATTAAATAAGTTCACAATAATACTTTGCTCACATTATTAATGCATTATACATTTTAGTTAATACTTTTAAATGACAGTTTAAGGCAGTCGGTTTCTGCAAGTGAAATTAGTTAACTCGAGTTTTAGTGCATTTTTACAGTAAATAACTGGCAACAGTGTTGCCAGTATTTTACTGTAAAAAAAACCTGGTAAGGTCTAACAGTGTAGCAAGACTTTGACGCACATGCAAATAATGAACTTTTGTGAATTGTAGTGTCCCGTGAGTGTAACTCTACCTCTGCGTTTACATGTGATGTGAATTGTCAGCAGGTCAGCAGCGCTCATTGGGGTTGGCCAGACAGAGGTTTTATTGGGATACAATGGAGAAAGATGTCAAGGATTACGTCCACTACTGTGAGAGATGCATTGTGAGCAAGAGGCTAGGGCTCCATTAGTTTCCATTATCACTTCGTCGCCACTCGAATTAGTCTGTATAGACTTTTGGTCAGCTAAAGACCATAACAATAAGTCTTTTGATGTTTTAGTAGTCGCTGACCATTTTACGAAGTTGGCGTGTGCATATCCTTGTCCAAATCAATCTGCGAGGACAGTGGCACGGGTTCTTTGGAATAACTTCTTTTGCGTGTATGGTTTTCCTGTTAGCCTTCACTCTGACCAGTGCGCCAATTTTGAGAGTTTATTGATTGCGGAGCTGTGTCAGTTGGCTGGTATTGACAAAACGCACACCACACCATACCACCCAATGGGCAACGGTCAGGTGGAACGAATGAACCGTACACTCGGTAACATAATCTGTGCACTGCCCCCCAGATCTAAAGTCAGATGGCCGCAAATGTTGAACACCTTGACTTTTGCATACAATTGTACAGTCCATGAAACAACTGGGTTTTCGCCTTTCTTTCTCATGTACGGACGTACTCCGAGATGACCTGTTGACCTTATGTTTGAACCTGTACTTTTGAGTGGAGAAACAGTTGACATTGACAAGTATGTGCAGTCACTCAAACGAGACCTCTGTGAAGCTATGAAACTTGCACAGTCACATTCAGAAAAACAACAACACAAACAAGCAGAACTGTATAACAAAAGAAGTAAGGGACGATCAGTTGACATTGGGCAAAGAGTTTTATTGGCCAACAAAGGCGAAAGAGGTCAAAAGAAACTGGCAGATCGTTGGGAGAGCACAGATTATGTAGTGTTCAACAAAACTCCTCGTTGAACACGTACAAACTCAGAAGCCCTTCGGGTGTTGTTAAAACTGTTCATAGGAATCTGATTATGCCGGTTGAGTTTCTGCCATTGCTTGTTTCGAGCAGCTTGCAGAAGAAAGGACTACTCGGTGGGTTGCTGACCTCTCTAGCAGCTCTGGTGGTTCTGTAGTAAACCGAGATTAATTGGATGAGCAGAATGTGATGTGTGAGGAACCTGTTCAGCCAAGTGATGGTGTAGAAATTGAAGGGGAGTTGGTAACATCTGCTACCAGTGAGTGTGATGTTACGGTTACTGGCGTTGACTTCCATGTGGACTATGATAAACGCGGTTGTGACCCTTATGAATACAGGACTGGGAATCAGGATGATTTGGCAACAGGTGTCAATTTGAGTGAGGAGTATGTCACTGAGGTTAAGGCAGTTCACGAAGAAAGCCCGGTTAATGAG
This sequence comes from Rhinichthys osculus, assembly GCA_029959095.1. Taxonomy (NCBI): domain Eukaryota; kingdom Metazoa; phylum Chordata; class Actinopteri; order Cypriniformes; family Leuciscidae; genus Rhinichthys; species Rhinichthys osculus. The sequence continues at coordinate 48,367,221 of JARWKJ010000002.1, forward strand.
CCTTCCCCTTCTGCACAACCATATACCTTTAGGAAGGAGTTGTCAGTGGAAAGACCTGATCAGAGTGAGGGTTTTCGTACTAGACATGGCAGACTTGTAAAGCCGTTAAATAGGCTCATTCAGACTATGTCTAGTCAATTTGTTAATAATCTTTTTGGGTAAAACGAAGTGATGAGTTCATGTATCATTATCTTTTTATACATTTTTTTTTTCATGTATTTCACACTTTAAATGTCCTTAAAAAGGAATAATACACATTTGTGTGTAGTCTATGAAAATAGACAATTATGCAATCTTGGATGTAATCTATTGATAAGATGTGTATATGGCATGTCTTCCTATGGTTGGGTGAAGGAGTAGCTAACCTAGTCTTTCTGTGGACAGCAATGAGGTTGGTAGACTTTCTTCAGTCTGTATGTTTGGGGGTTACACCTGATTGCTAAGTGATCTAACTCTTGAGTTGAGTATTTTGTGCACGATTTTATTCTTTTTATTTTGTTTCTTTTTTATGAATTTTGCTTTTGTATGCTATTCATGATGTTATGCAAAATCTAGTGAAATCAGTGGGGATGAGTGTAACGAGGTTAAAATGGTTTTATTTCACAATATTTTTCTGTTATTATACACACTGTTAGACCTTACCAGGTTTTTTTTACAGTAAAATACTGGCAACACTGTTGCCAGTTATTTACTGTAAAAATGCACTAAAACTCGAGTTAACTAATTTCACTTGCAGAAACCGACTGCCTTAAACTGTCATTTAAAAGTATTAACTAAAATGTATAATGCATTAATAATGTGAGCAAAGTATTATTGTGAACTTATTTAATTAGAAACCACAAAAATAACTTTTGTAAATAAAGAGATTTCTACCAGATCAGCAACTACACAGTCAGTGCCTTTTAAATAAAGCAACATGCAGCGTATCATCAATGTTTGTAGATCTTCTCCTGGACTGAAGCACAGGCTCTACTCTTCAGCACAGTGGTGACCCAAAAAACAAGATTTTACAGTAAACTACTGGCAACAGTGTTGCCAGTATAAACCTGTTTTATAACTTACAGTTTATTGCTGTTAAAATACATTTTGTGGGTGTGTCTTTTTATCTTTCACTTTTAACCCTTTCAACCCCACAGGAAAATCCACACTACAAAGAGTAAAAGTAACATTGACAGTGATGCAGTGAGATAATTAGGAGAATATGAAAGTGATTGTTGAGCATTAGTGATGAACACCTGCTGTTAACAAGCAGAATCACTGAAGGAAAGAGGAACACAAGAACTACAACTGACTTCCAGCCATTACACATTATTACACTTATTATTAACCATTATGGCTTTATTTCTGTCATACATGTATGTTACCATTATAGAGATCAGTGTTTGCTTTAGTTGGTATGCTGATGCTATAACATGAGTTTTTATTTTGCTGCTTGAGCTGTGCTTTTGCAAGTCACACTTGTGCACACACACAGTTTATAAATTATTGGTTTTGCCAAAATATGAAAATCATCATATTGCCTGTTCATTCATTAAAGGAATCATTCTCACTCATTCAGAGTTTAATTACTCTCCAAAAGTGATACTTTACCACCACCGTGAAACCACAGAAATAAATTACAATGACTTTTTTTTTAACATCATTCATAAACCAAAAAAACAGAGCTACACTGTCTTGTAGAAACACAGAGATATCAAAATTTAGCACATTAATCTCAACAATGGTGGCAATATTTTTTTTTTATTCATGCAGCAGTGCATGCTGGGAGTTGTACACTATCCTGGAAGCGATTTTTTTTTTTTTTTTTTGCAGGGTGGTAGGGGAAGACTCGTTAATATTCATTGGGGAACTAATCCCTGATTGGCTCACCGTGACGCATTACTAATGAGATGTGATAGAGAAAACGGACATCGTCTCCTTCGTGACAACAGACACTTTCACGAAGGTAAGGCATACCTGTCAACATTTGGTTATCCAAATCCGGAAGATTTGTGTGGAGACCGCTCACGAACTTCGCAAACTTCTGTATCTTTGCGGGGACACCGTCTTGATCTGCCACGTCAATCTGAGTGACGTGTGACAGCGAACCAATTGCGGATTAGTTCCCCAATGAATATTAATGAGTCTTCCCCTACCACCCTACAAAAAAAAATAATTTGCATCCTGGAACCCAGCATGCACAACTGCATTAATCTTTTGATTGTTACCATTGTTGAGATTCATATTATATTTCTTGATGTCTGTGTGTGTCTGAGTCAGACAGGTTTTTTTTTTGCATTACATGATTACAATATTCTTTAGAAGACACGATTAACCGAAATATTGATTTCATGTTGTAGATTCACAGATTTATTTTATACCCATAAATTAACGTAAGTTTCGTATTAAATACCAATACATTCAAAGAATATATACAGGAAAGATCTGAAAATCAGACGTGTCTAGAATAACTCACAACATCTCAAAAGCCAATAACACCAAATCAATTTCCTCTTGACTTTTTCTTGCTACAACTAATGTGTTTTATAAACTCACTGTTACAGCAGTCAGAGAGAGATGAATGTAAGAAGTCCAGGGACAAGAGACCAACTAAAGCAAATATTGATCTCTATTATGGTGACAACAAACTTTATTATTTTTACTTTATTATCTGTTAATTCTCAACAAGAACTTTTGTACATGTATGAAATAAATAATCGTAAACTGGTTTGTAAACTGGTTTCACACTCAGTGTTGCTGGAGGTCAGTTGTAGTTTTTGTGTTTCTCTTTTCTGTTCTTGTTTCTCTGTCCTTCAGTGATTCTGCTTATCAGGTGTTCATCAGTGTCTCAATTCACTCACTTCTTTTCATTCAAGTGGACTATATTAGTGAACTAATGTAGGGAATAGTGAATGAGGGTATAGGGTGTGATTAGGAACACAGCCTCTGAGTGTCAACTTTGAGAGCTGTTAATTCACAATATATTCCTGTAGGCTAGTTTTGTTTTCTACGGTATATTACTGTTTTAATGGAAAATGGTATGATAGTGTCAGAATTTGGCCTTTTGCCAGTATTTTACTGTAAAAAACCTGGTAAGGTCTAACAGTGCAGTTAAGGCTGTTCTACAATTGTTTGCAGTTGCTGTGCTAAAACTGTTCTAAATTGTTAAAAAATACATTAAAAAGGGTCTGTAAGGAGTAGGGATGTAACGATATCAAAATCTCACGGTACGATACAATTTCGATATTGACCTCACGGTACGATATTTATTGCGATATTGTGGAAAAGCTCACGGTATTGTTAAATAGCTCACGATAGTGTTTGTGATGATAATCTAAATAATAGGGCTAAGGGGAAGGGGTAGACACCCCTTAAAACCAAGAATTTTCGCGAGCTTACTTGAAACCAAGGGGTACCCAGAATGCACTGCGCAACCGGCAACAATGGCAGGCATATCATCCAGAGAGTCCCATAAATGTAAGTATTTTTGGCTTAAATGATTGATTAAAAAATTATGACAGTCTTGTTTTGTGCTCTACACAGTTATGTACATATATATTTGCAACTATGTTGTTTATTGAAATGTTTTTTACGTTTTTAAAAATCGCTAGTTTGCTACGCTAGGCTATCCTAACGTTACATTACTGATTTGCACAATCAGTCCCACATTTCGAGATCACCCAAAATGTCCGGGATTCAGCTTTTACTTTCTACAGTCGCCATTCATTATGTGTACATTATTTGACACTGACACGTAACATTACGTGCCAGCTTTTCAGGTGATGCATTCAGCTTCAAACGGATCCCGAACGAGACGAAAACACAGGAATATTAGCAATGCTAAAATGCACATCAACATATCACTTGTTTAGCGTTCATGTACGTCAGGAAAAAAAATAAAACATCTTGTCGATTTATTTTGATTAATATGTGCGAGCCTGCGAGGGAGAGAGAGCCATACAGCGCTTAGTTTTGAGACCTTTTGAGCCTTTCGCTTGCTTGGCTCCGAAGAGAGAGAGAGAGAGAGAGAGTGCGTGCGCGCGACCGGGGCTCGCTCTCTCGCTCTCTCTCTGCTCGTTAAGGTAAACATGCGCCCTGTCACAAGCGCAGCAGTTCATCTACATTTCTCTTCTCCCTTGATTTCTGCGATTTGTTGCAGACAATAAACACACTTGCAGACGGCATCTTGGAAGTTTGTGATCCGCGGGACTGTGTTTATTCCTCTTGCTTTGTGACGGACACCTGTCCTTTTAATATTGTAACCCAACCACGACGATATCGAGACACGTTTACCACCGCGATAGCGCGATATCGTCAATATCGTTACATCCCTAGTAAGGAGGTGATGGTTCAACCTCCCCCCTCCTAACCCTCCCTAACCCTAACCCGTTACACAGTATTTAATAAAATAAAACCAAATGACATCAAGTTCGATATATGTATATGAAAATATAATGTAAACATTTAGAAGGGTGAAATATTTTCTAGTTTTGAAATATGCTTTATAGTTAAAATGTATTCCTATGTGTCTTTTATCTCAGATTGTGAACATTTATGTGTATATTAATGAGTAAATACTGACCAGACAGTGTCTTGTATCCGGCTTCACTCTGGTTCTGCTCTGATGTCTGACTGATGTTCTGCTGTTGACTGACAGTAGAGCGAGACTCAGATCTTACACCTAGTCAAACATAAAATATTTGTGTAAATGTTTTGAGCAAAACTGACTTTCTCAGACAGCAACATGTCGGCCCACATCCGGACCACATCTGGTACATGTAGACTACACATGTGGCAGATGTGGGCCGGATCTGGGCCGACACTATATGTTGCTGGGTTTCAATCTCTTTCATGTATACAGTACATGTTTGAGAATTGCAAAGTGTTTAGTGACATGTTTTTATTTATTTATCACATTATTGTTGTGTTCCAAAACATTAAGCTGCCTCTCTCACTGCCTGCTGTCTTCATAGGCAGCAAATGAAGCCTAATAAATGACTCATTTAGAGCGCTTTAAATGCACTGTAAAATTGTTTGTAATTTGAACGGTAAAATACTGTAAAAAAGCAACGGAAAAGACATGTCAATTGCTTAACAGTATATATACCGTGAAAAACTGTAATAGCTCTCACGGGACATTTCATGTAGTTTTACAGTAAAATACTGTTAAATGTACGGATTTTGAAAGTACACTGTAAAAAAAACCTTACCGTTGCATTTACCATAACTTAGTAAAAAATACGGTAGCTATTTCTATGTTTTACATCATTGAACTTAAATTTACGGTAAAAAAACTGCTAGCTGTGGTTGACAGTCCTTTACCGTACAAAAAAACCCCGGTAGAAATATGTATGTTTTACGGCATTGAACTAAAGTTTACGGTAAAAAAAACTGCCAGCTGGTTTAAAGCGATTTACCGTAAAAAATATGTTAGTAATATTTTAGATTTTACGTCAGGGATTTAAATATTATGGTAAAAAACTGGCAGCTGTGGTTGCCAGTACTATACTGTAACATATATGGTAGAAATATTTTTGTCTTTACAGCACTGAATTAAAGTTTACGGTAAAAAACTGGCAGCTGGTTGCAAGTGCTTTACCGTAAAAAAATACGGTAGTAATATTTTAGGTTTTATGGCAACTTCAGTTTATAGTAAAACAATAAATAAAAATCAAAACTTGCCAGCTGTGGTTGCCTGTAATTTAAAAATGTTGTATGTACAATTTGTCATAAAATATATTATTGAGAATTACAAGAGGTTTAGACGTTGATGTTTTATTGAAAATAATAAAGTTTGCAGTCACCAGTATGGAGATGAGTGTTTGCTTTAGTTGGGCTCTTCGCTCTTGACCCTGGAATTTCTAATGTTAGCATTTCTCTGACTGCTTTAACTGCGTGTTTAAAAAATACGTGTTATGGCATGAAAATCAGAGAGAAAATGTGATCACGTGTTGTTAGCTATTTATTGATGATGTCAAAGTCATCATATAGTGGCCTAGTTCACTGATCTCATACAGAGTCTTATCTTTCTTTGTATGAGGAATGTTAAATACCAATATATTTCATGTTATTGAGTATAATAGTTTTGTAACAATATGCATGCAAGCTAGCAGCGAAAATCTGAAGAACTTTAAAAACCACATGATGTGCAAAAAAGATTTTAAACTTAAACTGCATGCTCTAGACCAACACATACATCAAGAATCAGCGTATGAATCTCAACAATGGTGACAATCAACAAAATAATCAGATAAAACTGAACATCACAAAACAAGCTACTAAAAAGTTGCAACAAAAACAACAGCAAAATAAAAGCAGATAATAATAATAAAATAAAATACTGAGGCAAATCAGCATAATTTATTCATGCTGCAATGCATGTTGGGAGATATTGGTGAGTTTTGATTGATGGATCCAATCATTCACTGCACTTTTATCATCACCATTGTTGAGATTCATACGCTGATTCTTGATGTCTGTGTGTGTCTGAAAGATATAGTAGTTCAAACCTATATTGTGTGCAGAAGTCTCAAGATCATAACAATAATGGATCTCATGCAGTAAAATTATAGAGCTACTTCAAACAATAATGTAAAAACATTATCAAAGATAAGACCAGTGGCGGATCTAGAAAATTTTACATTTGGGGGGGGGCAAAGGGGTGGCAAGAGGTCTTGGCAGGGTGGCAGGGGTAGACGGTACATGGGAATCCCTATATGTGAATTGCTTTAACAAAACAAACACAAAAACACTTTTAATCATTATTAAATGATTAACGTTGTTGTTTAATCATGCCCTTACACACTACAAAGGTTTTTAGGAATGATTTATTAACAAATCCCTCTGAAAATATCTTCAGAATACTGCTAAGTGTATAACTGGAAAGTTTGGTTACATAGGTGCTACACAGGCGGAGATGTTTGTACTGGAGAATGACAAAAAACGAATTTTGAGAAAACAGCATTTAAAGATTTGTAATGTAAAAATTCATACTTTTTTTAGTGGAAACAACTATTTACAGACACAATATCTTATCAAATCATTAGCAACAACAATACAAACCACCTAAATCACAGCATTTATGGCCTTCAACTGAACAGAAAAACAGTCAAAAACGCATATCTAAATGTCAGAGCACGTCACGTGATGCATCTGAACAAATCACGTTGTCAGAAATTGACATCATGAGATTTCGGTTTTAGAGTTAAATGCCCATTGTACTTTCACGATTGGTTGCTGATTAAAAGGAAATGACCATATTGGGATACAACAACAATGTACAGGAGAGAGAGAGCTTTCCAACGGAAATGTATGTGATGACATTGACATGCAGCGATTGCGGGGCAGCATGTTGATTTAGAACGACAACTTTTGTTGAATTTAGGAGAAATCTACTGACACAAATAGACAAAGTGTAGTAAAATAAAGTCCTAAATGTGTTTTTTTTTTTTTTTTTTTTACCAAAATGCCTGAAAGAAGACATGTTATCAAATAGCCCAAAATCTTAAAATTAACCAGTGAAAAAAACCCCGATGTTTTTGTGTCTCGCCTTAAGCTGTTCTTGTCTTTACTAAAATCAAAATGAGGCTAATCAAAGGGAAGAGTGCTCTAACAAATCACGAGGGAGCGAATTGACCGCTGATTTTGGCTAACGTAATAGACGCGCTGTTTTTGCTGATGCTGAATCGTCTTTAGTATACAATACATTCATTACAAATGTAACTTTAAGTTAAACGTGTGTTTTTAAACTAGGGCCGGGACTCGATTAAAAAAAAAACTAATTAATTATAGGCTTTGTAATTAATTAATCGGAATTAATCGCATTTTAATTGCATAAATATTTGACCTGAGAACAGCGAGAAGTAATTTTTTTCACATGGATTTTTAGTATACCATTGAATAATGGCAATACATAAGCTTAATCAACAACATATTGTTTATTTTTGTTTAACCAAGTCCAGCAGACCAGTGCAATTTTTGCCATTAAGTGTAGCAATAGCTACACTAATAGCAATAGCGAACTCCTTGTTGCATAACTTGCACAGAACCATGCTCTTATCGACGCATCCATCCATTCGTTTTTTTATAACAACATTTCCCATCCACGGGGCCAACCAATGCGATCTAGGCGATCTATGCATAGACAGTAAAAGGGATCTATGAAGCAAGCGATCTCGGGTGCTTCTCAATATCCCTCCTCGACTCGTCTCCTCGCTCCTCCATCCTCCATCATATGACCCGGAAACCAATCGAGCTCAGCCATCTTGAAGGACATCTCAATTCTCTAATTGAGTGAGGAGGCTTCCAGAGGAGCTATGAGCGAGGATACACAGGTGTACCCTTTGCGGAAGAGTTTTATCGACTAAACATGACGCACATATCAATTCTCCTCCCCCTTCACATCTGTCACAATCATTTGAATTTATACTTTACTTTTGTAGTTCACATATTTCAACAAGGTATCTTGCTTTATTATTCTTTATTATGAATTTCTTAAATAAACAAACTTTAACAACATAAGGGCAGATCCTTTGAGCACTGCTGATGACGCTGTGAAGAGACGCTCGAGTGATCAAGTATTCCAATGTATAAAAAAGCTTTCATTAAATTCCTCCGTCCTCATTTTTTTTCCTTGCAGCCTTCCCTCGCGTCCTACAGGGGGTAGAGCTGAGACGCGAGGAAAGGAAGCGAGGAAAGGAAACGAGGATGCACAAATAAGAAATGAGAAGCACCCCTCGTCAGCTTCTTCACATAGGGCTTCTTCATCATGAACGCTAGTTGGTGCTCCAGTATAATCGGTCCGCCGAAACTCATCCAGTGAGAAACGTTCCGCGGTGCAAAAATAAGTGCGATTTAAATTATTTTTTGTGTAAATTAATGCGTTAAAGTCTGTAATTAATTAATCTTAATTAACGCGTTAAAGTCCCGGCCCTAGTTTAAACTACACCTGGGGAAACTCACTTCACCTTCAGAGGCTCTGGGGAAGCTCACTCTCTCCAGTCAGGTTGCAGGGCCACCTTACCGCAGCAGACTCGCTGTGTGTGTGTGAGCCGCCAACGCTGCCTGCTCTGCACGTTTGAATCAGGGACGCAGGGGGGAGGGGCTAATAATATATTTAAAATTAAAAATTAAATTGTTCACTTTTGGTAAATGTATTGTTTAGTTCACTGTTTGGAGAAGCTTGTGGACATAATGGCAGGTTGTTTTACAAGTACAGTTTTTGGATAATCAAAGTTAGGGGGGCAGCTGGGGGGCAAGGCCCCTTGCCCCCCTGTAGATCCACCCCTGGATAAGACTCTAAATGAACTTAGTGAATAAGGCAACTACATGATGATTATATACTCATCGATATACAGCCAACATCACCTGACTCATTTTCTCACTGATTTTCTTGCCATAATATATGTGTTTTATAAATACAGAGTTACAGCAGAAAGAGAAAAACTAATGTTAGAAAGTCAAGGCTCAAGATCCCAATAAAGCAAATACTGATTACCATCATGGTAACTTCAAATGAAACAATAAAACATCAACATCTAAACCTCTGTTAATTCTCAAACAGAACTGTAAACGTCTGACAGGAATGAAGTCAGTCTGGTTAGTAATAATTAAAGCTGGTACGGCTGTTTGTGGAGTTGTTTAATCCTCCTTTGATGAGATCTTTACAGATTTATTTGTCTTTTCTCATCAGTGGATTTCATCTAAGGATGTGGCTGAAGCCATTTATAGTTCTTGTTGTTTCTCTATATTGACATTCACAGAATTCCCTGCGTGACACTTCACATTTGATGTTATTTCATTTAAACAATTATGTTTCTTTTTAGTTTTTGTTATCAGTTATGTACATTTGGGGTTATATTACATTATATATTGTTTAATGAATGTGTATGGCATTATTTGGAGTCTTGTGTATGTCACCATGATGGTGTTTTGTATGTATGTGTATGACACTGTGCACCGTATTAATGTGTGCCTCAACTTGTAGAAAACTAATGGTGAACTTTGAATCATAATGTGGTTTTCTTTTTTACCACCTGTATTATTATGATGGTTATCAGTATATTACAAAGATATAAAGCTGATTTTAATACTTTAGTGAAAATGAATAATAATATTTGTCGGCTGTTGCAACATAAGAGTTGTCATGTAAAAACTAAAAGATTGCTACTGTATTGTAATGGTAAATTACTGGGAACCACAGCTGATGTTTTGTTTATTTATTTGTTGCCGTAAATTTAATTCCAAAGTAAGTTTTTTTTAACAGTGAACCTTTGTTGTTTCTGCAGCGCCAAAGCAGGACCAAGAGGACAATGATCAAAACTGCAACAGTCAGTCCTGCAGTCACTCCAGTTATCACAGGATTGAGACCATCAGATATTGAGGCTGGAGAAACGGATATGCATATATTTTTACATCTACATGTAAATTGTACAGAAATTTCAATAGTGTTTATTGTTCTTTGTCTTACCTCTGACTGAGATCCAGCTCTTGAGCGACTCTCCTCTCGGGTGTTTGCAGTAGTAGAAACCCTCATGTGACTTTGAGACAGTCGGAATGATCATCTCTATAGTTTGATTCTGGACGAGTGATTCATCTTTAAAGAAATCAGCTCTGAGGATTGATGGGGATGTATATTCATATAAACAGCGTAGAGTCAGAGTCTCTCCTTCAGTCACAGGATGAACAGGACTCTCCAGAATCACATCAGCTACAGAAATAGAGGAAACATGCAATACATCAACAAAATGGTAACACAATAAAAACAAGACAAAAAAAAAAACTTTCTCTTTTCTAAAAACTTTTTCCACTGCGCACTGGTTTCTGAGTGTATTTAGTGTATTGTTATAATGTTCTGGCTGTTTGCTTACATTAGTATCTGCTCTTGTTAAATCATCCAGCTTTATCCACTGATTGTAAACTGCCAGTGAAATGAATAAATACAGAAATACAGACTCACAGTGTACAGTGATATTAACAGGATGATATTTCTCTCCAGATTCAGACTGACACCAGTAAACTCCAGTGTGTGATGTGCTGGTGAAGCTGATTGTACATGTAGATCCTGTTTGTGATCCCGACACTGGTGATGAACAATCTTCCAGCCCCCATCTGTCTTTGTATCTTCTTACTGTCCATCCATCAGAGTTACTCTGGTCCTCACAGCTCAGAGAGAGAGAGTCAGATGTGAAGTGTTGAGTTCTGTTGGGACTGATGATCAGAGACACTGGAGGAGAAACACCTGACAAGACCATTACAGAGAGAATTGGGAAATTGTCTTTATTTCAGATAAAGCAATCATTTAAACTATAGTGTGAACTCACCAGTGACCCACAGTGGTTGTGTGTTGCTGAATGTTGTATAGGCTGGTTTTCCTCTCTCTGCTCTGCACAAATAAACTCCTGTGTGATTTAGAGCAACAGAACTGACAGTGTATTTTCCTCCAGCTCCTCTTCTGCTGTCTGAGAGCGGCTCATAGCGAACACTCATGTCTGTGTTAAGTGAGAATATGCAGATGATCACTAAAGGAAATGATCTCTAATAATATTTTTGATAAAACCAGTAAATGTATATGTTCTCACATGGATGACATTATAATACCTGATAAGAGAGTTACAGTGAACCAGCTGAATGTCCAGCCAGTCAAAGAGCTGTTAACCTCACAGTACAAAGTCACTGGATCTCCTTCAGTCAACCACTTCTGAGGAGAAACAGTTAAAACGGTCCGGGCTTTATCTGAAATACAGACATCACTCATTAATAACATGTTAAACTTGTGTGTGTTTATGAAGAGATGATCAAACTCACCTGATACTGTCAGTGTAACGTCATCACTCAGTTGTGAAATGCCTGATCCTTCAGTCTCTGTTCCATAACAGGAGTATTTCCCTGCGTCAGACTTAGTAACAGAACTGACTGTGTGTTCCTGTAGTTTACTGGAAACAATTAATGTACCTCCTTTATACCAGATGTACTTCCAGCTAGAGACTCCTTCAGCATCAATGTCACATCTGAGAGTGACTGTCTCTCCTCTGAATACATGTTGATCAGGTTTAATGGTCACTCTGGGGTTTAGCCTTTCTGCACGACAACAATAAACAATGAAAATAATGTGATGATTGATTAATTTAATTAATTAAAATAATAAAATGTGCTGTTATTTTCTCTATGAACAGTTACTTGATTGACCAACAGAGTGAATGTGATTTCACCAAGTACAACATGTTCCTGGATAAACATCTTTATTGATCCTGAACAACATTCCAATCAACCAATCAGATTGAGGGACAAGTTTACAGTTTCTGTCAAGTTTAAGCTTAACCAGAGTTTAGTGATATTGGAGATAATTTATGGTTAGGTCTTAATTGGCAAAATCACAATGACCATAAAACACACCTGCTAAATCAGGTTAGACTGAAGTGTTGTTCTCTATAGCTGTTATAGTCACTTATTAAGTGTCTTATGAAATTATTGTTAGTAATTTCTCAGAGCAGGTCATAAAGTGAGAGAAAATACTTGCCATGTATTGTCACTGTTACTGGTTCACTGTAATCTGTGTAGCTTCCTCCTCTTCGTGCTCTGCATCTGTACTCTCCTCCATCAGAGATTTGCACACGATCGATTATTTTAGTTTCAGCATCAGCAGATTCAGTGTTTGAGTCTTTACTCCAGAGAAACTCCCATCCATCCAGTGTCTGATCCAGCGAACATCTCAGAGTAAATGAGTCTCCAGTGAACACTGAACTCTGTGGCTCAACAGTCAGAGTCGGTTTGGCAAAATCTGTCAATATAAAGTCAGTGGGAACATGAGATGCGAAGTTTTTCAGCAGATCTCATTCTCTCACTGGTAAATCATTAGTGCATTTTGATTTCACAGACAATGTAATATAGCAACAGGCAAAAATTACAGGAGCAAACAAGGTTAACATTCATTCAGTGCAATGCAAAGAGTTAAAGGACAACAAAGATGCAAAGACCATATGTTCAAACCCACATCCTTTAAGCTAGTCCTGAGCTCAACACAGGAACCTATATCTACACCAGTCAGAGAGACATATCAGTATCATCTACCAAAATGTTGTTGTAGTTCAAATGACTTTTTTTTATTCAATATGTTCAGTTTTGTGGTGTCTGTAGAGTTGCACATTTTTTAAGACAAAGCAAATGTCAAAAGATACTCCATGTTTCTATATTCTTCATAACAAATCTTGGCCATGTAATATTAATATTACAGAAATTGTCATTTTTGTGACTGAATGTTTTGGGTTTTTTATTTTATTTTATTTTTTGTCACACCTCAGAACTGTCTGTGGTGTTACTAGTCACAAGACATGAATCATTTATATAACTTGTTTAAAAAGCTGTGTTTATAATCATGACACTGATAGGGCTGGATTCATGAAAATCTTCTTAAGAAAGAAGTTAAGGCAGTTCTAATGATGAATTAGTTCAGACGAATGTTCCTTTGTGGATTTAAGACAGGTTGGAAGTTATCCTAAATGATGATGATTTTTAAGATCATTCTTTTCAGGAATATGAATGTTTCTTAAATGTTTTAAGAACAATATCTCAAGAATAAACAATAAAAACATTATTTGGGAATACAAAATATTATTATCTTTTTTTCTTAAGTTAGAAAATAAGAAGAAAATAGCATTTAAGAAGAATTTTATTCTTAAGAATGTTTCATGAATCCAGCCCCTGGTTTGTAACAGAATTACATATTTGTACGGTGCCGAGAGCAGAGGTGTAGTGGTAAAAAAAGAGGTGGGTAAACTCTAAATTCTGGTGGACCACGACGTGGTCACCAGATAAGGTGGGCCACTGCCTACCGGTGTATGTGCATCTCCTGATGACATTGCTATATAGGAAGGGCTCGACATTAAGCCCTTTCATACGCTTAATCTGTCATTCACTTTTCCGAGTAAAAAAGTTTCTCGTCCGGATTTTTTTTTATTTTTTTTATTATTTATTCTGAAACAATATTCTCATCAGTGTTCAATCAGCTTTGATATTTAAATCGGCATATTGTAATATCTGCACCTTTAAAGGGCATCCCCTCCCCCAATCTTATTAAATGTATGCTTTATCTTTCATTTTAAATTCCTAAATTTGATCAATAAATTCAATTATTTTGAATAATAAGACACTAGGGCTGATCAAATTAAATCATTTACACTGAAAAATTACAATTGCATAAAATAATGTTATGAAATTGATTTAAATTTACAAATAAGAAACGTTGGAAAGAATGATCTACTTTTAAACATAACAAGAAAACCGCCAGTAAGTGGCGGCAGGCGGCCGTTAATGAGTGAGTCATTGATTAATTCATTCAAACGATTTGTTCAAACGGCTGATTCATTCAAGATTGAGACAGATGTTTATGAATGGGTCATTGAATCTTTGACTCAATCGATTCGTTCAAAATGCGGAATCATTCAGTAATGAAATAGGTCGAGTGTTCCTGTGAGATGCGCCGTGGTTCTGCTGTGATTTTTGTTTGGAACTATTTTCGCTGCTGAAACAGAACAAAAACAGCCAACATTGCATCTAAAATGTAAGTGACTTAATTTTAACTGTTTATTGAACTGTTGTAGGATTGACTACGTTTACATACAGCCAATAACCCGTTCAAAACCGGGATATTAGCAATAACCCGGTCACGCACGGCCATGTAAACAACGGCAAAAACCCGAATATGCTCGTATCCCGGATTTTAAAAACCGGGATATGATACCTGGGGTACCCCTTTTCTAACCCGAATTTTTGCTCATGTAAACGCGCATCGGCATATCCCCATAGTGATTTGTGTTCTGCGCATGTTCTATTCGCAAGGAATCTTGGTCTTTTGAGTAGAGGAACTTCTCAGCGCATACAAAAACCCACGTGCAGTATACCGGAAGTAAACATGGTGAGACGCAGCACAGCATACTTTTGAAGCGAGGTCAGTACCAGCACCAAAGCGCAAACAAAGGCGATCGCTATCTGCCCCGAACTATTCATTATCCGCGTGCTGCTGCTATTGTTGTTGTCTTTGGATACAGGAAGAAGAATCGGAAATGACGCATAGTGCGTCTTAAGGTTGTCCGTACGTCTTGACGCTAACCGTGCGTCGCAGTTTACATCGGGATATTGCAATTCCATGTATACAGGAGAAACACTCTCTGCTCACGCATGTAAACAGGTTATTCCTAATGTTTCAGAAACCCGAATAGTGACCTTAACCAGACCATAACCCGAAAATTGGCTGCATGTAAACGTAGTCAATTTGTTACATTTTCAATCGTGATGGTGTTCAGGAAAAATAATTGAGGTTGCTTATATGTGAAAAATATAAAAACTCCACATTTAGATTTTTTATAGGCAGTATGTTGTTAACTGAGTGTGTGTGCTGCGCTCATGTGTGTAGATTTCTCCTCGAGAGGCTGCGCGAGTGCAGCGCAATATGAAAGAGTTTGTGGTTTAACAACCTATGAAACTAAGTTAATAATGAACAATATGAAACTAAAACGACATAAGCTTAATTTATAGAGGTGGATAAACGCACTTTGGAGGTGGGTAAAAGCTATTTCCGAATATTGGGAGGTGCGTAAACGGCGTTTACGTGCGTTTAGCCTCCACTACATCCCTGGCCGAGAGAGCTCAACGCGCTGCAACTGAAGCAAACACATGCAAATAAAAAAAAACATCTTCATCAGTTTCACAACACACGTGTGCTCCAAAATACAGAAACGCGCTGCAAAAGTTCACAACACAACCAAATACATAAACGCGCTGCAAATAACAACGACCACAACGGAAATGTTTCCAGGGGAACCAAAAAAGTGACGAACCCGGCTGGGACGTGATTATTGCTCGTGAGCTTCCCTATGCCATACTCCCTTCGAAGGGCAGACGGCAGAGCCCTTGAAGAGGCCCTTTGGAGTGAGCAGGGCACTAGTGTGCTGTTAGGCAGCCGTGTGGAACGCACTTGAGGAAGGAGCAACGAAAGACAATGTAATTTCCTCATTTTCACCTGGGATGTTCCCATGACAACGCAGAACGGTGTCCATCAGCGGAAGAGCTCTTCTATTACGACAGAAATATAATGCTGTTAACATAACGGTTGCAAATAAATGTGTATTTTTATTTTACAAAAAGCTTTTAAAATATGCGTTAGGACCTTACCTAACATTTCTTATGAAACTTTTCTTTATGAAAATTGAAACATAACATGAAACAATTTGTACAGTGTAACTGATGTTAGATAAATATCTGTCCTTCATGTTTTTCTTCTCTATCTTTTTTATTTATTTATTTATTTAAGTTTTCAGCTCATTGTTATTTTCTCTTTTGTATTCTGATGACATTGAACATATTGCTAATACATTTTGTATATTGTATACAAGTTGTATGTCATAAAAATGTAATCTCTGTATGTTTTGCAAAAATAAATAAATAAATAAATAAAGTAGAATTTTTACGTCCCAGCCGGGTTCGTCACTTTTTTGGTTCCCCTAGAAACACTTCCGTTGTGGTCTGTGTTATTTGCAGCGCGTTTCTGTATTTGTGTTGTGAGCTTTTGCAGCGCGTTTCTGTATTTGGTGGTGTTGTGAGTATTTGGAGCTCAAGTGTGTTGTGAAACTGATGAAGATGTTTTCTTACTTTGTGTTTTTTTTTTTTTTTTATTTGCATGTGTTTTTTTTTTCTATTTGCATGCGTTTTTTTTCTATTTGCATGTGCTCTCTCGACCACCGTACATTTGTGATTAAATGTATTAATCAAATTCACTCACCTTCAGTGTGTCCAGAGTGGATGATGGAAATCAGCACTAAAATGCAAAGTAAAAAAAAAAAAACTCATGAAAGATTAGGTATTTTTAAATGTTTCTACTTAAGATCATTAAACTCATCCGTTGGGTTATCCTAGTCACTTCTAGTCAAAGACTTAATAACCACATACAACCTGGACTTTATGTTTCTAAATGAAACATAGAAGACAGCTGCAGTGCAACATTCCTCAATGAAATCCCCTCTATAACTTTACTTTTATGAGTGTCTGCAGAGCGGGTAAGAGAGGTGGGGGCTTAGCTGCTCTTTTTAAAGTTGTCTATGAATGTAAGCAAATATCATTTGGGAATTACCCATCTTTTGAATATCTGGGTATTGTGTTAAAAGGTGCTCCACGTATTTTACTTATCATTATTTACAGGCCTCCAAAATACTCTCCAGCCTTTGCTGAGGACTTTACAGAACTGCTATCATCAATTTCCTCAGAGTTTGACTGTTTTGCCATTGCTGGAGATTTTAACATTCACATAGATAATGCAGAAAACAATATGGCAAAAGAACTCAAAACTGTTTTAAAAACTTTTGATCTGACTCAGCAAACATGGTCCCACACACACTCGTGGACACACTCTAGATTTACTTATCAGTAAGGGTTTAAACATCTCATCGATTGTTATTAAGGATGTAGCACTGTCTGATCATTTCTGTATTTTCTTTGATATATTGATCTCTCCTGCCTTTGAAGCTAGATCTGTGTCTGTCAAGAAGAGATTCTTAAATGAGAACACTAGTGTGCTATTTATGAAGGCTATATCTTTAAAACCAAGCATATCTGCTGACTCTGTTGATTTTCTCCTTGATTCTTTAACTCAAAAGTTAAAAGTGTAATTGATGATATTGCTCCTGTGAAAGTCAGGAAGAGTGGTAGACAAAAAGCACCTTGGAGAAACTCAACAGCTGTGCAAAATATGAAAAGACAATGCAGAAGAGCAGAGCGCATGTGGCGGAAGACAAAACTTGTAGTCCATTATAACATCTACAAAGACAGCATCCATGCTTTTAATATGGAACTAGGCAAAGCTAGACAGACTTTCTTCTCAAATATTATAAACAGCAACTTAAACAACACACACACTCTTTTTGCTACTGTAGAGAGACTGACAAACCCCCCAAGCCAGATTCCCAGTGAAATGCTCTCAGACGTCAAGTGCAGTGAGTTTGCCGCACTTCCCCACATCTTTTTTCAAAAGTGTGTTAAACCGCTTAGAAGCAGATCTCCTAGAAGTGCAAATGCCTCACTTCTCTCTGGGAGTTTTCCAAACTCCCTGAAAACTCCAGTTGTCAAGCCCCTCCTGAAAAATAGCAATCTGGATAAGACCATCTTAAGCAATTATAGACCGATCTCAAATCTTCCTTTCATAGGCAAGATCATTTAAAAAGTTAATCAGCTGAACAAATTCTTAATCTTGAATGGATACTTTGACAATTTTCAATCTGGTTTCCGATCGCATCACAGCACAGAGACAGTGCTCATAAAGATAATAAACGATATTCGCTTAAATACTGATACAGGCAAATTATCAGTGCTGGTACTACTCGACCTCAGTGCTGCATTTGACACTGTCGATCACGACATACTTCTTGACAGGCTGGAAAACTGGGTGAGGCTTTCTGGGATAGTCCTAAAATAGTTCAGGTCATACTTAGAAGGGAGAGATTATTATGTGAGTATAGGAGACCATAAGTCTGAGTGGACATCTTGCAGAGTCCCTCAAGGCTCAATTCTTGCACCTCTCCTATTCAACCTGTATATGCTCCCAATGAGCCAAATAATGAAAAAGAACAAAATTGCTTACCACAGCTATGCAGACGACACACAGCTCTACTTAGCCCTATCGCCTAAAGACTACAGCCCCATTGACTCCCTGTGCCAATGCATTGATGAAGTAAACAGTTGGATGTGCCAAAACTTTCTTCAGTTAAACAAAGACAAAACTGAAGTCATTGCGTTTGGAAACAAAGATGAAGTTCTCAAGGTGAATGCATACCTTGACG
Organism: Rhinichthys osculus; assembly: GCA_029959095.1. Classification (NCBI taxonomy): domain Eukaryota; kingdom Metazoa; phylum Chordata; class Actinopteri; order Cypriniformes; family Leuciscidae; genus Rhinichthys; species Rhinichthys osculus. The sequence goes on from JARWKJ010000002.1 coordinate 48,386,024, forward strand.
CTAGGGGTCTAACAACTAAAAATCAAGTCAGGAATCTTGGTGTGTCTCTAGAGTCAGATCTTAGTTTCAGTAGTCATGTCAAAGCAATAACTAAATCAGCATACTATCATCTGAAAAATATTTCAAGAATTAGATGCTTTGTTTCCAGTCAAGACTTAGAGAAACTTGTTCATGCTTTTATCACCAGCAGGGTGGATTATTGTAATGGACTCCTCACTGGCCTTCCTAAAAAGACCATAAGACAGTTGCAGCTCATACAGAACGCTGCTGCCAGGATCCTGAGCAGAACCAGAAAATATGAACACATCACACCAGTCCTCAGGTCTTTACACTGGCTCCCAGTTACATTTAGGATTGATTTTAAAGTATTATTACTCGTATATAAATCATTTAATGGGCTAGGACCTCAATATATTGCAGATATGCTCACTGAATATAAACGGATCACTCAGATCATTAGGATCACATCAGCTAGAAATACCAAGGGTTCACTCTAAGCAAGGAGAGTCTGCTTTTAGCTATTATGCCAGCCGCAGCTGGAACCAGCTTCCAGAGGAGATCAGATGTGCTCCTAGTCACATTCAAAGCCAGACTCAAAACACATCTGTTTAGCTATGGATTTACTGAATGAGCACTGTGCCACTGTTCGTCCGACTGTTTTTACTGTACTTTATTTGATTTTTTATTCTAAACAGTTTTAATTATTCTTATTTGTTTTGATTATTTTAATTTCTTCTATGTAAAGCACTTTGAATTACCATTGTGTATGAAATGTGCTATATAAATAAACTTGCCTTGCCTTATACGTTAACCCTTTAAACGCATGCATCAGGTGTTTAGTGACACAGGACTTCACTCACTACTTTCCTCCTCATTCATTTTTTAAAGTTAGACATCAACCTACTTACCTAGAAATCAACTATATTGACACTCAGAACTTCTGTTCAGACAGCCCTGCAGAACGGAGGCCTCAATAAAAGTCCCAGTAACACTCTAACCAAAGTGCAGTAGCCAAAAAAAAAAAAAAAAAAACAGCTCAGAAAGAGCTAGCAACTTATTCCAACTGTCCCATGAGAGCCTAACAACCTGACATACTGTCCTAATATTCATAATGGCTAACACAGAAATAGTACAGGAATTTAAATATTTCTCGTAAAATTTGTTTTAGATTTGTCCTCTTTGTTTTCAGGCTTAAATTAGAATTTGAAGAACAGATCATTCATGTTCACATCAATGAAAGCAAGATACGAATGAGCTGCATTTTATTTATGAGCTAATTTCAAGAGTGGCATCAGCACTGGTAAGATAATTTAGTGTAAGATAATTAAAGACAACTGTGAGTTGAGCTTCAAAATGTGAGCTGAATTTTCAGTTTCATTTGTCGCAGCTCCTCCACCGCCTCAGGAGGGAGCCCCTGGTCCTGGTCCAGGTCTTTCAGCTGGTCAGCCTGGTAAGACTGCAGAACGGCCATCGTGTGCAAAGCCGCCCCAGCCTGACTCGCTGACGCATATACTCTGCCATTTAGACGTGATGTGGCACGCATCAGTTTAGTTGGCAGAGACAGCGTCTTCAATGCGGATGCCTCACAGAGAGATCGTTGGCCAGCCTCTCTTCAATCAGAGGCATTGACGCATAACCATATTCCTGCATATCCTCCACATCAGCATAGTTTGTCTGTGAACGTTGGATGGGTGCATGCAGGATATGGCTTACCCCAAGATATCCGCACCTCAGTATGAAGATCTGGGAGAAAACGAAAACTCGTACCAGCTGGGCGGTCGTGTCCAGACAAAAAGCTTTTATCCAGGCAGATACGAGGGAGTTTGCGCTTCTTGCGCTTCCACGGCAGATCTAATCTTTCTTTGGCGCAAGATATAATGTCCAACAGCTCGACATATGCGGGGCAGGCGGGCTGAGAGCACTCAGAGACGTCCTCGATCTCAACAGCCTCAGCCTTATCATCTTGGCTTGAGGCGAGGAGCTCGCTCGCTGCCGTATCAGATGATGTGAGAGATAACACATCATCATCCAGCATCTCGCTCTCGCCAGCCGCCGACAAATGAGAGATACTCGACCAGATTAGTTTCTTCAAAGGAAAGCGCTCACAACACACACACACATACAGCCCCCTCAATGACTGAGCATGTTCTTCACCCAGGCACAAATCAGACATATTTTGTGTGTCATTTGTCAGGAAATGCTGACATGGATGAACACATTTAAGTTCTGTAAAAACCTTTCTAGAGTCTGAAATTAGTGACAATAATAACTTATAAATTCTTACTAAGTGCACACTAAGGAACATCTACTGAAGACTAACTAGTGTATATCTACTAGTGCATCATGGACAGCAAAAAGAACATCAGCAATGTGTACAAACCAACAAGCGAGTACAAAACAAACCGACAGAAATGATTCAGCAAACACCATTACAAAGCAAAACACTGAGTGACTGAACAAACAGTTTGACCCAAACATAACACAGTGCATTTCTCTTTCACAAACAGCACGATCTGCTCACTTCCTCTCTCAAGCTCATCTTTCACTCATAGATCATGGACTAGAGCTGGATTTGAAACTGAGAGCAGCATGAAAAGAAAAAAAAATCCAAGAACACTAAATCACTTGAAACTGTTCAAACCTATTCATAATATAACAGAATAATACTCACAGAGCACAAGAGGAAGTTGACTGATCTCCATACTGACCCAATAATGACAGACGGTTAAAGACACAGACTGAGTTAAAGCCTCGAGACTTCCTGATACATACAGTCAGATCTTAAGAAACAAAATGACAGATTAAATGCATACAAATGTACCTCATGGTGTTCCAAAAAAAATCTTTTGATAAGGTTTTTGATAAACGTGTTTTCAAAAAATATCATGCAAAGTTTCCCACTGAAATGTTGTCAGGATTCAGTCAGTACCAAATTGAAGAGCATCAGTTTTCCACTATGAGAATGAATATTTTTGTTGAACAAAAAAATTAAACAATACGTCCTTCGGATGAGACGTTAAACCGAGGTCCTGACTCTCTGTCGTCATTAAAAATCCCATGGCACCTCTCGTATAGAGTAGGGGTGTAACCCCGGTGTCCTGGCCACATTTACTTTAGTATTCATATACAAAGACAATGTCACAGTGTCTGGGTGTGTTTCCCCGGGTATCCTCTAGAGCAGTGTTTCTCAACCAGTGGGTCGCGACCCACTAGTGGGTCGTTGTTCGTTCTATACCCAGCCAGCACAGCCATGTGGGGCCCACATGGGTTTGACCTGGGCTATCTAACTGGGACCCAGACAGTTTTGCTCCCGGTTTCCATGTAGGCCCCACATGGGTTTGCCCAGATGAAATGAATACTGCTCAGTGTGCACACTATAGGCTGTTAAATGTAACACTGACCAGTGTTGGAGTTAATGAGATAATTAAGTGATTGAATAATGATTGAGCATTATTGAAGACACCTGATGTTAACAAGCAGAATCACTGAAGGAGAAAATCACAAATTGTAAGCCACCGGTATGGCGATCAGCGTTTGCTTTAGTTGGACTCTTGACCCTTAGACTGTCACTTTAAATTTTGTTTGTCTACTGTTATTGATTTATAACAGTCAAATGAACAAAGAAAAGTGTGATCTTATAGTGTTGGTTATGTTTTGGCATAATCATGCTGTGATCTGATAAATGAAACTTATTGAGATGGTTCAACTTCTGGTTCAACATGTTAGCAACAGCTTTGAGATTCCACAGCATATGATTATCAGTATTTTTTTTAATCCAAAATATTTAATAAACATTGTTCTGATCAAAACACTTTCAAATGAATTTATTTAGAAACACAGACATCAATAATCAGTCTGTGAATCTCAACAATGGTGACAATAATAATGCATGTTGCAGTGGCTGCCACCAATCACAACTCATTACTGGCTCCCATCATGCATTGCGGTATGAATAAATTATGATCTGAATTGTCTATGTAATTTACTTTTCCTAATTGAATATTCTGCTCGTCACCATTATTGAGATGCATTGACTGAATCTTGACGTCTGGGTGTGCCTAAAAGAAAGATTTTTTTTTGAAAACAACTTTTAAGAAATCCTTTATATTATATCTAAAATTCTGGATATTTATGCAGAATCACAGTTATGCTGTAACCAACAGCATAAATCACTAAACATAAGGTTCAAATGATGACATAAATTTCATAATATAACCAACACCATTACATAACTTTTTTTTTTTTTTTTTTTTGGCAGTTATAAGTCAGAAACAACAGCCAAACAAAATCTAAAGTTAATAACATAAGGGTCAAGAGCCCAACTAAAGCAAACAATGATCGCCATAACGGTGGCTTACAATTTTCTCCTTCAGTGATTCTGCTTTAGGTGTCTTCAATAATCTTCAATCATATTCAATCACTTAATTATCTCATTAACTCCAACACTGATCAGTGTTACATTTAACAGCCTGTAGTGTGCACACTGAGCAGTGTTCATTTCATCTGGGCAAACCCATGTGGGGCCTACATGGAAACCGGGAGCAAAACTGGCTGGGTCCCAGTTAGATAGCCCACGTCAAACCCATGTGGGCCCCACATGGCTGTGCTGGCTGGGTAGGGGGTCGCGAGACCTTCTCTGTGTTAACCGGCACAGCCAATAAGTGGGCTTCACAAAAGGCTCATTGCAACAGTAAACGCATTGACGGTTCAATCGGACTAAAAAGCCTTCATGTAAACACCTTAATCGATCCGATTGAGCTCGATCCGAATAAAATTTCAATTCGATTGAAAGGGGTGGTTTATTCCTTTTCTAATCCAACTGGGAGGACATAAACGCTTGATCGGATTGAAAACCGAAACTAAAGGACTGCGCATATCATAATGATGTATGACGCGCTGAACGAGCTGTTCTTCCTTTTGAGTAAAGTGTCGTATAAATGAGCGTACCATCATTATAAAATTCTCCTTTCACTCAGCGTCTGTGAAGTGGAGCAGGACAACATCCCACCAGTCCTTGTTTCAGACTCTCATTCACAGACGACTGGTTTTGGGTGCTGGGCATTTTTACTGCGTGATAAATAAGCAGCACGGCACAACGGTTCATATGCTCATTGTCTCCAAATTATGACCAGCAATGGATAACTATTAAGTCTGCTGTTTAAAAAAAATAAAGAACCAATGTAAGAGAATAGTTAGTATCAGAGGTGGGTAATTCAGGGGCCAAAGAGTAAAAGTCCTGCCATAAGTTTATTCCAACCATGACCTCAGTCAGCTGATTTCACTAATTAGTTCTGTCTCCTGTCTGAATCAGCAAATCCAGGTGATTGGAACAAAATACTGAGGAGGACTTTTACTTTCTGAACCTGGACTTTACACCTCTGGCCACATGTCAGCCAAGAGTAAAGAAATAAACCAGAACTGGATCTTATCGTAGCCAAAAGAATCTGTGTATATTAAATATAGAGTAATTGCAACCTTACTAAAGCCTGTTAACAAACAGAATCACTGAAGGAAAGAAGAGAACAGAAAAAGAGACGAGCAGAAACACAAGAACTACAAATGACTTCAGACACAGTCTTAGATGAAATCCACTGAAGAGAAAAGAAGACATTAAATCTGTGAAGATCTCAGCAGAGGAGGAATAAACAACTCCACAAACAGCATTACCAGCTTCACTTATTACTAACCAGACTGACTTTATTTCTGTCAGAGATCTGCAGAAGTTTTATTGAGAATTAACAGAGGTTTAACTCTGTTTCATTTAAAGTCACCATAACAGTGATTAGTGTTTCCATTAGTTGGGCTCTTAACTCTTATTTCATCTAATGTCTATTTTGGCAGCTATGGCAGTGTGTGTGTGTTAAACACATTTGCTGCAGCAAAGAAAGCTAAAGTGAAATGAGATCAGGTGATGATGGTTTTATAATCATCATGAAATAGACCCAATCACTGAGGTAGGGCTGAGCGATATATTACACGAAATTGTTATGCGCATCTCTTCAGCAAAGCTGGTTCCTTGATTAGTAGTAAATCGCCTTCACCTGCTTTCAGATGGAAGATATGATGCAGATATGTGTTAAAGTTAATGAGATAATTAAGTGATTAATTTAGTGATTGAGCATTATTGAAGACACCTGATGTTATCAAGCAGAATCACTGAAGGAGAAAATCACAAATTGTAAGCCACCGTTATGGCGATCAGGGTTTGCTTTAGTTGGACTCTTGACCCTTATACTATCACTTTAATTTTGATTTGTCTGCTGTTATTGATTTATAACAGTCAAATGAACAAAGAAACGTGTGATCTGATAGTGTTGGTTATGTTTTGGCATAATCATGCTGTGATCTGAAATATTAAACTTATTGAGATAGTTTGGTTTAACTCATTAGCAACAGCTTTGTGATTGTACAGCATTTGATTATCTTTCTTATAATGCAAAATATTTCATAAACATTGTTCTGATCAAAACCCTTTTAAATAAATTTAGAAACACAGACATCAATAATCAGCCTGTGAATCTCAACAATGGTTACAATAATAATGCATGTTGCAGTGGCTGCCACCAATCACAACTCATTAATGGCTCCCATCATGCATTGCGGTATGAATAAATTATGATCTGAATTGTCTATGTAATTTACTTTTCCTAATTGAATATTCTGCTCATCACCATTGTTGAGATGCATTGACTGAATCTTGACGTCTGTGTGTGCCTAAAAGAAAGATTTTTTTTTAAAACAACTTTTAAGAAATCCTTTATATTATATCTAAAATGCTGGATATTTATCCAGAATCACAGTTATGCTGTAACCAACAGCATAAATTACAAAAATAATGATCAAATAGTGATTGTCATAATATAACCAACATCATTAGATCACTTTATTTCTTTGTTCATCTGGCAGTTATAACTCAGATACAACAGCCAAACAAAATCTAAAGTTGTTAATCTAAGGGTCAAGAGCCCAACTAAAGCAAACAATGATCGCCATAACGGTGGCTTACAATTTTAGATTTTCTCCTTTAGATGCTCAATCATCAAGTCAAGTCAAGTCACCTTTATTTATATAGCGCTTTTTACAATACAGATTGTATCAAAGCGCTTCACAGTGATAACATGAGAACAATATAACAAGGTTTGTTTCTAAAAGAAATTGCGTCAACGTCCACCTTAAGTAAGGCAGATCAATAATATTATTGAATATTAAATGTCCCCAACTAAGCAAGCCAAAAGCCAAGGCAACAGTGGCATCACTCAATTAATAACTTAATTATCTCATTAACTTTAACACTCTTGAGTGTGGACTCATATACACTCCCAGGAGTGTTAATTTAACACTGGAGTTTTTGCTGTGTACAAAGAGCCGTAGTTAACTGACAAGCTGAGCCATATCGCATTAAATATCGCTGGCGATACGTCCGCGATATTAATGCGATATGGCTCAGCTTGTCAGTTAACTACGGCTCTTTGTAGTAAATGCCGCTCCATCTGAAAGCAGGTGAAGGCGATTTACTAATCAAGGAACCGGCTTTACTGACGAGATGTGCATAACATATCGTGCGATATATCGCCCTATGTCAATGTAGGCCAGTTTTTTTTTTTTTTTTTTTTTTTCATGTTTGTTAAAAGACTTATTTGACGAAGATGAAAAGATTCTCATGCTGCAGATGTGAATATATTAATGGAACAATATAACTGTTGGATTATCAAAACCTCAATGAATCAGTCTATTTCATGATGAGTATAAATCCATCAACAGGAAACCATCATCACCCGGGGTGTATTCCAGAAAGCAAGGTTAACTTACCGTCAGATAAACCTTGAACTCTTGGTTGGTTAACCCCAAACTTGCTTACTCTGGGTATGTCGGTTCCAAAACACCTATGTTGAGTTAGTTTAATCAACCTCCTATTGGTAACTCAGAGTTAATGCGCGCGCATGACGAGTACATAAAGACATTTTCAATGGATCGCCGATTTCAGGAGTCACCATGGAAACCAAGGGATAAAAAAAGCGAGCTACATACGATACTTCGGTGAAACTGAGTTGGAGGTTCTCTTACGAGAGTATCTCTCGTACTGCGTAATAGCTTTACGCTAGGGGAAAAACTCTTTTCCGCGAGATATTGAAGCCAAAAATTATCCTTAATTTTTTAATAATGTAAAACGCTTTGCAGCAGCAAGCAGACATAGGCGAAACAGCTCGCGCGCCTATTGGCTGCTCTGCAGCAAATGCAGCAGCCTATCGAGAGAGACTCTGCGTGACGTAATAACCAATGGGGGCCATTCGCGCCCTTATCGTCACGTCCCGCCAGAAGGGGCGTGGTCTCACCCTATAAATATGCTCGTTAGGCTGATACAAACTGATTTTTACCTCTTCAGCGAAGCACACGCATCGCTGGATCCGGAGTGAGAAGCCGCGCCGTCGAAGCAAGCCTTTCAGCGGGACGAGCTCTGGAGTCGCTGGCCTCGCCGCCTTCAACTGCCGTACCTGCTGCGCTTTCCGGCGTTATATATCCTTTTCATACTCTGTGTGTATTTACTCTGTTGAGAGTGTTTGTCAGCTTACTTCGCGACTCACACTTCTCTCACAAAAGAGCTGCGTCTTTTTAAAGATGCCTTCCTGTGGCTTGTGCCGCGCCCCACTCAGCGATGGAGACCGGCACGTCATCTGTGTTTCCTGCCTGGGTGAGGATCACGCGGCTCTCGCGCTCGCTAAAGGCGGATGCCCTCATTGCGAGTTTTTGCCCATGGTGACTCTGAGGACTCGCCTGGCATCATTCTCCGAGCCTTCACCGCAGCCCGCCGTGGTGCCGCGCCGCAAGAAGCGCCGCGCCCAGCGCGCTCCCGAGCTCTCTCCAGCCCGCCAAAGCTCGCCGGTTCGCCCGCCAGCTTCGCCGGTTTCGCTCGAGTCGCTCACTGACGGACAACGGCCGCCGCCTGCCGCCGCGTCCATCCACGAGTTTGACGAACCCACCGAGGCGTGTTCTCTTCTGGCATCCGATAGCGAGGATTGGGCGAGCTCCGTGGACCTCCCCTCCGCTAGCGTTTCCCGCCAGACCACTGGTAAGAGAGCCGGCATTGAGACTGAGCTGATGCGTCTGCTCTCTCAGGCCGTTGATAGCATCGGCCTCGATTGGGAAGCGCCCGCGCAACCGCCGCGCAACAGGCGAGCTCTGTGGACCTCCGCCTTCTGTCCGCGAGTCGTCAAGGAAACGGGCCAGCATTCTACCCCGCCCCCCATGGGCGTGCGTCACCGGCAAATGAGAAAAGAGTGTGTTTTAGTCCCCGCCGAGGCCGGATTAATCTCCATTTCTCAAACATTTCTCAGCTCCTAGTTTGAGCGGCTGAAAATGTCATTATTGCAGCAATGAGCCTGTTGTATAACACGCACACCTGCATACAAACGCCGACACACACAAAACTGTGATGACGCTCTCTTATGATGACACTCTCTTATCTGCTTGCGCTAGTGTAGTTCTCCCTGTGGCCCAGTGGCGGAACCTGAAGCTTTCACGCGGGAGACCCGTGTTCGATCCCGGCTCTCGCAGCAGATAAAAATTTAGTCTCGCCGCGGCCAGACTTCCACCGAAACTTTTCGCTCGTTCAGTTCCAGATAATGCGACTGTTCCAGTGTATTTTGCAGTAAACAAGCTGGTACCACGGCCCGCTTGCCTGCACATAAAGGCCGTTTCCATGGCGACCCAGAAAAATCATTGTATTTCTGGTTTTCCGGCCACAGCCGATGGTGTAATAAGTGTAATAAAATGCTCACAGCCCAGTGTTCATTTCTACACACAAACACAGCCCGCCACGGTACAGGGCTCGCACAATTGTGCATTAAATGTAGTGAATGTGCCCACAACCCAGTGCCCACATACACTACCACGGTTTCTGTAAAACGAAACCAACACAAGTCTTCCTAGCCTCCTAGGAAATTGACGGTGTTTCAGTCTCGCCGTGGCCAGACTTCCACTGAAATTTTCGCTCGTTCAGTTCCAGAAAATGTGACTGTTCCAGTGTATTTTGCAGTAAGCAAGCCAGTACCATGCCCGCTTGCCTGCACACTAATGCTGTTCCCACGGCGACCCAGATAAATCACATAAATGGTGTATTTTCTGATATTCCGGCCACAGCCGATGGTGTTATGAGTGTATTGAAATTTCTACATTTCTACACACAAACACAGCCCGCAAAAATGTAGGGCTCGCACAAACAATCCGGCCACGGCCGATGGTGTTATGAGTGTTGTAAGAATGCCCACCCAGTGCCCATTCCCACACCCAGACACAGCCCGCCACGGTGCAGGGCTAGCACAAATAAACTCAACTCAGGTCGATTGTGCAAACAATGTAGTAAACGCGCCCATGTCACCATGCCCGCTCACACTACATGCTGCGTGTCCCTTGGTTTCTGTAAAAACGAAACCAACACACATTCAGTCGGCCATGAACGACGGTGTTTTCAGTGTAATAAATGTGCCCGCAGCCCCGCGCCCACATTTTGTCACAGACACGCCGATTCCTACGGGATCTCCCCCGCTCGCTTTTTCTGCACTATCTGCCATAAAAAAGCTGAGCGCGGTCAGGCCGCCCGCTGTGATCAGCGCGCCCCCCGCCTCGAACGCTGTAAACACGGTGTTGTGTTCCCATTATGCCCGGGCTCTCGAGTTGCCTTTTTGCCGCGACCAGAGCCCGGATTTCATTCTGCCCCTAGCTATTCATGCAGATGCGTGGTCAAAGCTTCCCGGGGTATCAGAATGGGTGCTGAACACTATAAAGAGAGGCTATTCGCTACAATTCGCTCGACGCCCACGCCGCTATACGGCGCGCGTCGAAACTATGGTGAAAAACGAAGTGTCTCATCTACTTCGTGCCGAGATAGCGAAACTACTGAGCAAAGGGGCTATAGAACCTTTATCTCAGGCTCAGAGCGAAGGGGGCCTATACAGCAGATATTTTCTGGTACCGAAAAAGGATGGGGGTCTCAGACCCATTTTAGATCTGCGACAGCTGAACAGAGCGCTTGTCAAACGCCAGTTCAGAATGCTTACGACCAGGAAAATCCTCGCGCAAGTGCGCCACGGGGACTGGTTTATGTCAATAGATCTGAAAGACGCCTATTTCCAGATACAAATAGCGTCCCATCACAGGCGATTTTTGAGATTCACCTTCGAGGGCCAGGCATATCAATACACAGTCCTGCCGTTCGGCCTGTCCCTAGCACCTCGTACATTTACGAAGTGCATGGACGCGGCGCTCGCACCCCTGAGACTTCAGGGCATGCGAGTCCTGAACTACTTGGACGATTGGCTGATTCTAGCTCGATCACGATCGGAGCTCATAGAACACAGGGCCGCATTACTCGAGCACCTCGAGGAGCTGGGCCTCACAGTCAATTGGGCGAAGAGCTCACTGTCTCCCAGTCGGAAAATTTCCTTTCTGGGAACCGTGTTGGACTCGCTGTCCATGACAGCACGCCTGTCACCAGAGCGCGTACTGAGTATTCAGCACGGCGTGAAATCCTTCCGCCACGGCACGATAGTTCCGCTCAAAAGGTTTCAGAAAGTGCTGGGGCTGATGGCCTCAGCAGCCTCTGTACTCCAGTTGGGCTTGCTCCGCATGCGCCCACTGCAGATGTGGCTGAAAGCGCGGGTTCCACCCAGGGCATGGACAGCGGGTCTGTTTCGCCTCAGGGTCGACCTTCAGTGCGTTTCAGCTCTGGAACCTTGGAAAGTGACCGACTGGTATCAGTCAGGTGTGAGTCTGGGGACCGCTTCGAGTGTGAAGGTGGTGTCTACGGACGCCTCCACCTCGGGGTGGGGAGCGCTGCTCGAGGGCAGACCGCTAGCTGGCCTGTGGTCAGAACGGGAAAAGCTCCTTCACATAAACTGCTTGGAGATGATAGCAGTCGACAAAGCGCTACGGCCTTTTTGTCCCCAGATAACAGGCCACCACGTCTTAGTCCGGTCGGACAACATGTCAGTGGTGGCATACATAAATCGCCAGGGCGGCGTCAGGTCACGAAGCCTTCTCAGGCTGACGGAACGCCTTCTGGTCTGGGCTCAGCACAGCCTGCTCTCACTGAGAGCGGCGCACGTGCCTGGTCACCTGAATGTGGGACCAGACAGACTGTCCAGGAACAAGGTCCCGGCAGGGGAATGGTCGCTGCACCCGCAGACGGTCCAGCTGCTGTGGAAAACGTTCGGCAGAGCACAAGTGGACCTGTTCGCGTCCCACGAAAACGCTCATTGTCCGGAGTTTTTCTCGAAAAGCAAGGACGCGCTGGCTCATGTTTGGCCCCGCTGCCCCCTATATGCTTTTCCTCCCGTCACGCTCCTGCCTCAGGTGTTGGAACGAATCAGGGAGAACGGATGCCCAGTGCTGCTCGTAGCTCCGCTCTGGACAAACCAGACGGGGTTCCCTGCCCTGATGCAGCTGACCAGCACTGCCCCATGGCCTGTACCATTGAGGAGAGACCTCCTCTCTCAGGCGGAGGGCTCGATTTGGCACCCTCGCCCGCAGTTGTGGTCCCTGCACGCATGGGCCATCAACGGGTACCCGCTAGCCTCCCAGAAGGAGTGTTAAACACGATCGCGCAGGCTAGAGCTCCGTCTACCAGGCGGCTCTACTCCTCGAAATGGTCTGTTTTCTCTGCATGGTGTCAAGCCCAGAGCTTTTCACCTGTGGAGTGCGGGGTTTCGGAAGTGCTTTCCTTCCTTCAAGAGCTACTGGATAAGGGCAGGACCCCATCCACGCTCAAAGTGTATGTGGCGGCCATAGCAACGTTTGCAAAACCGGTGTCTGGCCAGTCGCTGGGGAAAAACGACTTAGTCGTGCGTTTCCTTAGGGGGGCTCGGAGGCTGAACCCTCCCAGGCCCCCTTCAGTCCCGACGTGGGACCTTTCCACGGTCCTGGAGGCCATGAAAGGCGCCCCGTTCGAGCCAATCCAGCTGGTGGACATGAAACACCTGTCGTTCAAAACAGTGTTTCTCATGGCTCTCGCTTCAGTGAAGCGCATAGGGGACTTACAGGCGCTTTCAGTAAGCGCGTCGTGTGTGGAGTTTGGGCCTAATGACTCGAAGGTCATTCTCAAACCAAAGCACGGGTATGTCCCGAAATCCCTCAATACACCGTTCAGGGCCCAGGTAATTTCCCTGTCCGCCCTTCCGGTTCTCAGTGAGGAGGTTGATGCGAGTCTCCTTTGCCCCGTCAGGGCATTGAGAGCTTATGTGTCACGCTCGTCTGTTTTCAGACAGACGGAGCAGCTTTATGTTTTGTTTGGCGGGCGTTCCAAGGGACTCGCCGCCTCAAAACAGAGCCTATCCAGATGGATAGTGGACGCCATTGCGCTCGCTTACTCTGCGAAGGGCCTACAGTGCCCTTTGGGTGTCAGGGCGCACTCCACGAGAGGCGTGGCCTCTTCGTGGGCGTGGTCAAGCGGGGTTTCCCTGCAAGATATCTGTACGGCCGCGGGCTGGGCCTCGCCGTCTACATTTATAAAATACTATAACCTGGAGGTACCCGCCTTACAAGCTAAGCTTTTGGCGGTTTAAAATTCAGTGCTATCTGCCCCGCTTTGCGGCCCAGATGCTGAGTTTACTGCAGCCCCATGAGTGTTGACACACGTATGGCTACCCAGATCAGGCTGAAAGCTTTCACCCTGGCTGCGCGTTTTGTTGTCATATAATAGCCCCGCTGGGTGCTTTTTTATAAGGAATGACGCTTCCAGCCTCTCTTCCTCCACTCTATGTGAGTTTATGGTGATTATGCACTACATGTGCCCTGGGCTTCGGCCCCGGGACTTTGGTGTTGGATCCCTGTACGCACGGCGTGTTGCATTGTGTTCCCCTAGCGTAAAGCTATTACGCAGTACGAGAGATACTCTCGTAAGAGAACGTACTCGGTTACTAACGTAACCTCTGTTCTCTCTAGAGAGGGAACGAGTACTGCGTATCTTGCCGTGCTTGGAATACGCTCTGGTTCGCTTCAGCGGTAAAAACCAGTTTGTATCAGCCTAACGAGCATATTTATAGGGTGAGACCACGCCCCTTCTGGCGGGACGTGACGATAAGGGCGCGAATGGCCCCCATTGGTTATTACGTCACGCAGAGTCTCTCTCGATAGGCTGCTGCATTTGCTGCAGAGCAGCCAATAGGCGCGCGAGCTGTTTCGCCTATGTCTGCTTGCTGCTGCAAAGCGTTTTACATTATTAAAAAATTAAGGATAATTTTTGGCTTCAATATCTCGCGGAAAAGAGTTTTTCCCCTAGCGTAAAGCTATTACGCAGTACTCGTTCCCTCTCTAGAGAGAACAGAGGTTACGTTAGTAACCGAGTACGTTTTAATGCTTGCTTATGAAGACTATAGCCTAAGCCCATTATAAAAATAAATAAATAAATAAAAAAGCAATACCGCTGCATCAGCAAAAGAAAGTTGGCTTGGCAAATAATAATGGACAGAGACGAGTAAATGCTTGAGTTTAGAAAATTATAAATGGGGTATTTTCCCTTTGTGAGTCACAATGAAAGGGGAAAATAGCCTACCCCATTTATAATTTGTGACGCAAAAATTCTTTGGGGGCATGTAGTAAAAATAGACAAGTATTTACTTGTTGGCCTCCATACATTTCTTAATATTACAGTAGTAATGCACATAATTGGCTAGTTATATGTTGGCTTCTCGTTTTATCAGGTGTAATCCTTCTGGAGCCAGAAGAAGTGTGAGCCAAGTCAAAATGAAACACAAAAACATTCTCCAGCAAGGTAATATTTTCTAAACTTACTAAACTTGTTACTGACATTTAATACTAATTTAGTATTAAATGTAATTTAGTTTTCTATATAGCCAATAGAAAGAAGGGAGCTGAGGAGCTGGCACTGTCCCTTAATAAAGGCCCACCTGTGGTCGATGGGATTCCAGGGGGCAGTTCGTCAGACTCAGCTACCAAGACAAGTGGCTTGGTAAAATGTAGGTGTACCATATTAATACTTATGATTTATTGATGTTTACACTGTTTTTGTCAGTGTTTTAATAAATAAAATCATCAACACTGTCACCATTTTAAAAAGGCATTTTGAATACATTTTACAGTCATTGATTCACTTGTGCAGTATGCATGCTGCTTTGACTGCATATGCTGTATACTGTAATCTTATTACCAGTACTTAGATGCTCCTAATGTCCTTCTTTATTAGTTGTATTTGCTTAAGAATATACATTGAGAATTGAATATGCATGATTATCATGGTTTAATTATCTTGCAGTTGCTGATGGCCACATTGTATTATTGGATCCTCCTGCAACACCACACTCTGTCACAGTTGTAAGTGATTATTGTCTTTAGGTTTCTGTTTGCTAGACCAAGCATCCTTCCTTATTTTCACTGTAGGATGATGATGAAGAGACCACTTCTGCTGTGACAGAAACAGAAAATGTGGTGAGGCCCATAGAGGTATGATGCATAGAATGCATTCCCCCTTTTTTACACAAGAGAATAAATAAATTGTCATTGTCATTTTA
This sequence comes from Rhinichthys osculus, assembly GCA_029959095.1. Classification (NCBI taxonomy): domain Eukaryota; kingdom Metazoa; phylum Chordata; class Actinopteri; order Cypriniformes; family Leuciscidae; genus Rhinichthys; species Rhinichthys osculus. The sequence goes on from JARWKJ010000002.1 coordinate 48,401,545, forward strand.
CAGAATATGACAGGAGATTTTAATACAGATGAGGGTCCATCTACCTCCACACAGAATCTTAGCAGTGCAAGAAATGTTCTGCAGTTCTCCTTCCTCATTTAAATATTTGGTCTGTGTTTGTATTACAGACTTTTTCAGTCTTTCTAGTTGCCTGCCAAAAAGCTGTATAAGGTCCACCTTTAAAAGCAAATCAGAAAAAGTGACATAGAGATGGACCTTATACAGCTTCAAATGGAGGAGAAAAGGCTTAACCTAGAAAAGGCCAGACTTGAAATTGAATTGCTGGAGCACTAGCTTAAGGTGGGAAAAAGTATGTAAACATTAATCTGTCATTTGTTGTTGAATGAAATCTAAAGCAATAAATACAAATGTCTTTTGTTACAGGAAATAAAGAAACAATGAACAACACTTGACTGTTAACTGGTTTTAATTAAAGTGATTTTGGCAAATCATGTCTTGTACCACCCTGCCATCTCTTTGGTCTACTGGGTTCACTGGGGGTTCCTCTTGGCCACATATTACCTAGTTAGTGGGGACCAGTGATGAGGGTGATTTAATGGTTTAAACACCCAAACATTTAGCATCCAAAAAATCTATTGTCATCTGCATATTGATGCTATGCATTGACTTCCTATTTACATAGTCTCCTTCATTGATGGAAGGAGCTTTAATGTGAATGTGGGTTCCATCAATGTACCCAATCACATTTGGGAACCCTGAAATTGAAAGTTATATAATTAGAAACATTTAAAATTATTGTGACTGTATAAAGTAGGGTTAGATTAAGTAGTGCTATATGTAATTAAAATGGTCAGGGGACGCCATGCTCTGTCACCTCTCTGAAACAAACTAACCCTGGAACATAACCTGCTCCGGAGCAGGTTAAGTTCAGAGAGTGAGTTGCTATGACTACTAACATACCCTGAAAGTTACCTCCATTTTTGGAACCGAAAGTTGAGGTTATCCGCTTACTTACTCTTAAACATACCCGGGTATGTCACATAACCTGCTTTCTGGAATACACCCCTGATCTCATTTCACTTTAGCTTTCTTTGCTGCTGCAAATGTGTTTGACACACACACTATCACATCAGCCAAAAAAGACTAAATATATATTAAGAGTTGAGAGCCCAACTAAGGGAAACACTAATCACTGTTATGGTGACTTCAAATTAAACAGTTAAACCTCTGTTAATTCTCAATAAAACTTCTGTAGACGTCTGACAGAAATAAAGTGAGTCTGGTTAGTAATAAGTGAAGCTGATAATGCTGTTTGTGGAGTTGTTTAATTCTCCTCTGCTGAGATCTTCACAGATTTAATGTCTTCTTTTATCTTCAGTGGATTTCATCTAAGACTCTTTGCTCTTGGCTGACATGTGGCCAGAGGTATAAAGTCCAGGTTCAGAAAGTAAAAGTCCTCCTCAGTATTTTGTTCCAATCACCTGGATTTGCTAATTCAGACAGGAGACAGAACTAATTAGTGAAATCAGCTGACTGAGTTCATGGGTGGAATAAATTTATGGCAGGACTTTTACTCTTTGGCCCCTGGATTACCCACCTCTGTTGATAACTATGAAATTAATTTAGGTTTAGAATATTTAAAGGTGCAATCTCTGTTTGCAACATAAAATTGCATTTTTTAAAAATAGATTTTTGTTAATTTTTAAAGCTGCAGTCCATAACTTTTTTTGTGTTCAAAATTTACGAAATGTTTATAATAAGCGAGTACATCATGAATCCATTTTACAAATCGTGTTTTTGTCTTATCCTGAATCCCAGACTATTTTAGACTGCTAAATGTCTATTTAGATGTGTAAATATACATTTTGTTTGTTTTTCACATTTGGCCATGTTTGGTAATGTTTGCAATAAAAAAATATAAATACTTTCACAAAAAACTTGCATGTCAGTTATATTGCAACACTCTAAGTGAATATTTACAAAATGACTGGAGCATCAGGGATGCGACGAGGGGGACACGTTAGACTGTTGCCATTGTTCCAGGCCACGTCATCGAGACTGAGTCTTTGCTGGAGGCTGGTGATCTTTGTTTCAAAGTTTTATTTCGTTTTTCATGTTAAATACACAAAGCAGTGTATCAAATTAATGGAAAAGAATCGTCCTCTCAAATTTGAGAAAAACCCTGTGATATTTAGTCGCATTGTAAATGTTTGTAGCTATTCTTAATAAATCAACACATCTTAATAAATAAAATCATAATCGTATAAGAGTTCAAATTAGTTGCTTATTGACTTTTAAAGGTGCATTGTGTAATACTGTATTTAGGAGGATCTGTTAACAGAAATGCAATATCATATACATAACTATGTTTTCAGTGGTGTATAAAGACCTTACTTAATGAACCGTTATGTTTTTTTTACCTTAGAATGAGTATACATTGTATAATTGTAATAATTGTTTACAAAAAAATATTAAAGAGATGTATTAAAAATGTAAAAAAATAAAAATAAATGATTGAAATCACATATAGAGTGGTCTCTCTGGTTTATTGTATTACAGAGACAATTATTATTTTACATTAGTAATATAAAAAATATTTGTTACTAATTTTAATAAGGCAATGATACAGGAAATAACCCAGCACATGAGTAAGACTTAACCCAGCAAGATGGTCAATTTCACCCACTGGTTGGGTCAAATGAATGACCCAACAATATGGGTTAAATGGAAAAACCCAGCACTTGGGTCAAACCAACCCAGCGCGTGTTCTGTCCTAGTGACCCAGCGGCGTGGTTAAGGTTGGGTTATTTTTTAACCCTGCATTTTTTAGAGTATAGCACGAGTGCAAGCTTGTGTTGATTCAGGACGGCAGTTTTTTTTTTGTGTGTGTGTGACAGCGACACCTACCGAATCGGAAAACCGCAGTCCCATGAGTTTTGCAGGACCAACACAAGTTTTAAAAGTTTATTTCACCCCTAAATACTTTCTTGGAACCTGGTTGCTAAGACCTGAATGTTGAATAATTGTGACTAAGTTACACCCAAATGCTACTTTCTTGCAATTAAACCTGGAACTTGTTGAATATTGTGACTAATTAGCATTTCATACCTCAATAAACGAAAAACAATTTAAGAAATCGCCTTAAGAAATATAGCCTTTTCAGTCACTAGAATAAATCAAACACATAGCCTACAGAGGGAAGACACAAGGATGACTCTGGTGGTTAAGTGAATATTTTATAAAAATTATATTAATAACATTTGAACAGACACAACAACAAATTTGTTCATGAACCAGACCTTCAACGATGACATCTTCACGGACTCCTAAAAGAGAGATGTGAAAGAAATGAGGAACATTCAGTTGAACATGATCTAACACGTGTTTTTTTTTAACAGTTAATATTTATGATGGCCTCTCTATTATGTATATGACCATTACAAATGTGAAATTTAATGGTCATATGTAATTGATTACATGAAATGTAATCAACACTACACAATGTCAAAATGAAGAGATGTGTTCATTTCATGTATTGTACTTCCTAGCTTATTTAAAACGGAAAAACAACGAGTAATTAACAAGGTTTGAAAGCGAACATGCAACAGTTTCTTGTGCTCGCTAGAATTAATTATCATACCATATAGTCCCTAAGTCAGGACCTCCTCTCGACGATTCACACTCCAGTCCAGTCGGTGGCGGTAAGACACACACGTTTGTTTACAAACCACCATTAAACCTCAGAGGAAAAAGATTGGTTTTCAGCATGATCTCTGCTGTCATGCCGAGGTGCTGGCTGAATACAAACGGTTAGAAATGTGCTTTTAGTGTTTAGACAGACAAACATGTTTGAATTAGGTCAATAAATGCCTGTAATATTCCCCTTATCATATACGTGACTAAGTTCTGAAGCAAGCAGGAATATCTGGAGGAGCATCAACTGAACTGAGATCTGCTGCTGTGAAGATGGTGTTTGTTAAAGAGGAGAGTGAGGAGGACATGAGTGAACCAGAGCCCTGGAAAATAAAACACGAGGAACAAGGTTGGTGTCTATTCATTTATCTTTACAGGACTCACAAGTTTTAAAGACAGGCAAGAGTGACAAAGATTTGACGTTATCTGTTTTACAGAAGTCTTCCTGCGGAATTCTATGGCGTTATTTTAATGACAAATGTCTTAAACGCATTGTGATTGTAACGCGAGAGCGCGCGGATTCGTTCTTACACTAAACTTGGCGCGCGCTCTCCAATATACAATTCTATTTAGTATAGCCTACATCCCGAATAGGCAATTAGTTTGGTCATTTATCACATTTGTGTTATTTTGCTTAGTGTGATAATAAGCAAACGAGGCGTGTTTACCAGTTGAACATACTTTACTCGGCAACTTTCACATTACATCATCCAGTGCCACTCGCCTGGCTACATCTGTTTACTTCCGGCCCGGCGCTTCCCGTCACTGAGGCATGCTGGGTAATGTAGTTCTTAACTTAACGTATTCATAACATCACATCTTTCCCCCTATAAAGAAATAATATTCACCCCTGTAAAAACATACCCATTTTAAGGTGTTGATATATATATTTACTTATAATTTACTTTTTTTTTTTTTTACTAACAACTTCCCTTTGTGAACAACAGTTTCAATTTAAACACTTTTTTTTTTTTTACAAACTAGACCATCTTAACAGTACATGTTGCTCTTTTGTTCGACAACAAAAACAAACTTAGGAGACTTTAGCAACTCTCAATCAACCTCTGCGGTGGCTGAATATGTCTCTTAGGTCTAGACTGTCTTTCAGCAGCTGGCGATTTCGACAGACTGGAAGGTGTTGCAGCAGCTGGTGACGCAGGCGCCGCTGCAAGATTACTGTCAGTTATGGTGCGTTCAAGTCATCTCGTATAGATCGTATTTACGAGTTGAACGCACTTGAACGCCACCACAATGTCGTAAATACCAGTGGGGAGTTCGGGATTTTCTCTAAGCCCCGATCTTTCCGAGTTGTGGGCGTGTCACTGAGAAACATGGCGGAATACCACAAAACTTAAATATTATGCAGTGATATTGTCAATATTTTCTTATTTACAGCACAGTTAAGCGAATTTCCTGCACAGAATATGATGCCATTATAGTATAACAGTGCAACATGTAACGATAAAGTTGGCAGTGGCTTCATAAATTAATTAAAAACATAAAAAAACAAAGTACATCCAGTGCACATTTCTTTGTTGTTCATTTTCCAGAACAAGAGTTTAAGAACCTTACTGTGTTTTTGTGTAATTAATTAAGAGAAAGTACTCCGCCATCTTCCTCCGACGAAAGTGACTTGAACGCACTGCCGTCGTAAACACGACTTCCCACCTCGTACGTACGAACTTCCCCAGGAGGACTTGAACGCACCATTAACTCCGTAGATTCAGTCGCGTCCTGCTGAACAGTCTCTTGAGCTGTAGTGTCCTTTTCAGTCGGCTGTAGTTGAAGATCTGTGCGGTTCCTCCTCAGAGACAATCCATTCTCCATCTGGATCCTATAGTAGCGTGGAGCAACTTCCTTCTCCACCTGTCCCTTTTGTCTCCATGTTCCTGTAGAGATGTCCCTGAGACGCACCATGTCTCCAGGCTTCAGCATTGGCAGGTGTTTTGCTGTTCGATCGTACAGCAGTTTTTGTTTAGCTTTTTGTTCCTCCTTTACTTTTCTGACTTTGTGTGCGCTTTTGGGTGTAAGCAAATCCTCATTTACTGGTAGGTTAGAGCGAATGCGTCTACCCATCAGCATTTGAGCTGGTGATAGTCCGTTCTGTAGAGGTGCACTCCTATAGATCAGTAGGCTTTTCTGAAAATCATCTCTGTCCTGCGCTTTTTTCATCAAGTTTTTTACTGTTTTCACTTAGCTTTCTGCCAAGCCGTTGGACTTTGGGTAGGTTGGACTCGATGTACAGTGTTGAAACCCCCATTCTTTGGCAAAGGCAGCAAACTCACAGCTGGAAAACTGGGGCCCATTGTCTGAAAACAGTTCACATGGGACACCATGTTTGGCAAAGACAGTCTTGAGGTAACTGATGATACTGCCTTGCTTGATATTGACTGCAGCGCTCCGACTTCTGGATAGTTTGAAAAGTAGTCAGTGACCACTATGTAACTCTTTCCATTACAGTCAAATAGGTCAGTTCCCATTAGGGCTGGGCGATATATCGCACGATATTGTTATGCGTGTCTCTTCAGTAAAGCCGGTTCTTTGATTAGTAGTAAATCGCCTTCACCTGCTTTCAGATGGAAGATATGATGCAGATATGAGTGTTAAATTAACACTCAAGAGTGTTAAAGTTAATGAGATAATTAAGTGATTAATTTAGTGATGAATGAGCATTATTGAAGACACCTGATGATAACAAGCAGAATCACTGAAGGAGAAAATCTAAAATTGTAAGCCACCGTTATGGCGATCAGTGTTTGCTTTAGTTGGGCTCTTGATCCTTATACTTTAAGTTTAAATTTTGTTTCTCTGCTGTTATTGATTTATTACAGTCAAATGAACAAAGACAAGTGTGATCTGATAGTGTTGGTTTTGTTTTGACATAATCATGCTGTGATCTGAAAAATGAAACTCATTCAGATGATCTTGTTTAATATGATAGCAACAGTTTAGTGGTCCTACAGTATAACTGTATGGTTCTTATAATCCAAACCATTTTATAAAAATTGTTCTGATCAAATCACTTTCAAATGCATCTATTTAGAAACACAGACATCAATAATCAGCCTGTGAATCTCAACCGTGGTGACAATAATAATCCTTGTTGCCACCAATCACAACTCATTAATGGCTCCCATCATGCATTGCTGTATGAATAAATTATGATCTGAATTGTCTATGTAATTTACTTTTCCTAATTTAATATTCTGCTCATCACCATTGTTGAGATGCATTGACTGAAAATCTTGATATCTGTGTGTGCCTATAACAAAGATTTTTTTTTTTACAACTTTTAAGAAATCCTTTATATTATATCACAAATTCTGGATATTTATGCAGAATCTCAGTTATGCTGTAACCAACAGCATAAATCACAAACAATTAGCTCAAATGATGAATGTCATAATACAATCAATACCATTAGATCATTGTTTTTCTTTGTTCATCTTGCAGGTATGACTCGGAAACAGCAGCCGAACAAAATCTAAAGTTATGAATATAAGGGTCAAGAGCCCAACTAAAGCAAACACTCATCTCCATAATGGTGACCTGAAATTCCAGTTTTCTCCTTCAGTGATTCTGCTTTAGGTGTCTTCAAAAATGCTCAATCATCACTCAATTAATCACTTAAATATCTCATTAACTTTAACACTCTTGAGTGTAGACTCATATACACTCCCAGGTGTGTTCATTTAACACTGGAGTTTTTGCTGTGTAAAGAAAGAGCCGTAGTTAACTGACAAGCTGAGCCATATCGCATTAAATATCGCTGGCGATACGTCCGCGATATTAGTGCGATTTGGCTCAGCTTGTCAGTTAACTACGGCTCTTTGTAGTAAATGCCGCTCCATCTGAAAGCAGGTGAAGGTGATTTACTACCAATCAAGGAACCGGCTTTACTGATTAGATGCGCATAACAATATCGTGCGATATATCGCCCAGCCCTAGTTCCCACCTTGTAGTAAGGTCTGTGGGGCACCACAGGGCTCAACATAAAAAAAAAATTCCCCACTGGCCCCCAGGGCCAGTCGATCAGAGTTTTTCTGGCCCCTTCTATATTTTTACTGGCCCTGAAAGAAATAGAATGAAAAGTACTTTTCCATTTAACTGTATTTATTGTATACATTAGGATTAATTTTTCTTGTCCCCTCACAATGACAGTAAACTAATTATTACATTACATGAGTGATGAGTTACATAGGCTATATTTTCACTTCAAAATGGCGAAATTAGACAAAAGTATATTAGTTTGCCTGATTATTTTTGTCATACGTTTAACATTTATGACCTAAAAAACTGTCAATGAAGAAAAAATGAAGAACGCGCTGAATCTGATTATAACAAGACTGAAGCGAACACAAATTTGTGTAGCTTACACTTAATCACACATTTTTAGGGGGGCTAGGCAGAAGTTTAGGGGGGAATTTGATTACACTATTTTTAGACAGCGCGTCGGCACTCGGCAGGCCGGTTATGCATTTTGCATTTTGGTCGGCTTTTGTTGTAAATTTCCGGCAACCAAACAGTACATGCCCTCATCGCCTTTCTCCACCCAGGTGTACTGCGTTTTCCATGACACTAGGAATTAGGACTGGGCGATATGGCCAAAAAATCATATCTTGGTATTTTTTGGTTAAATGGCGATATACGATATATATCTCGGTACTTTCTGCGTTTTTCTATTTGGATAAAGAAAATCTGTATTTATTTAAAAAAATATATATATTTCACATCCTGCTTAATGATATCCAAACAATGTTGATATTGAAGGATATGGAAACAAATATAGTGAATGTAATGTAGGCTATGCAATATATTAGTGCAAAAAGGTTAAAATCACATTACATTCTAACATTACAATTGTTACGACCCTGTGTTCTGCTTGCTCGCCTGCTGGTGGCGGTGTTGCTCTGAGAGAGCGTGGGAGATCGCACACACCTGCTTCCTGATTATCTTTGATTATGAAGAGGATAAAACCTTGGATTGAACATCTCATCTTCACTTCGTCCAGGGGACTGACAGCCTCTGGCGAAGTCATTCGAACCCTTGATTTACAGCCCATACCAACCTTCTTTTACTCCCCAACCGGATTATGATTTTTACCCTTTTGATTTGAAACCCTAGACTTTGTTATATTCAGTTTATTGTGATTTTTGAGGACGAATAAAATCTTGCAAGTCATTTTTGGTGTACTTGTTTACTTTATGTACGGCCGAAACGAGCTGGCCGTAACATAAATTGGGAGTCTCGTCCGCGATCCTATTGGGGTAGGAAACGTTGGTAAGTATGGGTTGTATGTGTGTATGTTTTTGTGAATGGTTACCTTTATAAATGAGAACTCTGGTGAGGTAGAGTGTTTCCAGCTGGATTGTGAATACAATCCTTCCGTCGGAGCACTGTTTGTTGTTTTGTTTTGTTATTTTGCCTTTCTTGTTTTTGGAGGTTATCCTGGGTGGAGATTAACTCTCTGTAGGGGGTACGCTTCCGGACTTTCAGTTTGACTGATAGGCTAGTTGCGGAGTTCAGCATTTAATGTCGCCTCGAGCCCGGTACATCTCTGAAGACCAGGTAGGATTTAGTTAGTGTTTTTCTGAGTTAGGAGCTGGAGTTCTCTTATATTATAAGTGGTAAATCCATTCTACAAAAAGAAAAAAGGGAAAATCGTTGAGATTGCGTGTATAGTGCTGTTTATTTTACGCTTACACTGTGTTTTGACTTGTGGGAAGTCTTTGAAAATTTTGTGAATGAGGTTGCGTAATACGGTGACGTAGTTCCTTTTTGAAGCAGTGGCTGGGAATTGTATTTTGAGTGAACAGCGTCTCACGTGTGTTAGCTAGTAGTTTCGATTTTGTTATTGTGCATAAAACATACGAACGAAATGTCTTCGGTGGTCGAGGATTTCTTTGCGTGTCCATCAGAAGCTTTGCTTGAGAGTTGTACAAAGGAGCAGTTGGTGCAAATCGCCGAACGCTTCTGTGTCGATTTTACTTCTCAAGAGAAGAGGCTGAGGGAGACTATGGTGACTACTTTGAAGCGGTCACTTGTTGATAGAGGAGTTATAGAGGTAAGCACAGAGCTAATCACTCCGAGTGAATCGTTTGTGTCTACTCCTGCTGAGGTTTATGGTGAAAGTGAGACGAAATTTCCAGAATTGTCTTTGCAAGAGAAGCAATTGTGTTTAGATGCCGCGAAAATTCGTGCTGAACGAGATGATCGCGCTATGAAAGAGCGAGCGGTAGAAAGAGAATTTGAAGAGAGGAAATTAAATCATCAGTTAGCTATGCGAAGAATGGAGCTTGATTTAGAAGAGAGAACGCTTCAGTTAGAGAAGGAACGTGAAGAGAGAACGCTTCAGTTAGAGAGGGAACGTGACGAGAGAGCATTTGAGATAAAAAAGTTGGAGTTAGAATTAGCAGCAAAGACAGCTGAAGCTTCACAAGCGAATGTGCCTCCTGTTCCACAACAGCATGCGAATGCAGGTGAACCTGTGTTTGATGTTCACAGAAATATGAGATTAGTGCCGCCATTTTCTGAAAAGGAAGTGGATAAGTATTTCTATCACTTTGAACGTGTTGCTTTATCCATGAAATGGCCGAAAAGCTTTTGGACTTTATTATTACAGTGTGTGTTCACAGGTAAAGCTCAGGAAGTTTATTCTGCACTCTCACTGGAACAGAGTGGTGAGTATGATGTTGTGAAATCTGCTGTGTTACATGCATATGAACTCGTGCCTGAGGCATATCGTCAGAAATTTAGGACTTTGAGTAAAGCTGATGAATGTACTCATGTTGAATTTGCCAGAGAAAAAGAGAACCTATTTGATCGTTGATGCACTTCAATGAAGGTTACAACTAGAGAGCAGTTAAGAGAATTAGTGCTCTTAGAGGAGTTTAAACATTGTGTTCCTCATGCTGTAGCTATGCATCTCACTGAACACAAGGTGAATACACTTTCTGAAGCTGCTATCATGTCTGATGAATTCGTGTTAACCCATTGTGAGTCATTCAGTCCAGTCGGTCTTAAAACCAACAATATGAGTAAGTCTAAGTTTTGCTTTCAACCTAAGACAAAGTCTCCTGTGATGAGTAGGAATAGTAAGACAACAGCTGCTGAACATTCTAGTAAACCCGTAGTCTCACGAGACATGGTTTGCTTTTATTGTAAAAAGCCTGGTCATAAAATATCTGACTGTCATACTCTCAAGAGGAAAGAGAGATTGTCGAAACCTGTTGCTTTGGTTTCTACCTCACCATTTACTATTGACACTCGTGATGAGAAAGATCGTCATTTGTCCAGTTCTGGTGATAAATCTGTTGATCAGTGTACAATTTCTTCTGTTGATTATACACCTTTTATCACAGAAGGAAATGTGTCATTGCCTGGTTCAAATGAAACGGTGCCAATACGTCTTCTTCGAGATACAGGGGCTGCGCAGTCGTTTCTGTTAGAGGGAATTTTACCCTTGACTTCTGAAACCGCTACTGGAACTCATGTGTTAGTGCGAGGTTTTGAGATGGGGTTTGTTGAAGTGCCTTTGCATCGAATCCATCTTTCCTCTGCCATTGTATCTGGTGATGTAGTAGTTGGTGTTCGTTCTGCACTTCCAGTCCCTGGGATTACATTTATTCTGGGAAATGATTTAGCTGGTGGGAATGTTTGGGGTTGGAGTGAAGTGGCAGCTCCACCCATAATAGCATCTACACCTAGAAAATCTGATGTTGGAAATTGTAGAGAATTTCCTGATTTGTTTCCAGCTTGTGCAGTTACTCGATCAATGGCTAAACCATTATCTGAAAATCAAGTTGAAGTTCCACTGCATGACACTTTCTTCTATACTGTTCATACAGGTGATTCAGGATCGGATGTGTCCAAGAGTCCTGAGCAAAGAGACCTGAAGTCCTGTTCTTCGTTGTCTTCTGACCAGAAAGATTCGACAGTGTTGCGACATGAATCTAACGATACATTAGAGGTTCTGTCCACTCTTGAGAAAACCAATGTTGATCTCTCTGATGTTGATGATTGTTCTCTGACTTCTTTGTTCCAGATTTCTCGAGAGGATTTGATTAGAGCTCAACAGAGCGACGACAGTCTTAAAACCTTATTCTCTGAAGTAGGGTCTAAGAAATGTTCTGATCCTCAGTCTTCTTCGTACTTTCTTGATGATGGTCTGCTTTGTCGGAAAGTGGTGTTGCATGAAGATGTTTCTCTAGAACCTAAAATTCAGATTGTGGTTCCTTTTACGATGAGGGAATCCGTGTTGCATTTAGCTCATCAAGGACTTGCTGGGTCATACCGGAGTTCGTAAAACGTACGATCGAGTCTTACGACAGTTCTATTGGCCGAAGGTGAAACGAGATGTGGCAAAACATATTCGATCTTGTCATACATGCCAGATCACCGGTAAGCCAAATCAAAAGTTACCTGTTGCTCCGTTGCAACCTATTTCCGTCGGTTCCACTCCATTTGAGTATTTGATAGTTGACTGTGTTGGTCCTTTGCCTCGGTCCAAGACTGGTCACCAATACCTTTTAACCATTATGTGTCAGACTACTCGTTATCCGGCTGCTTATCCGTTAAGGTCCATTACTACTAAATCTGTCTTGAAGGCTCTCACTAATTTCATGTCGACCTTTGGAATTCCTAAAATCATTCAGTCCGATCAGGGTTCGAACTTCATGTCAAAACAGTTCTCAAAAGCCCTGCGTCAACTTCGAGTGAAACACAATATTTCTAGTGCTTATCATCCACAGAGTCAAGGAGTTCTTGAAAGGTTTCATCAAACCCTGAAGTCCCTTTTGAGGTCCTATTGTGTAGAACTCGATGTAGATTGGGAAGAAGGTCTGCCATGGATGTTGTTAGCGATCCGTGAGGTAATCCAAGAAAGTCTTGGGTTTAGCCCGAATGAATTAGTGTTCGGACATGTAGTGAGAGGACCTACGGCTGTGTTAGCTGAGGAGTGGCGTATGTCTAAACCTTCTGGAAATATTTCAGATTATGTGAGTGGATTCCGGCATAGATTATATGAGGCATGAGCTCTTGCTAAAAAGAAATTGAGTAAGTCTCAAATAACAATGCAACAACGCTTTGACAAGAAAGCTAAATTAAGAGAATTTCAGGTGGGTGAACAAGTATTGGCTTTATTGTCTCTACCTGCAAATCCATTTCAGGCTAAATTTACAGGCCCTTACAAGATAGTTAAACGTCTTTCTGATAATAACTATCTGTTGAATACTCCTGATCGGAGGAAGAAGGTACAAGTATGTCACAGTAATCTGTTGAAATTGTACATAGCTCCTGTTCGTCCCATTACTGTTAATGTGGTAAACTCTTGTGATTCTTTTCCAGAATTGTCATCTTCCTTTCGTAGCCCGAGTAAGGATTCTTTGGAGAATGCTGATGAGGATGAGAGTTTTCTTTCTCGAGAAAAAGTCGACGGGCGACTTAAGAACTCTGAGATTCTTCTTAATCTGTCCTCTCATCTTTCTTATCTGACAGAGAAGGAGAGGAGTGATGTCACTGAGTTGGTGATGTCATTTCCCTCTCTTTTCCGTGATGTTCCTGGTCGTACTTCTATCATAGAACATGATATCGACGTAGGAGCCTCGTGTCCTGTTAAACAGAACGCATATCGAGTCAATCCTTTTAAAAGAGATTTGCTGAAACAAGAGGTGAACTATCTACTTGCTCATGATCTGGCTGAATGTAGTTTCAGTTCATGGAGTTCCCCTTGTGTTCTGGTAAATAAATCTGATGGCTCATATCGATTCTGCACAGATTATCGAAAACTTAATTCTGTTACTAAGCCGGATTGCTTCCCTTTGCCTCGAGTTGATGACTGCGTCGATCATGTTGGCTCTGCCCGATATGTTAGTAAGTTCGATCTCCTAAAGGGATATTGGCAGGTGCCGCTGACTTGTCGAGCGAAGGAATTATCCGCCTTCGTCACACCTGATGCTTTCCTGCAGTATACGGTTATGCCTTTCGGAGTGCGAAATGCACCCGTGACGTTCCAGTGTCTCGTAAATCGTATACTGTATGGAATGTCAGGATGTGAGGCATATCTTGACGACGTGGTGTTGTATAATTCCTCCTGGTCTGAACATCTTAACCAGATTAAGGAATTGTTTTCTTGTTTAGCAAAGGCTAATCTTACCATAAACCTCGCTAAATCGGAATTCGCGAAGGCAACCGTTACCTACTTAGGTAAAGTCGTGGGAAACGATTGTGTAAAGCCTATTGAGACCAAGGTTGAAGCCATTTGTGACTTTCCCGTACCCACCACTCGTCGTGAATTGCGACGGTTTCTCGGTATGGTGGGGTATTACCGGGGCTTCTGTGAAAATTTCGCCAGTGTGGTCTCCCCTCTTACCGATTTATTGAGTCCAAAGTTGACCTTTCAGTGGTCTGAGCTCTGTCAACAAGCTTTTGGTAATTGTAAAGCGTTGTTGGCGTGTGCCCCTGTTTTAACAGCCCCGGATTTTGAGAAATCTTTTAGCCTTGCAATCGATGCAAGTGCTTGTGGTGCGGGTGCTGTCCTCTTACAGGAGGATTCGAACAAGGTTCTACATCCTGTAAGTTACTTTTCAAAAAAGTTTAATCGACATCAACAGGTATACTCTACCATTGAGAAGGAAGCTCTCGCCCTAGTGTTGGCCGTGCAACATTTTGAGGTATACCTAGGGTCCATCGCTGCACCGATTATCATCTATACGGATCATAATCCGTTGGTTTTCTTGAATCGAATGAGAAATCGAAATCAGCGACTTATGCGATGGAGTCTCATTTTACAACCTTTTCACCTTGAGATTCAACACATTCGGGGAAAAGATAATGTCATAGCTGACACACTTTCCAGAGCATAACCTAACCTCTGCCTTGTCCATTTTCTTTTCTTTGCATCTCTAGGGCCCAGAGGTGCTGGAGAATGAAGAGAAGACGACGTCCAGAATGTCATTGCGCTTGTTTTGGGTTGTGCCTAATTGTTTTTTCTTGTTTTTGATTTTTAGATTCGTGGCCGAATCTTTTTCTTTTGGAGGGAGGTGTTACGACCCTGTGTTCTGCTTGCTCGCCTGCTGGTGGCGGTGTTGCTCTGAGAGAGCGTGGGAGATCGCACACACCTGCTTCCTGATTATCTTTGATTATGAAGAGGATAAAACCTTGGATTGAACATCTTATCTTCACTTCGTCCAGGGGACTGACAGCCTCTGGCGAAGTCATTCGAACCCTTGATTTACAGCCCATACCAACCTTCTTTTACTCCCCAACCGGATTATGATTTTTACCCTTTTGATTTGAAACCCTAGACTTTGTTATATTCAGTTTATTGTGATTTTTGAGGACGAATAAAATCTTGCAAGTCATTTTTGGTGTACTTGTTTACTTTATGTACGGCCGAAACGAGCTGGCCGTAACACAATCTAAAAAAGAAAAATAATGCTTTTGTTTTTTTAAAATGACTAAGGCTAAACTAAAAATGTGATTTGATTTGCATTTGATTACCCCGTTATAATGCTCACTTTCATAAAAACATAGGCCTACTTGTAGGTTTAAAATTCCACATATGGCACATTTATTGTCTCCAACAACAAATATTTTAGCAAGATGTATCTTTTAGTCAGAATTATTGCGCTACTCTTCTATTGTGCTCGTCTGTTAGGCGCGCGTGCTCGCGGCAGCGCTAGTTCACGGAAGCTTGAATTTTAGCGGAGATTCACTTGCAGAAGCTCGTCCTCTCCTGACAGTGAAATGGACATATTTGTTTGACTTTCTAACATTTACAGATGGAGAATATACCTGTAAAATGTAAGTTAAGCACTGAGGAAAGCACCACGTCTCAAACGCATTAAACAGCGCAAGTAGCAGCTAGCCTATTTATCTGTCAGTCAGCAACATCTGTCAGAGCATCTGACAGGGCAAGCTGCTTTAAACTTGTTAACTATATCTTACCAGTTATTTTGAAGTGCTTAATATAAGCGTGTGTCATGTTCAGGACAAATTGTACTATGTTTTTTCACTGCAGGAGCTCACACTGCGTAGGCTACTCCGCTATTTTTCGGATGTGCTCGTATCAAACTAGGCTACTGTATCGATATAAACAGTATTGCCTCATTCCATATCGTTTTAAAAAAATCGATATATTGTACAAACTCGATTTACCGCCCAGCCCTATAGAATGTCCTCTTTCTCGTATCAGCCTCGTAGTTCTTTGACATTTTAACACGTTATAACCTGAAGTAACATTGACACTCTTCGCGCCACTGTACGTTTGCTGTTTGTTTTGCTGATGGCCATTCACTGGCCCCCAATCAACTAGCCCGACATACTCTTTTACTGGCCCCGGGCCATCGGGCCATTGCTTATGTCGAGCCCTGGGCACCAGATGACTCATCAGCGGCTCAGCTTGTTGTTTTGGCCTGTGTGTGCGACAAAGTTCACATGAAGCTATTGTCTGGCTGATATCTTGGTTGATTCTCGGCCAGTACATTACTTCTCTCGCCCGTCGTTTACACTTGACTTCTCCGAGATGGCCTTCGTGTATCTTTTGGAGCATTTGTTTACGTAACGATGATGGAATAACAAACTTGCTCCCCTTCAACACTATGTCATCCACCACAGTAAGCTCGGTTCTGCAGTTCCAGTAGTCTGTTATGTTCATTAGGCAATCCTTTTTGTTTTCAGGCCATCCTTTCTGTATTGCACGCTTGAGTTCTTTCATGGTTTCATCTGCATTTGTCTCTCTCCGTATTTGTTCTGTTCTGTCAGCTGTTACTGGCAGATTTGTCACTACCATGTCCACGTACGCCTGTATTTCTGCAGTGCTCTCGCTGTCCGTACGCTCCCCTTTATCAACTGCTCTAGACAAGGTGTCGGCGGTGTACATATATTTCCCCTGTGTATATATCATGTGCACATCATATTTTTGCAGCCTAATTAGCATGCGTTGTATCCGCACAGGACAGTCATTCAGAGGTTTGGACATGATGGACACCAGAGGTTTATGGTCTGTTTCTACTTCAAAAGCTTGACCATAGACATATTGGTGAAAGCCTTCACATGCATACATGCTCGCTAATAGCTCCTTCTCAATTTGAGCGTACCTGGACTCAGCGCTTGGCAACAGGTAGCCACTGCTCGTCGTATTGCTGCAGCAGCACCGCTCCCAGGCCGTACTGTGACGCATCTGCCGAGACCCTTGTTCTTCTTTCTGGGTCATAAAACTTTAACACGGGCTCTTGTGTCAGGATCTCTTTAAGTTTTACAAAACATTTCTCCTGCTCATGAGACCAGATCCATTCATTCTTCTGTTCGAGAAGACTCCTGAGAGGTGCTGACTGTGCTGACAGCTGTGGGACAAACTTTGCTAGATAGGTGACCATTCCCAGAAAACGTCTGACCTCATCTTTGTTGTTTGGCCTTTCCATATTGTTGATTGCTGATGTTTTTCTTGGGTCAGGCTTCACTCCCTCTTCACTGACAACATCTCCCACAAAGGTAAGTGTTTTCACTCCAAACTCACATTTGTCTTTGTTAAGCTTCAGATTCACTTCTCTTGTCTTGTCTAGCACTTGTCTCAGTCTCTCGTCATGTTCTTCTCGATTCGAGCCCCAGACTATGATGTCATCCATCATGGTCTCCACTCCTGGTATGTGCTTGAAGATCATGTGTATAGTCTTGTGGTAGACTTCAGGTGCTGACAAGATACCATACCACAGACGAATAAACCTGTACCTGCCCTCAGGTGTGTTAAACGTGCACAGTTTCGAACTCTCCTCGTCCAGCCTCAGCTGCCAGAAATCTGACGAAGCGTCTAGTTTACTGAACCATTTAGCTCCAGCAAACTGTGCCATGATTTCATCTCTGGTTGGTAACTTAGTGTTCTCTTTTAATTGCTTTGTTTAAGTCTCTTGGGTCCTCAGAGCACCTGCTTTCTTCTGCAAAACAACTAGAGAGCTGACCCATTCTGTTGGTTCGTCAATTTTCTTGATGATCACCAATTTTTCCATGCGCGCTAGTTCCTCTTTCAGCTTTCCACGCAACGCGAAAGGGATTTTCCTATAAGGATGCACAACAGAAGGCACGCTTTTATCCACACATATTTTGTGTTTACCAGGTAGACATTCATGTCCTTCAAAACAGTCTTTATTCTCCTCCATGAGTGAGTCATGATCATTTGCCTTATCCGATGTCACGACAAACACTCTTTTGACCAGATTGAGCTTTGTACATGCCTTGAGTCCCAGGATTGGTTGTGCACTCGTATCCACGATCAGTAGCAATGCTCTTATCTGCTGGCCTCTGTGTTTGAAGGTTGCGATGCATCCGCCTTTAACAGGAACACGTTCACCAGTATATCCCGTCACTTTTGTTTTTATAGGATGAATTTCACTTTTCACTGCCAACTTTTTATAGTCTTCAAAAGATAACAGGTTTACATGAGCACCTGTGTCTAACTTGAATGGTATTATTGTCTGATTCACCTCGATTGGCACGATCCATTCCTCTTTTTCTGTTGCATGAGCACGCACCACATCTACAATGAACTGTTCATCCTCATCTTCTTCCTCACCAACTGTGTGAACTTTCTGTTTAAAAGCTGATTTGCAACATCTTCCATAGTGATTGCAGGATTTACCATATGCAGGACATGATTTTGGCTTGTGACTGCCTCCACATTTACCACATTTGAATTCTGCAGACTTCTCTTTCTGTCCTTTTTGTTTGGTAAATGTTTTCATCTGTTCTTTATGGACTGCATGCACTGTGATTTCACCTCTCCGAAGCACTTTTGCTTGTGCTCGAGTGGTTTCCGCTGCTCTGCACATAGTGACACACTTATCTAATGTAAGTTCAGTCTCTCTGAGCAGTCTTTCTCTGAGTGCATTATCCACTGTGCCACAAAGAATCCTGTCTCTCACTAGTGAATCTCTCAGGGTGCCAAATTCACATGTTTTGCTTAGAGTGTGAAGCTCTGCTAAGTACTGATCAAAAGAGAGTTGAAGAGATTTCCAGAACGCATGCGCGAGAACTGAGATGAGGACGTTCTTCAAGCAGAGGAAGACGCAAGCAGAGGAAGACGCGCGCTGTACATACTCTGCTCGTAAACAGAAAGTTTTGCGCTTCCGGCACGTCATCTTATATGGTAGGTGGCGGTAATACTCCTAAGCGGTGAGCAGCCGGTAACAAGAAGTAGTCAAAGAAGAACGTCCTCATCTCAGTTCTCGCGCATGCGTTCTGGAAATCTCTTCAACTCTCGAGTCTTACATTTCCCATGTTATACATTGAAAGGGCCTTTCTGGCTCCAAATGTATGTGTGGTAGAATAGTCAGAAACTGACCACATATGTGGACTTTTCATACAATGTATATGGTGTAATGTAGGGCTGTCACGATGTTAGATTTTTCACACCACGGTTATTGTGGCCAAAATAATTCACGATATCGATATATCGCGATATCTATAGAAACCTTGGGGGAAAAAATGTCAAATCAGTCAAATTAATTTTTACTTTATTTAATTTTTCTTTTTTGCATTTTTACTTCTTGCAAACTTATATTTGAATGCACATTTTTTGTGAAGTAAGACAAGCATGTTAAATACATCTGGTTTCAAACTGGAGCAAAACACTGTCTGAATGTTTCCTGAAGAACTGAAAAGCTCTTAAACCTATTGTTGCGCCGGTGCAAGTCATGCAGATTTTAACAAAACAAATCAAAAGCAAATGCAAAAATAAGACGAGTAAAGAAAACGGGGTACTTAATAATCACCCTTTATTTAAACATATGAAAACAAAAACCCACTGTTTACAGGTTAATGTCACATTTCCCATTCCATGACTAGTAAAATAATCGCAATTTACTCTCTGTAAAATAGCGTAATCCGCAGTGTGATGGACACGGAGATGGGTAAAAAGGTTGGTGGCTACACATTCTGCAGAGTGGGCTTAAGGGGGTCGCACACCGGACAAGAAGCGCAGCTCCGCGCCGCGTGTAGCACACCTGACGCGCACTTTCTCAGTTCATGGCCAGCAATATTGTTATGTTTAAGGACATTATGAAATTAAGATCATGTCTGTACTATGTTATGATTGTACTGTACAATTAAATACAATCGTTGCTAAGTCTGCAGTCTGAACACTTTACCTCAGTCAGAGCGCATCCGTTAATTGAATGATTTGAGAATCTCACCTGAATATCCGAGCCATTGCTGGGCGTCGCGGACAGACGCCGAATGGTGCCGGCGGTGGTGTGTGTAAACTCCTAGAAAATAATGTGTTCGAATTTTAAAGAATTCTCTGCGCTTCTCGTCCGGTGTGCGACCCCCTTTAAAGTGCTGTTTTCTTTGAAGCCGAAGAACTCCCATACCAGAGTGGCTGCGCGGGCGCGCGCTGCGTCTTCTTCTCATTTGATAAATGTCAGCGGGTGCAATACTGCCACCTTAACTGGCGCTGGAGTATACGTGTCATGTTATCATAAAAGTCCTATTCATTTTAAACATCGTGGTTATCGCCAATACCGGTATATTGCCACACTCTAAATTAACACGATGTCGATATTTCACGCTTTGAATATCACGATTATCGTCAATACCGGTATATTGCGACACCCCTAGTGTAATGTATATTCTTATAGAGGGTTTTCACGGACGCGTCATCAATCCGGAAGTCGGACATTTTGGAGGCACTGAACATAAACAATGCCACTAAACTGAACGGACTCGGAAATTTGGCTAATTATTTCTGCTGAAAAATGGTCGAGTTTTGGTCTGTAGCCTACTAATCAGTCCCATTGGGAAAAAACATTTCGAGTTCTATAGACTGCCAAAAGTTAAAGAGAATAGTGCAAAAAAACTGATGAAAGAAAGCGTTTGTGGTTGAGAGAGGAACAGCATCAGCTACATGTGTAAATGAAGCGTTGACTATGGCTAAAATATTGACTTATTAACTATGGGTAAATTCACACTGTCTATCCAAATCCGATTATCTTTGTATCCAAATGGAATCAAATCTAAAATGATGTCCACACTGTGTGTTGCAACTGTTAATAAGTTTAATAACAGAGTATTAATTTTGTTCGTTTGTGTTAAATAAAAGGCGAACCGTGCTGAAATGTGTTCCTTTTGAAATCATGCTTTGCTCGCTGCTGCTGCTGTCAGTTTATTGACAAGCAGTTTCTCTAAATAAAGCTGGCTAGCATTGGTATTTAGTCTCTCCCGATATAGAACCCCTTTCATTTCTCTTCCTTCTCCATATCTTCCAAAGAAACTGCGGCGTATAGCTAAAATGTAAACAAATACTAAGCTGCCCTGTCTCTCTTTTGCTATTTCTGGAATGTTTAGTCGCCTCTGTGAAGTTCTGAAAGGCATTGCCTTTGGCAACTGATAGCGTCTCCTACCATCATGGCCGACCGGCTCAGACCCCGCCCAAATCGGCACGTGATTCCTCTCTCAATAGCCAAGGCAAGTTCAAAACAAAGCGCGTGCGCTGTACTGTGATTGGTGGCTCGTTTGACTAGTTACGTTTTTATCCACTCATAAATAAAAAAGAACGATTGTTAAGAACGAAGATATTTGACTTTGAAATGTAGTGGAGTTAAAGTAAAAGTCTCAGATACGCAGATACAGATACGCAAAAAAGCTACTTAAGTACAGTAACGAATTACATTTACTTCGTTACTGTCCACCACTGCATAATGGCCACGCATCCGGGTTACCGCCCAGAAGAACGTGACGTAGGTGAAAACCCTCTATTGGTTAGATCTGTAATACTCCCCTCATATTTTTCCTATATTCTGATACAAAGGATTAATAAAGCAAAGCTGTATTGGTTTCCCTCAGTGCTGGGTCATTGTTCATTCAAATGCTGATTTCTAATGAGGAATGAGGCACCTGGAAGCCTAATTGCTTACAATATATTAATCGATTTTTTTTCCCTGCACCCCTACTAATTTCCTTTTATTTTCAATATTAACCATTTAATTTGATAATTTTACTGTTTTCATTTTAGGCCTGGTGAAAGTGGAAGAGGAAAGACCAGATCTGAATGAAGTTGAGGAGAAACATGACCAGAAAGCTCATGATGTCACCGCGGGAGAAAAGCCATTGAGTTGCTCCAAAACTGGAAACAGTTGCTCACAAAGCAGCATCCAAATAACAGAAGTGAAAAAGCCTTTCACCTGCTCTCAGTGTGGAAATACTTTCACACGTAAACAAAACCTGAAGACTCACATGTTAATTCATGCTGGAATCAAGCCTTTCACCTGTTCTCACTGTGGAAGTAATTTCAGATGTAAAGGAAGCTTGAAGAAGCACATGTTAATTCATGCTGGAATAAAGCCTTTCACCTGCTCTGTGTGTGGAAAATGTTTTACACAGAAAACACACCTTAATGATCATCTGTTAACTCACACTTCAGAAAGGCCTTTCACATGTCCTCATTGTGGAAAGACTTTTACACGTAAAGGATACCTTAAAACTCACATGTTAATTCATGCTGGAATAAAGCCTTTCACCTGTTCTCACTGTGGGAAGAGTTTTACACATAAAGGACTAATTAATGATCATCTGTTAATTCACACTTCAGAAAAGCCTTTCACATGCTCTCAGTGTGGAAACACTTTCAGATGTAAAAGATACCTTAAAAATCACATGTTAATTCATGCTGGAATAAGGCCTTTCACTTGCTCTCAGTGTGGCAAGAGTTTTACACAGAAAGTTCACCTACATGAACATTTGTTAATTCACAATTTAGAAAAGCCTTTCGTCTGCTCTCAGTGTGGAAACTCTTTCACACGTAAAGCAAACCTTAAGAATCACATGTTAATTCATACTCGAAAAAAGACTTTTACCTGCTCTCAGCGTGGAAAGACATGAGAAATCACACTGAAGCAATGCCTAACACGTGTTAGGATAAATATGTTTGCACCTCCCTTTCTGTCCATCTAATCATTTAGTGTACACCGTTTAGTCACACACTAGTAAGACGTGTTAGTTATTATCCATAAGGAGCAACGTTGCATAATTTTTAATTATGAATGGAATTGCTTGTATCTCTATGGACTCTTTCAGCGAAGCTGGCAGTCTCCTTTCTTTTCTATATGGACTATACGGTGTTGTTTTAAGCCAACACCCGAGACTTGCTAAATAAACTATGTCACGAGCACATTAAAGCTGACTTTGAGTCTGCACTTCTTGTTTGTGTCATTGTTGGTTCTCAGATCTTGTGTTCTGTTCTGCTCTGCATTGATCAGTCTTCGTTCTGATATCCAATTTCATCTAATAATTTGGGGTGCTCATCCGCGATTGGTCCAGAACCGTGGGATCGTGACGTGTGAGGACAAAAACTGTTGTACTGCTTAGACTCTCAAAGTCTCACTCGACGTAATACTCGAGATAGAGAATATTTCTGAATTTTTAACAATTTAATAAACTGCTGTTTTTAATATTTAATGTAATCTGTACTATTTGGCATCTTAAAACACTGGAACAATTTTGTGTTTTGTCTTTCTGTGCGTGATTACTGAAACTACTTGGTTGTAATATGGGGCAAGATGTTTCTAGACCACTGGGGATATTTAAATTAATTAAACAATCAGAAGTAATACCCTTGATCAGCTACCAAACGCAAATGTTTACCACTAAGAAACAAACATTGTTATTATGTTTTGAATGATACTGTGAAGCTGCTTTGAAGCAATCTATATTGTGAATAGTTATATATAAATATACTTGACTTGACCACTGACAGCCAAGATGGTTGTTGACTTTATATACAGAAGTATAAAGGTTTCTGGACAGAATTTTTAGGCTACATCAAATTTGTCAGGATGGTCAGAAGCCAAAATTCAATTAGACCCATATCCTATAGAGGGCTCATTAAAAAATGATGGTATAAAAAGCATGAAATCCAGGGTAATAGGGGCATGGGGAGATCAAGAGTGGGACTATATATGTATGAAGGAGTCAAAGAAATGAAGAAAGTGAGGGATCAGTAGCCAGAAAAATCGAACTAGAAACATTTTCAGAAAGAAAAAAGTACTGGACCATCACTGGGCTATGTGTATTTCCACTCACAGCTCATGAACAAAGGACCAGGTACTTCACATTCTTCTGTGCGATACTCAGACTTAAATGATCCTCAAATAATGACAGCATGTCCAGCTAGCACTTCAGATGTGCAGAATGCAATGATGTGGATACAAAATTGCAAAGTAATTGCTATTAAACCCATAAAATGTCAGACATTGAGATGTTGATGTTGTACTGCTTTGGGGCTTTTAATCCCTCTCAATGTCTCCAAATATACTTGAAATTCCTCCTTAAAAACCAATAATCATGGAGGAATTTGTGTATGTAAAATTTCATCAAAAGCAACACAATTTATTGCGTAAGATACCTTTTTATCCTCACTTAACAATCCAAACTTAACAATTTCCCATATCAGCCTTACAGGCATTCATCTGAACGCATCATTCCAGAATGTGTTTATCAAATTGAACTAAAAAAAAATAAAAATAAAAAAAAATAATGTTCAACTGTTTCTATCTCTAATTTGTATATTTAACATAGATTTGTAACCCCAACATTAAATCTAATTCTTCATTCGCCCCCTAGCGGCTCACATAGCTGCGTGGGAAACTATCCCAGGGATTTCAGAATGGGTGCTGAGCACAATAAAGCAGGGCTATTCAGTTCAATTCATTCGCCGTCCCCCGCGCTTTCGAGCCCGGACCGCGACGATAGTGAATGCGGAAGTAGTACACCTACTTCACGCAGAAATAGTGAAGCTGCTGTGCAAAGGGGCTATAGAAAAGGTGCCGCCTTCTCTGAGCGAGTCAGGCTTTTACAGCCGTTATTTTCTCGTACCCAAGAAGGACGTAGCCTTCAGACCTATCCTAGATCTGAGACTTTTGAACAGAGTGCTTGCGAAAAGACTGTTCAAAATGCTTACGACCAGGAAAATCCTCCGGGAGAGTGACTCAGACCTGCATAGTGGCTCTGCAGCCCTGGTTAGTGGCCGACTCGTACCAGCAGGGAGTGATGATGGGAACCATCTCTTATCAAAAAGTCATTTCGGCAGACGCGTCCAACTGGGGTTGGGGCGCGCTGTTCGAGGGCAGACCGGTCTTCGGCCAGTGGTCAGACCAAGAGAGGTGTTTTCACATAAACTGTCTGGAAATGATAGCGGTCGAGAACGCACTGAAGCGCTTCCTCCCGTTCATACAGGACCAACATGTTCTTGTCCGCTCGGACAACATGTCTGTGGTATCCTATGTAAACCGTCAGGGTGGTGTCAGATCCAGAAATCTCTGCAATCTGACGGAACGCCTCCTTATTTGGTCTCAGATGCACCTGCGCTCGCTGAGGGCGGCGCACGTGCCTGGCCATTTGAACGACGGCCCAGACAAACTGTCCAGGGACAACGTTCCCCTAGGGGAATGGTCCCTGCACCCCCAAACGGTCCAGAAACTGTGGCGCCTATTCGGCAGGGCGGAAGTCGACCTATTTGCGTCAGAAGACAACGCTCAATGCCCGACGTTCTTCTCGAAGGACGAGGACGTGCTGGCCCAGGTTTGGCCCAGCCTCCTGCTATATGCTTTCCCTCCGGTCTCTCTGTTACCACAGGTGATCAAGAGAATCAGGGAAACGCGCCACTCGGTGCTCCTCATAGCCCCGCGTTGGGAGAATCAGATTTGGTTCCCGGAGCTAGCACGGCTGTCACATACAGCTCCGTGGCCGATTCCGGTGAGGGCAGATCTCCTCTCTCAGGCTCGCAGCACGATCTGGCATCCCCATCCAGAGCGCTGGTCTCTGCAAGGAGTGATGAACACGATCACGCAGTCTAGAGCCCCTTCCACAAGAAGGCTTTACGCGTCTAAATGGTCGGTGTTCTCTGGATGGTGCACCGACAGAGGTCTGGACCCTCGGACATGCGGGGTGGCGCATCTGCTCTCCTTCCTACAAGAGCTGTTGGATAAGGGAAGGTCCCCATCCACGCTCAAAGTATACGTGGCGGCCGTGGCAGCGTTCGCAGAATCGACGCACGGCCAGTCATTGGGAAGACATGAGTTGGTCATCCGCTTCCTTAGAGGAGCTAGGAGGATGAACCCCCGCGTCCCCCATCGGTTCCCATGTGGGATCTTTCATTGGTCCTAGAGGCCCTGAAAGCTTTTCCCTTTGAACCACTAAACTCCGTGGGGTTGAAATATCTATCACTGAAAACCGTCTTTCTGACTGCACTGTTGTCAGTAAAACGTGTGGGGGACCTGCATGCGCTGTCTGTCAGCGCATCGTGTCTTGAGTTCGGGCCGAATGACTCTAAAGTCAGCCTCAGACCTAGACATGGCTACGTTCCTAAAGTGATGGGCTACTCCGTTCAGAGCGCAAGTTATCTCGTTGTCAGCTCTCCCAGCATCTGACAGCGAAAAGTGATGTGAACCTCCTCTGCCCTGTCAGAGCGCTGAGGTTTTACATTACGCGCTCCGCCTCTTTCAGGCGTTCGGAACAGCTGTTTGTTTCGTTCGGTGGGCGCACCAAAGGTCTCGCCTCCTCGAAACAGGGCCTGTCCAGATGGATAGTGGACGCTATAGCAGCCGCTTACGCGTCAATAGGTCTGCAATGCCCTCTGGGCATCAGGGCTCACTCCACGAGAGGCGTGGCCTCTTCGTGGGCATGGTCCAGTGGAATTTCTATCCATGACATATGTGTAGCGGCGGGCTGGAGCTCCCCGTCTACCTTTGTCAGGTTTTATACCTAGAAGTTCCTGCCTTGCAGGCTAGACTGTTGTCAGTTTAAAGGAGAGGTGTATTCTGCCCAGACCTCCTGCTCAGATCACTCTCACATGACTCAGCTCTCCTGGTTGAGCTGCACTAAGTAGGGTATGTGCCATGTGCCTATACAGACCGGCGCGCTGCTCTGTATTCCCTATGTGTGCTTATGTACAAGTGATGGCCCGCGTGGCTGGCCACCTTATTCTCCACCTTATAGGGTTCCCCTTAAAGTTCGGGGTCTCATGGTGGATGCATGGCGCGCACGGCGTTGACAAAGTGTTCCCGTAGCGTAAGCTAAACTTACGCAATACGAGAGAACCTCTCGTAAGAGAACGATACTCAGTTACTGACGTAACCTTGGTTCTCTCTAGAGAGGGAACGAGTATTGAGTAACCGGCCGTGCTCGCGCCACGAGCGACTTCGCTTCAGTCGTCGAAAAACCAGGGAAGTCAGCCTACAGCCCCTTCTTTTATACGCTAAGCCACGCCCATTCTGGCGGGCAGTGACGCTATGAAGGCGCGAGCGCCCTTCATTGGGCGTGATGTCACGCGGGGCTCACTGGTAGGCTGCAGCAGATGCCAGCAGGGCAGCCAATGAGCACGCGAGATGGCCTGCTCTAGGTCTGCTAGCTGCTGCACTGCGTTGACAATGAATACAAAATTAAGGATAATTTTTTGGCTTCAATATCTCGAGAAGATGAATCTTTCCCGTAGCGTAAGCTAAACTTACGCAATACTTGTTCCCTCTCTAGAGAGAACCGAGGTTACGTCAGTAACCGAGTATCGTTCTACTTTGTTCTAAATGTAACGGAGGTATTTTTCTCTATTGGGACTTTTATTTTGACGGGTTTTTCTTTCTCCGGCGCGCTCGCGGGAGATGAAAAGACGTCTGGGAAGAAGAAGAGTGAGCAGTGATACGAGACAGACACGCCGCCATGATTGCTGTACGAGAAGTCGTAATTTTTTTCGCTGAAGCTGTATTAAGACAGATTAAGTTTCGTGAGTTTAGTGTACACCAACATTGTTGTGTGAAACCAGAAACGCAGTTAAAGCAGAAGTTCGGTCGATTGCGTCATCGGACAGAGAACGGTGTTGGAGACTGGCTGAGAGCACGAGAAAGTGTTGCTGGAGCCGTGAGTTTCGTTCAGAACACTGTTGTAGTTTGGCGTTTTTCTGACTGAAAGCATTTTTGAGAGTCCTACTGTTTTTCTTGAAGTCTTCCACGAACTGTGTCGGAGCGAGAGACATTGATTTCTTTCTGCGAATCATTTAAGTGCACTTGTTAGTGCGCGAGAATGCGTATGTGAACTGAATGATCGGCTTTGAAGGAGTGATTCGTTTTTTTGCTGAGTTTTTGTTTTTAAGAGACTAACGATCGTCCAGGATCAAGATTTGCTTTTGAGAGACATTTTTTTGTGTGATTCAGATCATTCGATCTATGCGTGCCGCGTGTGAGCTGAGCTGAGTTGAGCTGCGCCATTTTGTTCCAGAAAGTTTTTCCTGAGTTTTTTTCCTGGCCGCGCTGAAACTTTTCTTGTGTTTTTTGTTTATTGCCCTGCCATCCTTACGACATCCCACTGTCCTGTCTCAGCTGTTCATTAAGTCATCACAAGTCATCGCAAGTCATCACAAGTCATCACATCAAAGTTTCGTTGCCACAGACTGGTAAAACAGTTCGATACACACACACACACACAAACACTTCACTGATATAGAGTGAACTGAACTGAGTGTTTGAGCGAATTGAGTGAGTGAACCGAACTGAGTGTTTGAATAAACTGAGGGTTTCAACTGTCAATTTGAACTGTGTTTGTGATAACTGAGTCGATTGGAAACTGAATCATAAAATTGATTCATAAGAGTCGTTTAAGTGATTTAAAGGTTATCTACGCATTTGAAATGAGTTATTTGAAGTGAGCCATTTGGATGGAATGAGTTATTTGAATTGAACTGAGTTGTCAAATTGAGTCATCAACCTCCAGTGTTGTTTGTAAATGAGTTTGTGCCCTAATACTTTAATTAATTTTGAGGAAACACTGGTGATGTGTTAAAGGAGGTTTGTTTGAAAGTGTTAACCATTTGAAGGTATTTCAAGAAATGAAATCTCAAAACTGTTTAGTTTTATTTATTTATTTTTTGTTACTTTTTGTTATTTTATTCTATTGAAACAGATCCTTTCAGCAGAGATATAACCTATCAAGAGAAGGAAAATAAATTATCTGTTGTTCAAATTAAGACAGTTGATAGTCATTTCTGAACTTACCTTGAGGTAGGGGCGTCTCGCTTACATTATTAGGATTAGGTGGGTGGGGACGTGAATTAAAATTCTTTCATTTCACTTCATGCACTTCAGGAGCCACCACATTGACATACTCACCTGAAGCCTACACCACTTATTCCTGCTGCATTATAGAATAGTGTAAGATAAACACATACACGTAAGTGCATACTGAGACTCAAAGCACCAGAGCGGGGACTAAGATCCTTTCGCTCTTAAGTCTTCCAGGGTAGCGTTTTAATTTTCCCCTACGAGGCGAGACTTACAGTCCCGTTACATTTGGCGTCACGAACAGGATTGAATTAGACTGTATTTAGCTTTTTATTAATTTTTTTGTGTCACAAGTCCCAGGCCTACAAGCTGAAGAATGGCAGAGTTTGAGGAACTGAAGAGGGAGATGGCGGAGATGCAGATGCAGTTTGCCGAGCAAGCAATTCGACCAAGCAAGAACCGAACAAAGAGAAGCCCTGTCACTAGCAAGAGTTGTCATCGAGCATCAAGCCACCACTCAAGCACCCCCAGCGACCATTTATATTCCCAGGAACAGGAAACTTCCAGAGTTCAGTGGCCGTTCGACCAATACTGGAGAGTTAAGCGTCGAAGAATGGGTTGCATCAATGAAATCTGCCTTCCAAGTGATAAGAGTACCCCCAGAAGATCGTGTAGAGTTGGCGAAACAGCATCTCAAAGATGAGGCCAAAGCGACTGTGAGGTTCATGTTGGGTGATGGTGAAAAATCTACCGACGATATCTTTCAAGTCCTACTAGACACCTATGGAGACAAAGTGCCAGTTGGAACCAGACTGAAAGATTTCTACGAACGAAAGCAAATGCAAGGCGAGACGATACGATACGCTCATACGCATATGACCTACAAGAGAGACTCAGCCAAGTTCAGCACAGAGAGCCAAACAGGGTTCCAGAGGCCGAAAGTGTGTTAAAGGAACAACTTGTCCTGGGCCTTCGAGATGACTTTCTGAGGCGTGAAATGAAAAGGCGAGTTAAAGAGGATGCAAGGTTGACTTTTGTTCAGGTAATGCAAGCTGCAATCACTTGGGCTGAAGAAGAAGAGAGTCAAACGCTGGACATTCCAAAACCCAGCCCCGTGTCAGAGTAGTAAGTGCTGATGCAGAACAAGCTTCCTCTACGTTAACACTGGAAAAACTGCATGAAGCTATACAGAAGTTTGCCGCCCGTCAAGATGAACTTTACCAAGCAGTACACGGTAATAGCAGGGTACAACTTCAACAGAGCCGTCCAAAAAGACAACCCCTGAAGGACAGTGATGGCCGATACATCTGCTATTCATGTGGTGAACCTGGGCACACTAGCAGGCGCTGTCCACTAGGTGTTGAAGCAGCTAGAGTGACTGATCAGTCTCGACGTTCCACAGGGATGGCTGGAACTAACATAGGAAGTGTTCTATCAAGTACAGCGCAAACCAGCCCTGGGCCATCTATGATAAGAAGTCATACAGCTGAATGGACTGACGAAGTGACAGAGACGTTGAAAAGTGGTGCGTTTGGAGATTGTCTGACTGTTGAAGTTAAAATAGCTGGTGTCAAGACAAACTGCTTACTGGATACAGGCTCAGAAGTGTCCACAATTACAGAGTCACATTTTAGGAAGCACTTCGGAGAACAAGAGCTGAAACTGTTATCTGCTCACTGGGTTAGACTCACCGCAGCTAATGGACTCGACATTCCTGTTCTAGGATGTTTGCAAGCTGATGTGGAGTGCATGGGGAAGGTTCTCCCGGGGAAGTGTATCTTTGTGCTGACAGACACAAGGCAACAAGCAGAGGAGATAAAGGGACTTTCAGGGATCATTGGAATAAATGTCATTAGTGAGTTTAAGTCAGTGTTCGTCACAGGAGAGAATGTGAAGTCAGCCAACAGATATGGACAACCTGCAGAAGCAAAGATACGAAGGGTGTTAGCCAGTGTTGAGAAAACCAAAACCCTGAGTCCTGATGGCAGGATTGGGTTCGTCAAAGTTGGTGGAAAACAGGCCATCACCATCCCTCCACTAAGTGAAAAGGTGTTTGAAGGTTGTTGCAGAGTACCACCTAAAGTGAAGTGCCAAGTATTAATTGAGCCCACCACTGGTGTGAGTCTACCCAAGGGGCTCCTAGTGGCCAATGTTCTAACAAAAACTGAGGGTGGTAAAGTTTCTGTACGTGTGATGAATTCGAGCGAGCGGACAATCAGACTTAACCCAAGATGCAGAGTGGCAGTAGTGTCTAAACCACGGGAGGTGTTAACTGAGAATACGCTGGAGTTTGAGGAGGAGGAAGGGACGCTTCATGTTAGACGAGTGACGCATGTTCAAGCAGTTGAAATCTCTGACAACCCTCCCGTACCAGTCCAGGTGAATTACGAAAAGCTCACCCCTGCACAAAGAGAGGAACTTAACCAGTTGTTGGAAAAGTACAGAGACATATTCTCCAAAAGTGACAGTGACTACGGGTACACACAGTCAGTAACGCATGACATTCACACCGGTGATGCTCCACCAGTGAAACAGAGGCACCGTAGAGTACCGCCACATGTTTTCCAAGAATTCAAGAAACACGTGCAGGACCTAGTGTCACAAGGCATCCTTAAGGAGAGTGCGAGTCCCTGGGCATCCCCAGCAGTGATAGTTGTGAAGAAAGACGGCAGTGTGCGCTTCTGTTGTGATTACAGAAGGCTTAATCAAGTCACATGCAAAGATGCATATCCACTTCCCAGAGTGGAGGAATCTCTGGACGCACTGGGGAATGCTCAGCTGTTCTCCACTTTAGATCTTACAGCCGGCTATTTCCAGGTAGCTGTGAGTGAGCGTGATCGTGAAAAGACAGCTGTCACTACCCCGTTTGGACTGTTCGAGTGGACGCGGATGCCATTCGGGCTGTGCAACGCGCCAGCCACCTTCCAGCGCCTTATGGGAGTAGTGCTCGGGGATTTGTCTTTTGATGTACTCTTGATATACCTTGATGATATTATCGTTTTTTCCAAGGACTTCCAGGGTCACTGTGAGAGACTAGAGCTGGTCTTTGATCGACTGAAGCGTCATGGCCTAAAGTTGAAGCCAAGCAAATGTTTCCTCTTCAGATCGGAGGTAAAATTCTTGGGCCATGTGATCTCCTCTGAAGGAATCAAAGTTGACAGCGAAAAGGTTAGTGCCTTGGATGCTTGGCCTGTGCCTAAGAGTGTGAAGGAAGTGAGACAATTGATTGGATTCATGAGTTATTACCGGCGGTTCGTACCACAGTTTGCTCAAATAGCAAAACCGTTGCATGCATTGATGGGCAGCAAAGACAAAAGGAGAGCCTCTGAACTGTTTATGTGGAGTAGTGAATGCCAGACTGCATTTGACAAATTGAGACGATGCTTGATGTCACCACCAGTCCTTGCTTACCCCGACTTTGGCCTTCCATTTATCCTCACTACCGATGGAAGTCAACAGGGCCTCGGAGCTGTATTGAGCCAAAAGCAAGGGGGAGCAGAGCCCGTCATTGCATTCGCTAGCAGAGGCTTGAGAGGGTCAGAGAAAAACGACAAGTACTACAGTGCTTTTAAAACTGGAGCTGTTGGCCCTTAAGTGGGCTGCAACGGAAAAATTTAAAGAGTATCTGATGTTCTCCCGCTTCACTGTAATCACTGACCATAATCCACTGCGTTATCTGGAGACCGCAAATCTCGGTGCAGTTGAACAACGCTGGGTGGCCCAGTTAGCAGAGCTTAATTTCAAGGTCATGTATAAGCCAGGACGACTGAACACCAATGCGGATGTTTTATCGAGGATTCCCTCCAGTGAAGTTCCTGAACGAGAGGACACAGAGAAGGATTTCATCAAGCTGAACTCTGAGGAAGTGCGTGCATGCATGTGGCCTGCACAAGAGTCCAAGCAGGGCGAGGATGATGTTCAAGTGGCTGTACAAGCGACCATTAAGAAAGTATTGAATGGTTACAGCTGGAATGAAATAAGGGAGCTGCAAAGGAGTGATGCCTTGTTGGGTCCAATATACAGTGCAGTATCCAAAGACAGAAAGCCAAGTAAGACAGATCATCAGAGTATGTCACCAGTGTCGAAAAAGCTTTGCAGAGAGTTTGAACGTCTTCAAATACTCCACGGAGTAATGTTTAGGTGTATTCTTGATCCAAGGGATGGAGAAAAAGTGAGGCAGCTGGTTGTTCCAACCCTTTTACAGCGTTCAGTGTATGATAGTCAACATGAGCATGGAGGTCAGTTTGGTGAAAAGAGTACTTTGACACTGATGAGACGAAGCGATTACTGGCCGAACATGTCTAAGGACGTTCAAGGATGGATATCGCCGTGTAAGAGGTGTACTTTGGCAAAAGATGTCTTTCCGAGAATCAGAGCTCCGATGACGTGTAGCAATGACACTGCTCCTTTGGAAGTGCTGGCGATGGATTACACTCAGCTAGAAATGTCCTCAGGAGGGTATGAGAATGTACTGGTTCTTACTGATATGTTTACACGGTTTACGGTCGCTGTTCCAACCAAGAACCAAACAGCAAGTACCACTGCAAAGGCACTTATCAAGCATTGGTTTGTTTACTACGGGTGCCCAGCTCGTCAGCATTCGGATCAGGGAAGATGTTTCGAGGCGCAAGTGATTAAGGAACTTTGTAGAGTATATGCTATTGGAAAAAGTCGTACAAGTCCTTACCATCCCCAAGGAAACTCTCAGTGCGAGAGATTCAACCGCACCATGCATGATATGCTGAGAACGTTGACCACTGAAAAAAAGAAAGATTGGAAAACCCACTTACCTGAGCTAGTGATGGCATACAACAATCATGTCCACTCATCTACTGGTTATCCTCCTTTCTACCTGATGTTCGGGAGGGATGCACGCCTTCCATTAGATGTCTTGGGTGGAAAGGATTTGGATGAAAGTGAGGTGGAAAACCTGGACGATTGGGTGAAGAGTCATCATCATCGATTAAAGACCGCTGTAGAAGTCGCAAATACGGTCGCACAGGAAGCCTCTAAGGCCCCGTCCACACTACTGCGTTTTCGTTTAAAAACGGAGACCTTTTGCTACGTTTGCACCTCCCGTCCACACTAAAACGGCAAAAACGGAGACCTAAAACGGAGAAGTTTAGAAACGCTGCCGACCCGTTTTTCATTTTGAATCTCCGGAGGGCGTTTTAGTGTAGACGGGTCAAAACGGAGAACTTTAGAAACGATGACGTAGTAGAGGCTCACGCTCGGCTCTATGATTGGGTGTCATCAGTCATGGCGTATATCTTTGCTAGCAGCTGTTGTACAAGTAAATTCTGCATTTTACAACGCTATAACTGCCTACATGCGCCGGAGTCAAGCTATTATTCGAGCGATCTGTGACCATTCCCGTGTGCAGCGGCGGCGTTGACCGTACATGGAGCGTCGGTTTGGGGTTAACCCAGAGCATGGTGGGATAATTTTATCAATGAAGTTGTGTTTACACCGGCACGCGCATGCCCAGTGTTGGTGAATGGTCACGTGATCCGCGTTTTCAGTCGTTTTAATGTGGACGGAGATCAATTCTAATACGCAGCTAAAACGCTGGTGTGGACGGAGATCGTATTCGTTTTAATTATCCGTTTCTAAACTAAAACGCAGTAGTGTGGACGGGGCCTAAGAGACGAAAGAGAGTATATGACCGCAAGTCCTCTGGAGCGCTTGTAAGGCCTGGTGACCGTGTGTTGCTACGTAATCACAAACATAGGGGCAGAAATAAGATTCAAGACAAGTGGGAACACACACCCTACATTGTAGTAAAACAGAATCACCCTGACACACCTGTATTTACTATTAAACCTGAAAAGGGGGGTCAGTCCAGAGTAGTACACAGGGATCAGCTCCGTCACTGCACATTTCCTTTGTTGTCGTTTAGTCCGAGACGCACAACCACATGTAGACCCGTAAATCCGTCAGACTCTGAAGCAGAATTTTCCGGTCTTGTGTGCTTTCCCGCCACGACGCATAGTCAGAGTAGAGATAACGGGCTGGTACAGTCTGAAACCAATGATGTAGAACAAAGGCAGAGTGTATTACAGGAACAGGAGAATGTAGTAGAAGATGTGGTCCCTGAAATAGAGTGGGGAGTACAAGAAGTTTCTGATGATGCTGACATTTCAGATGTTGAATGTGAAAATGTTCCAGAGCTCAGACGCTCTCAAAGACAAAACCGTGGTAAATTACCTGTGAGGTACAGAGATGATTATCTAATGAAATAAGGTTTAAAAAAAAATTAACTGAGGTTGTGATGAGAAATATGTATGAACTTGTTTGAGTTTGAAAAAAATGTGTTTTGTATAATGTTGCATGTTGTTCTGTTTATGTTTCAGGGGCAGGATGTCTGGAGATGTCGATGGTATGGCAGGGTTTAGCAGGGGGGAATGTAACGGAGGTATTTTTCTCTATGGGGACTTTTATTTTGACGGGTTTTTCTTTCTCCGGCGCGCTCGCGGGAGATGAAAAGACGTCTGGGAAGAAGAAGAGTGAGCAGTGATACGAGACAGACACGCCGCCATGATTGCTGTACGAGAAGTCGTAATTTTTTCGCTGAAGCTGTATTAGGACAGATTAAGTTTAGTGAGTTTAGTGTACACCAACATTGTTGTGTGAAACCAGAAACGCAGTTAAAGCAGAAGCTCGGTCGATTGCGTCATCGGACAGAGAACGGTGTCCAACAGCTGAGAGCACGAGAGAGAGTTGCTGGAGCCGTGAGTTTCGTTCAGAACACTGTTGTAGTTTGGCGTTTTACTGACTGAAAGCATTTTTGAGAGTCCTACTGTTTTTCTTGAAGTCATCCACGAACTGTGTCGGAGCGAGAGACATTGATTTCTTTCTGCGAATCATTTAAGTGCACTTGTTAGTGCGCGAGAATGCGTGAACTGAATGATCGGCTTTGAAGGAGTAATTCGTTTTTTTGCTGAGTTTTTGTTTTTAAGAGACTAACGATCGTCCAGGATCAAGATTTGCTTTAGAGAGACATTTTTTGTGTGATTCAGATCATTCGATCTATGCGTGCCGCGTGTGAGCTGAGCTGAGTTGAGTTGCGCCATTTTGTTCCAGAAAGTTTTTCCTGATTTTTTTTCCTGGCCGCGCTGAAACTTTTCTTGTGTTTTTTGTTTATTGCCCTGCCATCCTTACGACATCCCACTGTCCTGTCTCAGCTGTTCATTAAGTCATCATAAGTCATCGCATCAAAGTTTCGTTGCCATGACTGGTACAACAGTTCGATACACACACACACACACACACAAACACTTCACTGATATAGAGTGAACTGAACTGAGTGTTTGAGCGAATTGAGTGAGTGAACCGAACTGAGTGTTAATTGAATGAACTGAGGGTTTCAACTGTCAATTTGAACCGTGTTTGTGATAACTGAGTCGATTGGAAACTGAATCATAAAATTGATTCATAAGAGTCGTTTAAGTGATTTAAAGGTTATCTACGCATTTGAAATTAGTTATTTGAAGTGAGCCATTTGGATGGAATGAGTTATTTGAATTGAACTGAGTTGTCAAATTGAGTCATCAACCTCCAGTGTTGTTTGTAAATGAGTTTGTGCCCTAATACTTTAATTATTTTTGAGGAAACACTTTTGATGTGTTAAAGGAGGTTTGTTTGAAAGTGTTAACCATTTGAAGGTATTCAAGAAACGAAATCTCAAAACTGTTTAGTTTTATTTATTTATCAAGTGAAGGAAAATAAATTATCTGTTGTTCAAATTAAGACAGTTGATAGTCATTTCTGAACTTACCTTGGGGTAGGGGCGCTTACATTATTAGGATTAGGTGGGTGGGGACGTGAATTAAAATTCTTTCATTTCACTTCATGCACTTCAGGAGCCACCGCATTGACATACTCACCTGAAGCCTACACCACTTGTTCCTGCTGCATTATAGAATAGTGTAAGATAAACATATACACGTAAGTACATACTGAGACTCAAAGCACCAGAGCGGGGACTAAGATCCTTTCGCTCTTAAGTCTTCCAGGGTAGCGTTTTAATTTTCCCCTACAAGGCGAGACTTACAGTCCCGTTACACAGATACAACAGACCCTGAGCATTTGTTTAAAACTTTAAGTGTGTATTTAATACACAGTTTACAAAAAAGTGTCCCAATTTTGCTGATTTTGCCTCTATTTAAATGTTGTAATGTCAGTTATTCTGCAAAATGTAGTATATGATTATGAAAAATCAAACATAGCCATTAGGGAACGTTCTGTGATTTTCCCTGAAATATTTGATTGGAATGAAATTTGGAAACTCGTTTCTATGATCTTCTCCTCACTTAAGCCTATATAACATTTCTAATGCGAGTGTATATTAATTTTTTTTTTTTTTTTTTACTATTTTAAATTTATTTGTGTAGATATTTTTAAAGGAAAATTCAGTTCAGGACATAGTGCATTGTCCACGCATCAAGTCATTCCCCGTATTGCTTTCTCCTCCTGACCTCCTCTTGACGCTTCACACTCCAGTCCAGTGGGTGGCGGTAAAGCACATACGTTTGTTTACAACCACCATTAAACCTCAGAGGAAGAACTTTATTTTTCAGCATGGGCTCTTCTGTTATGTGGCAACGTTAATGGCTTAATACAAACTGTTACAAAGATAGAACGATATATATTTTTAAACAGGTCAATAAATGCCTGTGATATTCCCATCCTCATATACGTGACTAAGTTTTGAAGCAGGAATATCTGGAGGAGCATCAACTGAACTGAGATCTGCTGCTGTGAAGATGGTGTTTGTTAAAGAGGAGAGTGAGGAGGACATGAGTGAACCAGAACCCTGGAGAATAAAACACGAGGAACAAGGGGGTTGGTGATTCTTCATTCATCTTTAAATGGGTCCCATATGCCCATTTACAAAGTATTGTTTTTGTTTTTTGGGTGTACGAATATGTTTCCAAGCCTTCATTCACGGACTATTCAAGCACTTCTTTCACAGGACGTTGGTGTGTTTTTCTTTCTTTCTAATGTTTATGTTATACACCATATAATCGTGATTATATAAACTAATTAAATCCAAACAGTAATCGATACCTTTTTTTGCTTATTCCGTGGGCGCGGATTATTTAAATTAGGAATGTGACTTCAGAAACCCGGGAAAATCGCGTTGTAGTCCAAACTAGTTGTAGTTGTTAAATAAAATATCTCCCTTTGAACTGGACAGATATTTTTTTATGCTCAAACAGCAACATTACAGACTGACTTAAGTTAAAAAATCGTAAAAGGACCCAATTAGCTGTGGTATTGAAATTTGAAACGAGAATTAATAAGTTTCACTGTTATCTAAAATTTGGGGTGTCATAATTATTTATTACAATACATGGATACATGTGTAAAAAAAAAAAAAAAACTATTTTATTCGTTTCTTTCTTTCTTTCTTTGTGGTGGGGCCAGTCAAAATAGAAAAATTGAAATCAGCATATACTTAAAGTCGGCATGAAATCAAATTTGACAAATCTTCTTTTTATATGTAGCTAATATTGTAGTGTTTATTATAAATGATTTATCTGTGCACTTCATTATTTTTTAAAAATTCAAGTACCCTTATAATCTTTGAACAAATACATTACCCTGCCCTCCCCCATCGAAACGACCTCTCTTCTATTTCGGTCACGTGCAATGGCGAAAGGGTGCGGCCAGATCCGATGAGGGTGCGGCTATCGGTGCACAGCATCTCAGAGAATCGCATTCAAATCATTCAAATCTGCCTCTGTTTTGTTTGCAACGCCCAACCTCCAACGATCCAATCAATTCCCGAAGGACGAAATCAAGCCCTGCCCTACATTTTTTTTCTAATTTCAGAAGCTGTTTAACTCGGATATATGTCACGACAAGGAAAAAATTACAATCTTAACTTCCGTTTCATGCTGACTTTAAATCAAATTGAAAATCGAGAATCGATTCAAATTGATATTGTTAGTAAACAGTCAAAGACCCAGAACCAGATATGAAGAATGAAGACCTGGAGTCAGAATTAGAATCAGCAGAAGTCAGCTTCAAGACTCTCACTCAGGAGTTCGTAGGCCTCCTCATACAGTTACAAAGATCACAGCAGTTATACTATTTCCCAGGTCTAAGCTACGTCATTGCTTACACGTTGAATGATTCTCATTGGCTAAGAAATAGATAAACACGGTAATTTTCCACACATATACAGATAGACGAAATATATCTCCACCGATTACGCATCTGACGCTCAGAGGCACATCATGACCTTCCAGGTCACAGATTTGGGTTGCTGGGCGCCAGTATGTCCAGGACAACAACTCAGTCAATCACCAATAGTGGCAGTGGTTCCTTAACCTGCAACCAAGAAGACTAGCACTAAACTTTAGTCTAACTGGAGTAAGACTTTTAACAAAGAAATGGTGCCTTAAACTACTGGCTTCAATGACCCCTTTATGTTTTAACACTCAAACACAAACCAAATCCCTATTTCCCTTTTATTTTCAGGACAAATAAGAGCTCCCATCAAGGCTGAAGAGAGTCTGAGCTGCGTATTATCAGTTAAAGCCACACCATGCAGAAATTGTGTTTTTGTCAAACAGCGACCCCTATAGTCGTTGTGGAATACTTGCACTGTCGTAAATAGCTAGCTAGACATATGTGGAAATTATTGGACTGGTCTAATTATCAACAATGGATGAATGAACAGCATCTTAAAAAAATGACATACTACAAGCAAGCGCAACAACATAGAACGCAAACAAGTTTAAAAAAATAAGAGATTTATTTACTAGTTTATCAACAAGATAGCCAGGTCAGCATCGCTGTTGCATCCAGTGCTGCTTTTTAGCTCGCGCCAACTAGTGAAAGCCCGACCGAGTGGGACTGTCACAACTCTGAAGGAAATAGTCAAAGGATTCAGTTGCGAGTAAACAGTAATTTATTGAGCACAATAGTAGATAGCCGTGTGGGTCAAAATGGAAGCAGGCAGAAGAAGACTCAGGCTCGGAAAAACAGGGACACAGTGGGCAGACACATATGCAGGAACAGGTAGAAATTCCTCCGGGAAAATCTCAGGAAACCACTGCATGGGTACAGGAGTGGAATGCAGGAGAACATGGTGAGTAGAACCCTGGTAGCCTCAACTACCATCTGACATAGACAGGACAAGGTAAAAAAAACAATATATAGGACATCCTCATTCCAAACAGCTGGCGCTGATCAGCCGCGCTCACTCACACAACACGCACACACATAGCGAGGGCGAATCAGGGACTCTTTTCCTTTTCCTAGTCTCTTCCGACCGTGTTTTCTTTGCTTTTTCCATCGTCGAGTATCACGCACGCAAGTGTCTTCGTGCTTCATATATTGTTGTTGATGTGTGTGATGTCGTTGCCGTAAAGCATGTCGTTATTCTCGCGAGATTTGTCGGGGGCGCTCCTCTCAAACTTGCATTGGTGGTTTTTACAGCGGCGTCCCCCCCAAGCTTTACTACCAGGATGATTCGCCCTACTGTGAGTTTGTTTACCACCGAAATGACTTTGAAGCTGTTATATTAAGTATAGGGCTGTTGTCGACTAAGGATTTTCATAGTCGAATCTGATTCGGTAGATTTTGCCGTAGTCGACTGATAGTCAAACCTTTTTTTTTTTTTAGATAGCAGCTAGACGTTCGGTTGAATAACTGTTCGTCTGTTATAGGACAACTCGCTCTACGTTTATTTAAAATGAACAGCAAGACAACTAGAAGTGAATGTGCTTTCCATTAAATGAATCCTTAACTAAACAAAAAAAACGTTGCAATGAACGTGCTTTGTTTTAAATAAATCACACACAGTAAAAAAAACCTTAACAAAAAAACTTTGCAATGAACTTTGCAATTTAGACGCACAAACTGTGTGCCGGTGCGGTGAGACGTACATGCTTGGGCAGATTCGGCTTGAAGTCGTTCATCCTCGAATGCGGCGTCGCGCGCTGTTACAAAAAAAGCTGTGCACACAGCCAAGCAAAATGGGGTCTTGCCGGTCTTGCGCACCGAACGCGTAATTTTTGCCGTGCGCACCTTCGCGCTCGTGCAGACGCGTCGAGTATAAACAAGGCTTTACTCCGTGTCAGCGCGCGCTCTGATCGGTCATCTCCAGAATCATCTCCAGTAGTAGCAGCCTCCAAAGCTCCAACTCCGCCTCCGTTTCCCTCGTAAGCTGATATTAGTATTTAAACATTCTCTATGATAAAAAAATGTTTGTAAAAAATATTTGAATAGCACGGTTTTGGCGGTTATAGAGTTCTAATGACGGTGTTCAACTATAACCGTCGGTCTCACGGTTATATAACACTTCCCTACTATTCGACTATGAGGTTCATAGTCGAATCAGACCTCTCCGAATCGAATCGTCGAATCCTCGACTATTAGAAGTCAGCCCCAATATTAAGGTACAATTCTTGCATAGTGTGCCTTTAAGTGTACCAAAACATAATGGTAAAACATTCACTCGTTTGGGAGAAAAACAGATAACATTTGCTCCCCAGAAAGGAAATATAATAGAAAGAATACATTTTAATACAACGATTAAAGTTCAATATAGCAATGCTCAATATAGCTTGACCATCTGTACCGAGAAGGATCATATATGTTGGACATATGTGTTCATGACACCTTTAGGATCCATAAACCTTCCTCCTGATACCAGAGAAAGAGACAAATGGTCTTGTGCACCTAAAAGAAGCTGGCTAATTACATCAGCATGCAGTTAAGTAATAGTTTTCTCCAGCATAAGCACAAGGAATATATATATATATATGTGGATATATTATTAAGTGATAATGAATATACTTGATTACTGATTTTATAAAAGAAATACATAAGCATTTAAAAGGATATATGATATATTATGCTGAAGAGGCAAGGGATTTTGACCACCCCTTCAATATCTTGTGGCCTCAGTTGAACGGTCAATAGTATCAAATGCAGTACTAAGATCGATTAACACTTATAGAGATTCAACCACGATCGGATGATAAGAGCAAATCATTTGTGACTCTAATGAGAGCTGTCTCAGTTCTATGGTACGGTCTAAATCCTGAAAATAATCAAATAAATAAGTAAATTGAAAATCCTTGCAGATATCATTTCTTTCTAAAAAGGAACATACTGCCTTTTCTAGTATCTTTGTCAGAAAAGGCCGCCTGTAATTGACTAATTCTGTAGGATCAAGTAATCGTACCCAGCTTAAGAGTGATAGGTACGTATCCTAATGACAAGGATGAATGAATGATGTTAAGAAGATGATCTATGACCTCTTGAACCATCTCTTTCAGTGGCTTAGTTGGTATAGGGTCTAACATATATGTTGTTGATTTAGATGATTTAACGAGTTTTCAAAATTCTATAGAAATGAATGAATCAAACGTTTCCTCAAGGAGACTACAATGCACTTTCTTATGAGATACTGTCGTAGGCGGTTGCATAGTTATAATTTTCTCCCTGATATTATCAATCTTATAAGTAAAGAAGTTCATAAAGTCATTACTGCTATTGGAAACTTCTGGGCTTGAAGCTTTATTTTTCATCAGTTTAGGCACTGTTTAAAATAAATACCTAGGGTTTTGTTAAAAAAAAAATCTAATAGGGTTTAAAAATAAGCAGATCTAGCAGCTTTTAAGTCCTCTCTATATTCAATAGAGGTCTCTTTCCATGAAATGCGAAATACCTCTAGTTTTGTTTTCTTCCAGATGCGCTAAATTTTTCTGACTGCTCTCTTAAGGGCCTGAGTGTGCTTATTGTACTAAGGCGGTGGACTATTTAAAAAAATAATCTTTAAACGCAACGGAGCAATTGCGTCTAAAGTGCTGGAAAAGAGAGTTAAAAGTTTCTTTCACGATATCGAGTTCTTCTAAGCTATCCGGGATGCTGAGATGATGAAACTGATTAGGAAGATTATTGACCTTTCTTAAACTCAAGGCGCTAAAGCAATCTTTAGTGGCAGAATTTATAGGTCTAACATATTTAAAACACGGAGTTGGCTTTGCAGCCTTGGCTAAATGTAAAAGTTTACACGAGACCAGACAATGTCTTCGCTCTGCGGCAGAATTTCAAAGGCATCGACATGTGTGAGAATATTAGATCGATTGAGTATGATTAAGTACGATTAGAGTATGATTAAGACAATGAGTAAGACACGTGTTGTCTAACTCCAATTGACAGTCCCTTCAGAAAAAAAATATTATGCGATCGCATGAATTAGTGTATAATCAGCCAAAGTTCGCATCTTCATGCATGGGCCGCATTTTTTCAAATATGCCGCATAAATTGCCGATTGCAGCATGCGCTGACCCCGCCCTGTGATTTTATGTGGCCCACCACTCCGTGGATGAGTTGCTGTTGTTCCCAATTCCTTCCACAGTGTTATAATATAACCACTAAGAGTTGGCCGTGGAATATTTAGTAGTTGTGAGGAAATTTCACAAATGGATTTACTGCACAGGTGGCAACCTATCACGGTACCATGCTTGAGTTCACTGAGCTCCTGACAGCGACCCATTCTTTCATTCTTTTTTTTTTTTTTAGAAGCAGTCTGCATTTAAACATATATTAGGGCTGTCAAATAAAGAAATAAAAAATATGTATTTGATTTTTTGGTGCGTCAAGAGGCGTGCGAGACATGATGACGATGTAACTGATTCTGTTTGTTTTTGTTAGTTTATCCAGTATGCGGTGCTGCTGCGTTGTAACGTGGAAACTGAGATGCATGCGTATTAATGTCCCGATACCATTATTTTCTGATACCAAAAATTCCGATCCGATATCAGCACAGTTTTGTTTAAAAATCAAGTAGAATTTCTATAACTCTGTGTTGAACTAATAGGCTAATCACTCTTTTGTGTGTTAAACACAATATACTTAATACAGACAACTTCATTATAAAGAAAAACAGCAAATAAAATATATATATATATATATATAATCATAACCTATGACAAATTCTATTATAAACTAGATTAGTGGATAACTCTGCAGTAAAATAGTCTAGAAAAATCACAAGTGCACAATAATTGTATAAAATTGAACATTTAGTGAAAAAAAAAACATTATTTAGTGGGGAACCAATAAGAGACAATATGTGTAGCACTACATCTGGTAAAACGTTACACATTGCTCTTTATATTGTTGTAAAATACTTTCATGAAAAACAAGGTAACAAATAAAAAAGATCAATTATTTGATATAGGCCTATAGTCTACCGTAAAATGAAGACATAGGCCTATATTAAATGTATATAGCACAGCTGTTTGAGGCAACAACATATGATAGATAGGACAGAATAAAAAATGCTATTAATAATCTTTCATTGCGCAAAAGTATTATGATATGATTATGTAGCTCTTTGAGTCCGCATTGAAAAGTTCAAAGCACAAAGGAAAGACATATTGATGCATAGTGTATTATACAGTATCTATCTATTCAATATAGTTTTTTGCCTTTTTTTGCAGTTTTAAATTTAATTTACTGTGCGCGTGAAGTAAATGCACAATATCGGATTTGAATTGGCCTCATCTGACCAATGACCGATATCCGCTCCAGACAAGAAGACCTGTATCGGAGCCGATACCGAAACCGAGTATCGGATCGGGACATCCCTAATGCATGTTAAGTATTTGCATATTGCGCAAATGTCCATGCGTATGACGTGTCTGCAGTGTAAAGTTGTGTAGTGTTTCTTTGCATGAAACATAAAAAAAAAAAAAAAGTTTTTAGTAGGCCCTACATCATCATAGAAATTTTACATATAAATATTTTATTTTCCATTTGTCCAAATTGATTTTCATGATTTTCATTTTAGGCTTGATGAAAGTGAAAGAGGAAATTCAAGATCTGAATGAAGTGGAGGAGAAACATCATCATCAGAAAGCTCATGATGTCATTGCTGAAGAAACGTCATTGAGTTGCTTCAAACCCGAAAAAAGCAGCATTCAAATTACAGAAGTCAAAAGGCTTTTCGTCTGCTCTCAGTGTGGAAACACTTTCACACGTAAAGGAAGCCTTAAGGCTCACATGTTAATTCATGCTGGAATAAAGCCTTTCACCTGCTGTGTTTGTGAAAGGAGTTTTACAAAGAAATCACATCTTAAGGATCATTTTGTAATTCACACTGAAGAAAAGCCTTTCACCTGCCCTCAGTGTGGAAAAACTTTTGC
Organism: Rhinichthys osculus; assembly: GCA_029959095.1. Lineage (NCBI taxonomy): Eukaryota > Metazoa > Chordata > Actinopteri > Cypriniformes > Leuciscidae > Rhinichthys > Rhinichthys osculus. Next base: position 48,446,405 of record JARWKJ010000002.1, read on the forward strand.
ACGTAAAGGAAACCTTAAAAGTCACATGAGAGTTCATACTGGAATGAAGCCTTTCACCTGCTCTCAGTGTGGAAACTCTTTCACACGTAAAGAAAACCTCAAGAATCACATGATAATTCATACTGGAATAAAGCCTTTCACCTGCTCTCAGTGTGGGAAGAGTTTTACATATAAAAACCACCTTAATGTTCATTTGATAACTCACATGTCAAAAAAGCCTTTCACCTGCTCTCAGTGTGGAAACACTTTCACAAGTAGAGAAAGCTGTAAAACTCACATGAGAATTCATACTGGAAAAAAGCCTTTCACCTGCTCTCACTGTGGCAAGAGTTTCACCTTTAAACAAGGATTTAATAGTCACATGAGAAATCACACTGAAGAGATGTCTTACGCATGTCATCTGTGTGAAAAGAGATTTAAATGGAACGCGAGTCTAAAAGCGCATCTTCGCCATTCTCACTCTGCAATAAGGCAACTTAAAGGTACAGTGAGCAACAGAAAAGCTGTTGAAAGTGGATCGGATTGAGCAGCTCAACACACTTTTGGCCAATCAGCTGTAGAGGGTGTGTCCATTCATGATGGGGGACGAGAGGGAGAGTGAGAAAGAGGGAGATTTGAAGAAAGACTAGAAAATCTTAAGGGTCATGAAACCCCAAACCAAATTTACTGAGATTTTAACAGAGTTATGTGTGTTGAACACCATTGAAGACAATGTTAGCATCTGTTAGATTGAATAGAAGGGCTAAAATGGTTAAATTTGAGTTTTTTTCCGCTTTTTTCGTCTTCCGGGTTTAAAATCTTCATCGTGTCCGTGCACTGTGAGTGCGTTGACGACTCATCGGTGTCTCATAATTATTAATGAGACTGAGTTTTCATATCCTCTGAGAAGACACGGTCTCTTAATTATTCATGACACCACGTGGATCTTTCCAACGACAGACATGTCAAACTGTGATATCGCTGAAAAATCACTGAAAAAAAAGGATTAGGATCATGCAAGAGCTTTAGGAGCCGTATTATTATTAGAAAACCGCTCCAGCGTTGGATAGACCGAAGTGGGGAGGACTGGAAATGGATGCTGTTATTGCGTTGTTTCTACTCCACATGTGAGCATTGGTTTTGCTATTTTTCACAGAACCAAGATATATACTGAAATGCTAACTCTAAAGGAACTCTGTTGTCTAGTAACAAGACAGTTTTGAGTGTCATGTTTGTCTGTATCTGCTGTGCTGTTACTGGCCACTAGGAACAAACTCTTACTTTTAGATACTATTGTGAACTGTGTGGGGGATGGATGTGTTTGTTTGTTTATTTGTTTGGGTTGATTTCAGATATCAACAGTGTTTTTCAGAAACCCCTTACCCTGAAAATCCATGATAATTCATACTGGACAAAAGCCTTTCACTTGTTCTCAGTGTGGCAAGAGTTTTACATATAAAAGAAGCCTTACGAGTCACATGATAATTCATGCTGGAATAAAGCCGTTCACATGCTCTCAGTGTGGAGACAGTTTTACACGTAAAGAAAGCCTGAATAATCACATGAGAATTGACACTGGAATAAAGCCTTTCGTCTGCTCCCAGTGTGGCAAGAGTTTTAAATATAAAGGAAATCTTAATGATCATTTAGTAACTCACACTTCAGAAAAACCTTTCACTTGCCCTCAGTGTGGAAAGACTTTCACACGTAAAGGAAACTTTAAGAGACACATGTTAATGTATGCTGGAAGCCTTTCACCTGCTCTGTGTGTGGCAAGAGTTCACCTGTAAACAAGGATTTAATAAGCAACCGATTCGAGCAGTAACCGATTTCTGAGAAACGCTGTTGAAAGTGGATCAGACAGAAGAGCACAACACACTTGTGGCCAATCAAGAAAGACTGTAGAAAGAGACAAGACTGAGAGACATTACAAAAGAGAAAAGGTCAGAAGAATATCACTGGGAAAAGAAGGGTTATAATCAGGCAAGAACTTTAGGATAATAGAAAAGATTTCCAGCTTTATCCCTCCACCCCTCCAGCTCTGCATCGGCTGCTCGTCGCCTCCTGAACCTATGGTGTCGTCTGGTCTCTCCATCTCCTCAGCTGGGTCTGGGTCTCCAGTTCTCTGGGTTCCACCATTGGCTGTCTGACTGCTAACTCAACCCTGGCTCCTGCACATGACATCTTCTAAACGTCTATTTGATATCTGACAGGAAACGTCCTATAAACGTATTGCAGATGAGCAAACACTCTTAAAAATACGTCTTCCAGATGTAAACATCACATCAAATAGACTTGTGCTATCTGGGGATAGCACACGTATGTCTGCAAGATGTCTGTTAAAGATCACTTCATCTGGAAAGCATCTGCTGTTTACTAACATCTGATAGACATCTTTAAGATGTCAGTTTAACATACATTCTAAATTATTACATCTTAAAGACATCTTCTAAACGTCTATTTGACATCTGACAGGAAACGTCTTGAACGTATTGCAGATGAGCAAACACTCTAAAAAATACGTCTTCCAGATGTAAACACGCACATCAAATAGACGTCTCCGTGATGTACCTGTGCTATCTGGGTGGTAGTGTCATATGTTACACATGGTTACATTGCCCGAGTTTGACTTAATAAATACTTTTGTTTTGAAAATTTTGCATCTTGAGGTCATCCTCAGGTCAACATTTAACCTGAAACTTGACCGACCCATTTTAAGACATTTAAGAAGAATACTGACTTTTTTCAGACTGATATTTTTGTGTATTTCTCAGTGATAGTGAGATATTGGAGTTCATATTTGGTCAATTTTTGAGTGCTCTATAAGTTATTGAATGTTTAAGATCTTGCTCTGAAATTGGGTCTCACAGAGCTTCTTCCAAAGTTGGACGGAAAATAGAACAATATCCTCAAAATTGTCTTCAACAAAACGCAGAATCAGATGCAAGTCCTTGCACAGCAAAGGCATAATGCTGCAAAATGCAACATCGAGATCAATAACAAGTTTTAACCTCAAAAGTAGTTTTTCAGAAACACCATCAAACAATATCATATTGAATGGATATGGAATTCACATTACCTGTCATTCAATAGTCCCCTGTTCAAGTCCCAGGTATGTAGATACATAATAACCCAAGGATGTATCATTGTTGTTGTTTTTCACGATAGGCCTATGCTAAACCCTGATTTAATATCTCAGTTGGTTTTACAAATAGCCTACTGGTCATAATAACATGTTTTCAGCTTAATCCCTTAAATGCTGTAACGTCAGTCATTCTGTAAAATGTAGTTTATGATTATAATAAGTAAACAAAAATAACAATTAGGGAACGTTTTGTGATGTTTACAGAAATAATTGAGTAAATTCTCTCGTTTTTCTAATCCTCTCTCAGGTAGGCTATTGATACAACTCGAATCCCATGTCATTGTAATACATTTTAAGTCCCTTTCTTTTCTTTGTGCAAATCTCTTTTTAAAGGGAAAATGCAATGTAACTTGTACACGCGCTAAAAAACTAATTTCTTCCCCATATTTTCCTCTCCTCGCGACGCTTCACACTCCAGTCCAGTGGGTGGCGGTAAAGCACATGCATTTGTTTTCCAACTACCATCAAACCTCAGAGGAAGAAGATTAGTTTTCACAGCATGATCTCTGCTGTTTTGTCGCAGTGCTGGCTTAATACAAATTGTTAGATATGTACTTTTAGTGTATAGAAACTAAGATACATTTTTAATCAGGTCAATAAATGCCTGTAATATTCCAATCCTCATATACGTGACTAAGTTTTGAAGCAAGCGGGAATATCTGGAGGAGTATCAACTGAACTGAGATCTGCTGCTGTGAAGATGGTGTTTGTTAAAGAGGAGAGTGAGGAGGACATGAGTGAACCAGAACCCTGGAGAATAAAACACGAGGAACAAGGAGGTTGGTGTCTATTCTTCATTCATCTTTAATGACTGTTGTGGTACATTAAGCTAACAAAGCTTTAAACAATGTCACGGTGCACATCCTTTAAAAGTCTCGAATTCCTTAATATAAAAACAAGGCGTTAATTACCATTAAAATGTCTTAATTTAACGTTTCAATTGTCTTAGTCTGCAACTGAACAGGCAAAGATTTTCGCACGTTGATTTTTGGAATCGCAAAAAAAAAAAAAAAAAAACATAATATACCCACATAGCAAAATTCAGTTGAATCAACGTTGAAATATGGTTTGGCAGAAATGTTGAAACTACGTTGAAGCCTAACATTGATCCGATGTTGAAAGTGTCCCCTCTACTTTTGTGTTGAATCAACATCAGATTTTCCACCATACTGACATTTAATCAATGGTGATTCAACCATCATCTAAATGAGAATCTACATTTAAATTTCAGTTGATTTTATGTTGAAATAATGTTACTTAATCAATGGTGAATCAACCATCATCTAATGAGAATCTACATATCAATTTAAGTTGATTTTATGTTGATTTTATGTTGAAATAATGTTACTGAAGCAATATTGGTTCAACCATTATCTAAAAGGTATAAAATTAATTTATATGCATTAATATAATATATATATATATATATATATATATATATTAAAATGAGTGATGGGCATTGTATCTTGCAGAACAATCAACATCAACCTCCATTGAAAATACACTCTATTTAGCAGTAGGCCTAAGACTGCCATCAACAATAGGACTAACCGTATAATAACAACAGACACATTTTGGATTCATTTAGTTATATGGATAAAAACATTTATTAGATTTTTTTAAGATTTTTTTTTCTTTTTTTGTAATGCAACAAACAAAACATGAAGAACAAGGGGGTGATGCTATGTGTGTGAGTGGGCTTGTATGTGTGCAGGGCCATAGCACATCTGAAGAGGACACTGTGGGAGAGAAGCAGAGACAACATGTCAGCACTCACGATGAAACATTTTGCAGAGCAACTTATGCAACAGCTATTTAGTAATATTAGGAATATCAAATTCACTTACATCTAATTTTTCTTTAAGCCTCCTGCACGCCAAGGGGCGTAACGTAGCCAGTTCTTCACGATGTCACTGAAGGCCTGCTGTGTGAGCTTCCTGTCACACTGCCGAGAAGCAACTGAAAGACATGAATCCAAAATGGTTGTTTAAGGAATGATAAGATACTCATTGCATCAGTTGGGTTGAAATAACTTGTTGCCAGCTGAAAACAGCACAAGGAATATTAAGTTAAACTCACCGAACATGCAGTCTTGCAGGCAAGTTTCCCTAAATGGCAGCTTGGCCTCACTGTGTTTGTACGCTTTCCCTGCCCAACTAAATTTACAGGCCAGGCCGTTTGTTAAGGCTGCTGCCAGCATCCTCCTGATCATGCAGGTCGAGCTGGTGCCTCCCACCATGGCCAAGCGGACAATCTATTGAGATGTGAGGAAAAATGGATTTAAGTACAATTCCAGTTTGCCTGTTGATGTAACTCAATTGGAACACTGGTGTTAAAGGTCCGACCATGCGGAACATGGATAAAAAACAGTGAAATGTTAAAATGTTGAAAATGTAGAAATGTTGGGAAATCCATTACAGGAACATGACTCTCCATGAGCTAGGGGAAGGTGTAACATCTGTCTTTGCATGTTTAATAACATCTAGAGGACATAAGCTTTCAGAAAATGTAAGTTTTGAGTGGTATATTGGATTTCCCTAAATAGTAGAGACCAAAATGTAAAGTCTTTCTACTTGATTCACAAGGCGAATCTCGATAATGACCGGCGTTCTATACATTATCCCTTACTTAACATTCTGATCAATGTTCAGCATGGTCAGACCTTTCAAAAACAATTGGTTTTGTTGGATTATGGGGTAGGGGGTGGGGTGCGCAGTAAGGCCCAACAGCACCTGGTAAGGCCCCGCCTAATATGCAGAATGTCTCATTATGCAGCTCAGTTTATCAAACAAATTACCATCTTTTGTCGGACTGCCTCTGTTTTTAAGAGGGCTTCGGCCTCATTAAAGTCCTCCTCGTTTGTGATAGGCAGCTGGACGGGGAACGGCTCTCGGCTTGTGGCTGGTCCACTAGCTGGGGTTCTACCCTCGGCCATTTCCCCCATGATGAACTGCACATCTCGTGAAAGTTCCTTCACCACCACTAGCACTTCGGCAAGCATCCCTGTCATCTTTTGGATGGCGAGGTCTTAAACAAGGGTAAAAACAAATTGTCATGAGATAAAAATGTGCAAAATACTTCTGTGGTTACATAGCACAACATTTTCTAATAGACTTGCCTTTCAAAAGCTGCCCATTTTCACCTTGTGGGGCACGAAATGGGGTGTGCATGGTCCCATACGGTGATATACTGGCACCTGCAAAACAAAGATATTAATTTATATATTGGGACCATCAACAAAACTTTGAGAGGGCAGATTGTGTTGTCAGCTACCAAAGGACGTCATTTTATGTCATGCTATGTCAATTTCATTGTGGAATTCTGTGTCCACGGCTGTACAAAAAGTGTTGCTGGAAGTATGGCATCATACCCTCTCTCTGTGGGACCTGCAGCTGGTGGTACGGCCCAGCGCCACCCTCCTTCTGTGGGACCTGCAGCTGATGCGGCCCAGCGCCACCCTCCTTCTGTGGGACCTGCAGCTGGTGGTACGGCCCAGCGCCACCCTCCTTCTGTGGGACCTGCAGCTGATGCGGCCCAGCGCCACCCTCCTTCTGTGGGACCTGCAGCTGGTGCGGCCCAGCGCCACCCTCCTTCTGTGGGACCTGCAGCTGGTGGTACGGCCCAGCGCCGCCGGCGGATGCTGCCATCATTTCTGACACACACAAAGGAATGCAAAAGTCAGTGAATTTTACAAAAGACACATACAGAGGCTTATATGACTACTGGCCATTATTTGAGAGCTTACCATGGTGAAATTGTGCTGATGCATTTGATGCACTGGCACCTGCAAACATATCTGCAAAAGGGACAAAACAGTTGTGTGAAACATGATTAGTTTTTGCACAACTCTCAACCTAAAAGCATGATCTAATTCTACAATACATTCAATTCAATGGTGTTTAGAGCCACCTGGGTTGTATGTTACAAAGAGGTAGGGTCAGTTACAGGGCAGCAAGGTTTGTATACATGATAAATGAATAGGTTAGTTAGGTGTAGAGAATAGAACATGGTGTTGTATGATACAAAGAGGTAGGGTCAGTTACAGGGCAGAAATACATGTGACCTACCATTTCTTGCCAGTTGTGACCAGGATTCTGGAACTCTGACATTAGGCGGGCGTAAAACCCGTGGTTTCTTCACCTCGCCAGATGGCTCATCAGAGTCAGAATCCATATACAGTGGATTTGGCCTGAATAAAAATAAACACATCAGTCCATTTTATATCAAGCCAAAGTCAAGATAAAATAATGCTGCTGTGACCTCCTTACTATTAATTATTATAAATAATAATAGATAACTAGTTCAATTGTGAGGGGACAGAAGTAACTTCCAGTGAACATCACTTACTTTGATTTCCTTTTCTCCCGTTCTTCTTTTTCCTCCTCTGACTCAATCTCAGTGGTTGCACACAATGTGGTGTTGTACTTGTGTTCTCCTCGCCTGGCTTCTTCATATGTTTCTGGAGAATGCAGAGGAAAACAACACCATTTTCCCATAGTTTTCCTTAAAACTCAAGTCACTAGTACTAGTTTCCGGTCAGCAAGCCCATTTTTCATTTCTGTCACAAGGCACTTAACCCCTCACTGCTCCCCAAGCGCCGCTGTTGTTGCAGGCAGCTCACTGCGCCGGGGTTAGTGTGTGCTTCACCTCACTGTGTGTTCACTGTGTGCTGAGTGTGTTTCACTAATTCACGGATTGGGATAAATGCAGAGACCAAATTTCCCTCACTGGATCAAAAGAGTATATATACTTATACTTATTCTTACTTATACAACTGTCATATATCTAGAAAACATCATATAGATACATTTTGGCTGTAGCAAAACCTATACATCTTATACCATACCTTAATGTATGTATATTATGTATGACAGAAATGAAAAATGGGCAACTTTCAAGAGTAAATTGTAGTGTGTATGTTTAGTGTGTAGTTTTCCCATTAATTTGCATATGGGTTGCACAGATCATACTCACGACATGTAATTAGTTGGCGGACATCGCTGTAGGTGATCCATGTACTATCTGGCTCCATCCTTTGTTGCAAAGCCTTTGCAAGTGGAATTTTTTTGGGTGGCCATAGCAGTGTGTTATCTCTCAGCCAGCTCTGCAGAACTATGGCCGTCCCACCATTAGGGAATTGTACTACTGAGTACAGCACCTGATCCATCTTTAAAGAAAAAATAATAAATACCCTACTCCATGTCCTCTAACAACTGAAAAGGAACTAAATTAACTCAACTAAATGGAACTAGTTATCCCAACCCCCCCCCCCCCCCCCCCCCACCTGAGAACCCCTACCCTGAGAACCCCTACTAATACATCATCCCATGATGAAGCAGTGGTATTGCTATGCCACCATCTCCATCTGGGAAAAAAAGACATTTTCGCTTGATACAGCTTAGTTTGCCTATCCCTGCGTTTTCTTCAAGTCTACTGACCTTGTGTGTTCCAATGTACGTTGAATCACAGGGGTACATATAGTATGGCTGTTTGTTTCTGAATCTCCTGTACATTACATATACATCTTTATCTGACTTCAGAATATTCACCACTAACGCAAAGCAATCTGCCACTTCAATACAATTGTCTCCCACCTTTGTTGATAAAGTGAACTGATTAGTGGAAACCTTCTTGTACTGTTGAGAGGATGTGAACTGGTGGGGCAAAGGACCATCAGTGTGGATTTTGTGTAATATTTGTTCATTTTGGGGATTTGGTGCTTCAATATATGTAATTTCCGATAACCTTTTAACTATTTGCTGTAGAGGCTGGTGTGGTTTGCGCACAAGTCGCTTAATTTGTCCCAGATAGTTTTCAAAGGGGAATCCTGAAATGCTATCAAGAGAGCCAAAGTGCTTGTATTCCTCAGCCAAATGAATGTGCTGGTGTACATTGTAAACAATTTCATCTGTTCCGTATAACTGCCCATAGTGCTGAACAAAAGACACCATTAACCTCTCTGCAAAAGATAGCATTTCCTCAGAAATACCTGGGGAAAGCAGCAAATACATGGCAACGGAAAACAACATAAAGTTGTCATATATGTCACTTGGAACACAGTCCTTCAAAACAATTGGGCCCCAATAAAGCATAAATGAACGGAACTCAGTGGCTTTCCAACGATCCAGTTCAGCTAGTGCCCTTGGTTTTCTATTAAATTCACAGGGCATGTGGGAGCGCAGCTTGAGGAGTTTCTCAGAAATTGTCCCTACAGTGTGTGACGGAAGCCTTGTTGTCTTCTTCCCCTTTAACCACATATTCAAAAGTTTTCGAGTTACCCCGAGACAGCTGAGATGCATGTAGTCTATTGGAAACATTGACACCATATTAACCACCTCAGATAAAGGACTGGTTCCAATGTGGTGCTCCTCATCAACCCTATCCTTGAAACTGTCGTCTGTCCTTAGCCTCACTTTGGTTTCTGGATATGTCATTTTGTTTCGCCATACTCCCTCTTGAAAACACTTGTCACATCCTGCATACCCATTATGTGACTTAATCTGTTTAACGAAGGCTCTGGCTGGAGCATCACAAATAAAAGAGGAAACCAGAACTTCAAACTGCTTGTCAAGATAGATAATGCCATTACTCAGAACATTCTTAAGATCTCCAACAAATTGTTCAAGGTACTGAGAAAGACTCTTTGGCTTGCCTTCACCACAAAAGATACCAACAAGAAAAGGGGACTTAGTGTAGTCACATTTCAGACAACCAAGTATGGGCCAGAACTGAAGCTTTGAACTTTTGAATAAAGGTAGACCATCCACATTGAATTGTAAAACAAGAGTAGTCAGAGTTGCTGGTAAACTCAAACATTGCAACCGTGAAAGTACTCCCTGTACTATCCCAAAATGATAGTATTCTCCGCCTTCTATTTTAGTGGTAGGCACACTTGCTTGTGTTCCAAGTAATGTTCTTGCATCTTTGGGAAGGGTGGGGTGAAACACCCTTAAGATGGAGAGCAAAGAGGACAGTGCAACAAGAGACACAGAATAGGATGTGGCCCAATATTTTAAGCTTGTTTTTAAGAAGTCTTCATTAGGTTCATCATCATCACTGCCAGGGCCACTGTCACTGTCACTTTCAGGTTCTATTTCGTCAGCCACTGGTTCACAATCTAAATCTGAATCTATCTGTGCAGTGCACAAGTCGATATGTTCCTGCAGATCACTGTTGACTAGTGGTCTGTTTAGTGAGAAGTCAGAAGTTGTTGGGAAACCATCTAACTGGCACTCAGAAGAGATTGTGATATGATTTGTGGTTTCAAAACTGGAATTAGCAGCTGATAAATTATATTCAAACAGAATATCCTGCTCTGTGTCCCTCACTAATTTTTTGACTTTGCGTCTTTTAGCTTTACAAGATGCCCTATAAGAAGACATTATGCAGATGCTGTCACCAGAGTACAAACCTTTGTATTTAATTGGTAGCAATAAATGTGACTCTGCTTGTCTTGGATCCTGAAAAGGAGAAGAGAGAAAATCAATGTGCTGTAAACAACTGTTGCATTAAAGCTGTTTCTGCTAAGTAGATTAAGTAAAAATTTGAGGCACTGATGAAGCACAAAGCCTCCTAGAAGTATGTGCGGCCATATTGTCATACAGATTTAAATCAAGCAGGCAATACCTATACTTCCAGTACTTATAAGCTCCATTCACTTCGGATGCAGCCTAAATAGTAAGTACGGGAAGTATGGGTATTGGAACACAGGGATAGACTATATGACAGCAGCACCCTTAATGGACTTCATAACTTTGTTAGTATCAGGTAAATATCACTAAACCCACACTGTTTAGACCCGTCATTTTCACGTCTAATTTCATAACCCCCTCCACACACACACACACACACACACCCCACAAACTTAAACATTACCACTCAATAAGGGTTTATAGGACAAAAGCAAGCATTTCAATTACTGCTCCGAGGCCCCCTAGTGGCAAGGGCCTGGGGCTACTGCTCCTTTTCCCAATGCCTCATTAATGTCTGGCTGCGGCCTGTGGGACATGGACATCCATATCCAAGTGCTTTTATGTTTGTATTCGCAAATGAGGCATAAAGTTCTTAACTATGCACTAATTTGCATACAAGTATTTCAAGGAAAGAAAGGATAAGGAGGATGGATGGATGCAGGTCTAATAATAATAATGGTAAGGGTGGCATATGTCAGACCATGTTGGATCTCATCCTGAGGGTATATGCTTTCAGAAAAGATATGGCTTAGGTGGTATCTTATTATGATGATGATTATCATTAGCTGTAGTATTAGTATTATTAATATTAGATAGATAGATAGATAGATAGATAGATAGATAGATATCTACTATTAATAATACTAATACTACGGCTAATGATAATCATCATCATAATAACCAGATACTAGTATAAATACTACTAATACTAGTAAATTGTATGATTATGATAGGCCTACTACTAATAAAATTGATAACATTATCAATTATCATTATTATTGTTATTGTTATTATTATTATTATTATTATTATTGGCCTATTATTGTCACTCTGGGGAAGACGAGTTGAGTTTGAGGTCTGTGGGAGTGCCTGTTACTCAGCAGCTGATAGCTGTTGTTTACAGCCGATCAAATTTGCTATGTTGAAACTTGTAGCCTTGTCATGACCCGGAAGAATTTAATTTCTTGTAGCCTTGTCATGACCCGGAAGAATTTAATTTCCTATCAACCTGCATCATCATCAACGAATCACTCTCTGAGACAACTCGGTAGGTACAATTTGAACGGTTGCTGTAAGTTAGTTTATGGGCGCATACTAGGGCTGCACGATATTGGTAAAAAATGACATTGCGATATTTTATTTTTCTGCGATATAAAAACAATTTCACCAGATGACTTGAATAGATCTATTTGGAAAGAATGAATCATTCTAGAATGACTGGGGTGGTTTTGTCATGGAGTCAGGGGCGTAGTACCAAATTTTGGGCCCTGGGTACAAACCATCTTGCTGGGCCCCCCGCCACAGGACTTTTGACTAGAGCTCGGCGACTTATTAGGGCCCCCCCTGCCTCGGGCCCTAGTACTCGGTAGAGCTTAGATTCTCTGCCCGAGCCCGAGCCCGACCCGACCCGCGGGCCGGGCCGATATTTCCCGCCACTATGCTCGGGTCGGGTCAGGTCGGGCCCATGATCAAGCACGTCACGTGTCACGCGCAGCGTCTCCTCCACTCGCACGCTGTGTAGCTTAAGTGCAACATGGAGCTTGAAGAAGTAAAGAAAAAATTTAAAACAGGAGAATTAACTTTGAGCAAATATGAAGGAAAGTCGGAGGTATGGAAATATTTTAAACTAGTCGTGGGCAGTGACAACATATGTGCTGGCTTTGTTGAGTGCAAGTGCGGCGCGCTGCTAGAGAGTCTGTACGTGTTGTAGCCATTAAATAAGCGCATTTAGTTTCATATTTATTAAAATATTATAATGTTATTTTTTTCCATCTATGTTGATTATGAAAGTGAACAGAGTAGGAGGATGCGCAATATCAGGAGACATGGAGTGGTTCAGGCATGATTTTGACCACTTCATTATGTTTTGTTTTGTAGAAAGCCTTTCTTTAAAGTGAATTTCGTTTTGTATAAATTGTATCTTAATTTTAATAAATTTTTCATCAACCAATTGCCTGGATTTAAAAATTAAGCAGCAAATATAGCAGACAATAATCATGATATGGAGGCGCCGGCGAGCCGCGGTCACCATAGCACGTGAACTATAGCCATCTCATCATAAATTAAATCAATTCTCGGCACGCTTGTCACCGAATTTACAAATTCACATCTTGCTTGTTGCACGCACACATATGTCGAAATAACATTATTAATAATAATGAATCTTTAAGAATATTTGATTGAATGCAGAATGTTGTGCTTGTTCAATTTAATAAAATTAAAACTTTCATTGTGATAATTAAAATAATTGAATATTAAATATTAAGTGGCCAATTTTTGCACATTTATTAATAGTATTTATATATATATATAAAATGCCCCTGTCAGTGGTCTAGCACCCATTCAGCACCTGCGTTAAAAAATGATCTGGCGTCGCCCCTGGTTATAACGGCCCACGTATTAAAAATGGTCGGGTTTAAATCGGGCTCGGGCTCATAATTACAGTTAATGTGTCGGGCCGGGCCGGGCTCGGACACAACGTGCACGGGCTCGGGTCGGGTCGGGCTTGATTTTTTGGGCCCGATCTAAGCTCTAGTACTCGGTACCCTTTTTCCCCCCAGTTCGGCGCCCCTGCATGGAGTAAATCCGCATAGAAACTAATATTAATAGAATGTTAACTAATGTAGTTAACTAGAGTTTAATAAATGGAACCTTATTGTAAAGTGTTTCCGATTTGTTATGTCTCTTGAGTTCAGTGTTGGACATATCAGTTGTTTTAACCATTCATTAAAGTGAATCGGTTCAAATGAGTCATTAGTTCGCGAATCGGACCTGTCATTAACGGACCACGGCACATGTTTTGTATTATCCCGGCAGTTTAGGACATCGCACAAGATTTGTGTCAACACAGAAAATATTTCATCACTGGATAGATTTTTTGTTTGTTTATTGAAAGTGTGGTTTATGTCATCTGAATGTGTGGAACGCTTTTCAGAGAAGATAAGGCAACGTTATTTTAGCACAATTCACAACCAGCGGTAGTGCAGAAAAAACAACAACTTCGGTCTTCCGACCTTTTACCATCGTGTATTCTCAAAGATATTCAGTCAACTCAATTCATTAATATGCGCGTGAGAGGGAGAGAGCAAGACAGTTTTTGAAGACGGTGAGAGTGCGCGCGCGCGACCGGACTTTCACTCTCTCTGCTTGTTCGTTCTCTGTTAAACAAGCGCAGCAGTCAGTCATCTACACATCACTCACCAGTCAAATAAGGCTTTGGCGGGACAAAAATACGCTTTAGTAAGGCTGACAGAAAACAGCGCGCAAGTTCCAGTCTTCTGAATCACAAGCATTATGGGCCAGGGAGCTGCTGGCCTGTAGCCTACTGATCATGAATCACGCATCAACTACAATCCCTTCCCTATACTTGACATCGCACATCCTGCGATGTGACTATCGTGGATGCGCACATCGCGATATCGATGCTAAAACGATACATCGTGCAGCCCTAGCGCATACATTTTACAAGTTTTCTGTTAACTTTGAAACGTTACGGATCTGATCCCCTCCTCGCTAGTGACACACTCGGCTCGCACTTTTGCAACAATATCGTTGACTTGTTGTCACTACAGCAACTGTTTAAATTGTAGCTAGCGTTACCTGCTAGCTAACTAGCTCTAGCACTATTCACATAAATCAATCATGGTCATTCCCTTATTGAGTGATAAAGTTTCCATTTAACGACAAAGTGCCAAAACAAACAACATGTTTATTTTTATTTTTTTTAAAACACAAGTCAGTTAAAACTTACCACAAGCAGGAGTGGGTATGAGCAGTCACTGGAAATGGCGCTGGCTAACTGCAGGTCTAACGGTAGCAGCTAGAAACTGATATGGACCGTTCCAAAGAAATATATGTTTTTTGTTTCTTACTTGTTTTTTATTTGTTCTCTGTACAGGTTACACACATAACCTAAGATACATGTTAAAAAAACCATCACAATCAATCGTCCAAGCATTGTGTTTAATTAAAAATATAATAATTACAAATATATAAACCCCCTCATCTTAATGGTCTCACCTAGCAGTAACCGCCACTCCTCGTGCGTCCCGCCTGTTTAACTTTGACAGCATTGATTAAACATTGATCTAATGTTTGCAATTCAACCATTAAATTCAACCATAATTCAACGTGGATTCAATAACATTTTTTCAACTTTCAATTCTTCAGTGGTTGATTCACCAACACATTTCAACCATAACCATAAATCAACCATTTCAACCAAAATTCCATGTTGAAATAACATCTTCTGCTATCTGGGTAGCGTCTGCGACTCCAACAGATTCAGGTTAGCGTAATCTCAAACATTTGTGTGGACAAAGTGTTGCCTGTTTTACAGAAGTCTTCCTGTGGTTTTCCACCTAAATAAAAATCCCAAATTCTGTACGAATAAAGGTGGATTAAGTAAAAAATATATAATATTATCTATTCTTACTATTATTTCTACCCCCAAATTAGTATTATTATTAGTCTCTCTCTCTCTCTCTCTCTCTCTCTCTCTCTCTCTCTCTCTCTCTCTCTCTCTCTCTCTATTATATATATATATATATATATATATATATATATATATATATATATATATATATAAATGGGTCATTCCTGGGATTCGGTAAAATTTTAGTCCCCCAGACTTTTTAAAGTGGTGGTTCACCAAAATTAAATGTTAAACTTTTCACAATACTTTTGTATGTCCAGTATAAGTAATAAAACCAATTATTGCATTTAAATATTTTTTATCATAAAATAAATAATGCTATTATAAATAATTTATATTGCACTCTAAGCATTTTGTCCCTGTGTAGAAAAGGCCCCAAAGTTATGTTAGTGTTGATATTATTTAGTGTAGTTGACCATATTAGGCTGTATGTTTCACGTTTACTTCCGTTTATTCAGTGCTTGTAACGGTAGCCGAAGCGCGCGCTGGTTTGAATACTATCTGACGTCACACAGTTAGTATGCAGTACGATAGAGATAGCCTGTGATATTGTATTATTTGTTAAACTAGTTATTTCTGTTATTTGATGTGAATAAGAGTTAGCAGTTTAAGGAGTCGCTATGTAACCGTGGTGACTAATTATATCCGCGCTTGTACATTTCACGCTCGAGCTTCAACTCATCTGACTTAGTACGTCGGGTTAAAGATATGTAATATCGTGTTTAGATGTGTTTATACTTTCATATTTGTTGTTAGGATTGTTTAGTACTTTGTAGTTGAGTAAAATAAGAAGTAAGTGGTGGTAAATGGGCCAGTGACAAATAAGGTTTTCAACTGATAAAAAATTCAAATAGGTTAAAACTGCACATCAAAGTAGTTATTATCTTTATGGGGATTTTTTTTACTTATTATTAAAATCTCCATTTTAAACAATGTATTTTAAGCGGTTTAACTGAGAAATATGTGACGACACCAGTCAAAATGTCATACGGGATAACGTTAATGCATTTTCTAAATATTATGATATTAAAACTTTTCAAATAAAAAATACCTAATGAATATGTAAAGTGATGCAGTAAACAATATTTAAAGCTCAGAAAAAAAATCTGCACAACTATTTTTTTCTCATTATATTGTGATTTCTTTAAACGTGACCCTACTTGTTCAAGTTCTTTACACACATTTTAACACTGCAATGTGATTTAAAATGCAAAATGTCTGAAAAAGTTTTATAGGACTTGATATCATGTTATTATTGTTTCCTCAACTCCATTAAGTGAAATTATGCATTTCAATGGGAAAAAACAGCGTTATCCCGCCTGACTTAAATTGTTACCCGGTATGACACCATATGAGTTAACACATGAATTGTAATTTTTACAACACTTACACATAATAATGTTCATAAATAATTAATGTTATGCAATGTTTTTCCAAGGAAATTAATTAGGCTCCACTTTAAAGAAATAGAGATGTGGTTTTCAGTGTGTAAACTGTTACACACAAACTCAGTGTGGTTTCTTCCCAGATTTGGCAAGTAAATACATTTAAACCATTTTTTTTTTCATGTTTATGAATATCAAAGCAGCACAACTTTTCAACATTAGGTTTAATTTATTACTGAAAAGTACCTTGAACCATTTTACTGATCATAGTCACACTACATCAATATTCATAAATAATGTAAAGGGTTAAAGTAGGCGACCTTCACTGATTTCACTGAACAAATTTACAAAAGCATCTAATTGAACAATATATTTATAAAGAAAAATCGTATTAATGGGTTGAACACTGAATCACTAAATTTCATTAAAAGAACGCTAAATGTTATTTTAGACAATGTCTATAGTAAATGTAATGTAACTGTAATTGAATATTCTTATGAATTTTATAATTTGCTAATATTCAACTAAACAATGTTAATGATATGTTAATATCACAATTTGGATGGAAATTATGCAAATTAAAGCTGAAAACTGTATAAGAATATATTGTCAAAGACGTCATCCAAGATAACGGATGACATTATGGGCTAACAACTGTTATCCTATATGACAAAATTGTTATCCAGTATGACAAAATTGTTATCCGGTATGACAAAATTGTTATCCGGTATGACAAAACTCAGATTAAATCTTAATCAGGCAGTGTTTTTGGCTACCTATAGAAATCTGCAACCTTTACCTTCAACTTCCAAATATGTAAATTCATCCTAAATAAACATATTGACATAAAATCCACATTATATATGTTATTTTAGCGTTATCCCATATGACACAGGATTTTACTACATAGTGTGCTTGTGAGGAAAAAGGGTAAGTTAAACACATTTTATGAAAGACATAAAAGACTTTCACCATTGTTTGGGGGTCCTTTAGGGTCTTCCTGATTGTGTAACATGCGGTCTCACATCATGTCAAAATAAAATTTACAATAAAATTGCTCCAATTTGCTTGTTATCCCGTATGACATTGCCTGACAGCCAGTTTTGGGACAGAATGCTCCAAAGCATAACAATCAACTAGATGTCATATTCTTTGTAATATTTTAATATATTGTTGTCAAGACTCATACAATAATGCCTGTGGCAGAGATGTTAGGGTTTATTCGATTTTTTACTGTTTGTTTGGCTTTTTTGTATGTCACTCTAAGGTCCGGACAGTTATCCGGTATGACATTATGAGACTATAATGTCTAATAATTCTTACACTTTGTAATACCCTCACTATATGTTCATATCATTTGATAAACAGAGATTAATAGATTCAATAAATGTGCTTTTTATTAAACATTTTCTTATTTTGACTTCATAAAGCAGTTTGGACATCAAAATTGCACGTCACGTCATTGGGCCAAATATTGTTATTTGGATCGCTATCGAGGTTTCTCTATCGAGGCTTTGCTAGCTCGATGGAACATAGCATTCGGTCCGGGGATTTCCACAATAAACACATCCAGCTGTTTAATTAGTTGGAAGCTATAAAGTGTATCGTAGATGACAGTAAGTGATATCTATGTTAGTGGGAATTTAACCTATGATAGAAAATCTGAGGATCCTTTATAATAAGTGTTTGAATCTTTACATTATGCTTACAGTATTAGAGTTTAAGAGATATACTGTATAGTTATATATACTGACTATTGTTTGCTTTGTTTAGTAATGTATATTAGTGCTTAGAGAGGAATGAGTGTATGCATATGTTTGATTTATTCATTTGTAATTTGTTTCTCTCTTTATAGAAACCACACTCATAATTACACTCACCCTCAAACTCACTCACACAAGAAAGAGGAATAAAGAAACAGAATCAGAACTATTTCTCCGCTCTTTATTTCATACTCTGGAACATTTGGCCTTAAGTGGTGTTCTGGCCGACACACCTGAGTGAACTTGGTGATAAACCCAGAACTAGCACCTAGACTGAGCGTCTACCCATTATCTTCACTACACCCTGACTTGACTGAATTTGTACTTTGAAATTATTTAACAAAATGTGCACAGTATACAATTTTTGGCAATAGTCAAGGGAGGAGGGTACTGTCAAGCTTAACAACTCAACCCCATCACATAAAATTAAGATAGAAAAATGTTATTTTTAAAAATTGTATTTGAATCCATAAGTAAATAAAATGTACTTACTTACATTCATTGCTGTCATAGGTCTACTCTTCTACACTACTCGAGGAGCAGTGGCCATTTTTTGCAACAAAAAAAACTCAACCCCATTGAACTCAACCCTGTCACATTTCTGTATATTTCACATAGTTTCGTGGTTGTAAAACTTGTGACAGAGTTTTTTTCCGCTTAATTTCTGAATCATTTTAATATTAAAATATAAAATAGTCAGGGTTTCAGTGAAGTTATAGACCTACCAGAATCATGACAACATAATTTTGTTATTAAATGGAATATTTGATATACTGCATTGCTTGTCATTATGCAGTTTTGTTTTAGCTTCCATCAACAATGACATTTGTTTTCTGGATGCTTTATCTTGAATAAGTTTGCATGGCAAAACTAAGTTACAATTTCAAACAGAAAAAAAGTAGAGTTTATATTGGCCTCAACCTTATTCATTTTTCCCTCAGAAATTATTACCTTTCTTATACATTTATATCGTAAAATTATTAATATTCATATAATTTATTATAGCATGTATTTATTATTATCGAAATTTGGAATTATTATTATAATAACAATTATACGAAACATTTGAAGGTAAATTCACAAGTGTGATGCATTAATTATATTTGTTTTATAGTAAAAACTTTTTATGGAGAATCACTGGCAGAAATTAACTTTCTCATTAAGGGCCAATATTTGACCCCTTCAATTGATTTCCAGGGGCATTTTTTTTAGAAATGCTCTAACCATTTTCTAACCATGCATTTACACTGCAATTACAACAGCATAAAGAATCTTATGAGATTATTTATTTAAATATAATCATTTTAATATAGAGAAAAATTAGATGGTAAAAAATATAATTATATAATTATAAAAAAATAAATTATATTTTTTTATGAAATTAAAACCGCCAGTAGGTGGCGCCAAAACACCGTCTTAATGAATGAGTCATAGAAACATTCATTCAACTGATTCGTTCAGAACGGCAGATTCATTCTGGAACTAAGCAACTACGTCACTGAATTCGTTCAGATACGCATTACTCTTAACTATTTTTCTGTGACTTGTTTGGACCTATTGTCATTGGAGAAATAGACCAAAAACAGAGAATATTTACAAGATTATGACTAAAATGTCACATCACAATATTCACTCTTTGTTTACTGAACTGTTGTATAAAATTATCACATTTGCAAACGCGCAAATATTGTTTAATATCATATGTTATAAATATAAAAATAACTCCTCCTAGGGCCATTTTTTCCACCACATCTTGAATTTTGGGTGCATAGTATTAATTCTGCTGGCATTTTGCCCCCCAACCCTGATAACGTCTGACCCTGCTTCAAGAGAAACGTAAAACACGACAAAACATCATTAACAGATTTTGTATGATTTGAAAGAAACTGTGGCAAAGTCTGTGAATTTATGTAAACATAGCCTATGCCATCATTAATTATCATTTGAATCTATTGACAACCTTAAGCTACATTTGAAAACATAATTTTGTACAAAGAGGCATGCTGTTTTGACCACTATTCTCTCTAGATGTAATTTATGTGGGAGTATTCTAATCTGTGTTTCATTGAAGTTTCACTGGTAGCTCACCTGCAATCAAACTGGTGTTACCTGAAGGGAGCCACTTTAAATCTAGGACACATCTCTCTCTCTCTCTCTCTCTCTCTCTCTCTCTCTCTCTCTCTCTCTCTCTCTCTCTCTCTCTCTCTCTCTCTCTTTTGATTGGCAGATTTTGGTTTTTGTGTCCTTTATGTTGCATCTCTAGAGCCAGGGGTGTAACACAATGGGGGCTTGTCCAATTTGGTTGGTAAAAAGCATTTGTTTCTTTTGAATATGCATGAGTTTTCCTGGTTAGAAAGGGTGAGAGTTCCAGCTGGGTTGATTATTCAATCCTTCCATCGGTTCACCCTTTTGTTATTTTTCCTTTTTTGTTTTCGAGGTTATTCTGGGAGGAGACTTGTTCTCTGTTGGGGGTAAGCATTTCAGAACTGTGACCATTGATTAAATGGCCCACAGTTGCTCCGCTTTTGCTTTTAAAGTCGTCTCGTGCCCGGTACACCTCAGAAGATAGATAGGAGTTAGACATGTTAGGCAGGCGTCCGGGTGTATCTCATGTGTTTTGTATTGTCTTTGGGCTCAGCAACCATGCACACTTTTTTTTGATAGGAGTGAAAGAGGAAATCCACAAAGACTGAAGCATTTGTAAGCCCTGTGCCCAAGCCTTCCTTTGGCATCTTCAGTTACTAATGTTTCATGCAAGAAAGGGGAGTTAGCTGGCTCATCATTTCTGATGGATGGTTTGGTGTGTCTGTCTTCTGACCCTGAACACAGGCAAGATATCAAGATCTGGAGAGATACTGGAGCTTTTCAATCTAAGATTTTACATGATGTCTTGTCCTTCAATGAAAAGTCAGCTCAAGGTTCAGAGGTAATTGTCAAAGGTTTTGGTGGAGGATTTTTGTCTATGCCTTTACATGGCATTAATCTCCAATCAGATTTTCTCTCTCGGGATGTTGTTGTTGCATTTTGTTCCCAAATACCCATAGATGGTGTGTCCTTTATTCTAGGGAATGGTTTAGCTGGTGGGAAAGTACTAGCTGTCCCTGAAGTAACCTCTACTGTCCTCAAGTCAGATGGTCCAGATGAACTTGAATTGGCATTTCCAGAAACATTTCCTGTTTGTGCAACTACTCGTGCAATGTCGGCTAAGAGGCATGTTGAAGACAAATCTTCCAGCAGTCAATCTGTGACACCACTTTATGATACTTTCATGGCCCAAGGTGACATGAACTTGGCAGGGGGTGGAAAGAGGTTTCCATCTCGTGAACAGTTAATACTTGAGAGCAAAAACAAGACCCCACTTTGTCACCCATGTTTGAAGATGTGTCCAATTAAGTACTATCAAATGTTGCTTCTGGCTTTTTTGTTAGTGATTGTGTTTTGATGAGAAAGTGGACAGATCCAAAAATGTCAAGTGAGGATGACTGGAGTAGTGTTTTTCAAGTGGTGCTTCCAGGAGAAAGTGGGCAGATCCAGAAATGTCAAGTGAGGATGACTGGAGTAGTGTGTTTCAAGTGGTGCTTCCAGAAGTTTCCAGATTCCATCAAACTCTCAAGACTATGCTGAAGACTTAGGCTACTGCAAAGAGTTTGAGAGAGACTGGGATGATGGCATTACACTACTCCTCTTCACAGTTAGAGAGGTGGTTCAGGAATCCCTTGGTTTCAGTTCAGCTGAACTTGTGTTTGGCCATACTGTGGGGACCCTTGAAGTTGGTAAAGGAGAAATGGTTAGATGTAGAGCATTCTACTCCTACTAATAGGGATGGGAATTGATAAGATTTTATCAATATCAATGCCACTAACGATTCTGCTTATCGATCCGATTCTTTAACGATTCTCTTATCGATTCCTGATAGCACTGTGTGGAAAAAAGTAGTCATATGCTTTTTCGGGCAAAAAAAAAAAACAAGTGGTTTTGTTTGTTTTAAAGCTTACACTTGAGTAAGCAAACTGTACAAAAAAAGTTTTTTATGTAATAAATGGAACCTTATTGTAAAGTGTTACCGATTAGTTATACACCGATTAAACGTCCCATGAGTTCAGTGTTAGAAAGATCAGTTGTTTTAACCATTCATTAAAACGAATCTGTTCAAATGAGTCATTAGTTCGCGAATTGGACGTGTCATTATCGGACGTGTGCGCGTTGTGTGATTATCCCGGCGGTTGGGACATCCCACAAGATGTGTGTCATCACAGAAAACATTTCATCACTGGATAGATTTTTTTCGTTTATTTAAAGTGTGGATTATGTCAGCTGAATGTGCAGAACGCTTTTCAGAGAAGATAAGGCAACGTATTTTAGCACAATTCACACCCAGCGGTAATTCAGGAAAAACAAATCTCCGAATGATCCACATGAAACTTTAGTCTCCCGACCTTACCATCGTGTCGTTTATTTTGATTAATATGTGCGAGGGAGAGAGAGCAAGACAGCGCTTAGTTTTGAGATGGTGTACCCGCCTTGCTCCGAAGAGAGTGAGTGCGTGCGCGCGACTGGGTGTCTCTCTCTCTGATCGTTCAGTTAAACATGCGCCCTGTCACAAGCGCAGCAGTTCATCTACATTACTCACTGATCAAATAAGACTTTGGCGGTACAAAAATTCGCTTTGGATGCCGTGCTTTGGTGTTTAAAAAAGGACAAAAGGGACAGTTGTGAGTTCACGGTCTGTAGCCTACATACTATGGCTGACTCAGAGCAGGAGCATCGATAAGAGGACTCGTTAACGTCGAGGGCATACAATATCGATGGATCGTAAAACTTAGAACCGGTTCTCGAGTGGAAGCGGTTTTCAATTCCCATCCCTACCTACTAACCTCTTGGACTATGTGTCTAACTTTCGTTTCAGGCTTAGTAGAGCCTGTGAACTGGCCAAAGAAAATTTGAAAGCAGCTCAGGAGAAGATGAAGACTTGGTATGATCGAAAGGCTAAACATTG
This sequence comes from Rhinichthys osculus, assembly GCA_029959095.1. NCBI lineage: Eukaryota > Metazoa > Chordata > Actinopteri > Cypriniformes > Leuciscidae > Rhinichthys > Rhinichthys osculus. Next base: position 48,469,799 of record JARWKJ010000002.1, read on the forward strand.
TGTGTTTTGTTTAGGAGACCAAGTGCTGGTGCTCTTACCAATACTGGGTTCTGCGTTGCGGGCTTAATATAGTGGTCCATGTACCATTAATCAGAAAGTTAGTGAGTGTAACTACTTGGTTAAGACTCCAGATTGTTAAAGGAAAACCCGCATGTGTCATGTGAATTTACTCAAGCCTTATTTTGACTGTAATCAAACAGCGTCTACAGAGGTCAAGGCCTTGGCTGCACTGAATGCTCCATCTACTGAGAGAGAAGGAAGTGTTGCTGTCTCTGAGAATGCTCAGAGTAGATTGCCAAATTCTGAAATTCTGACTGATTTAAGGCCCGTACACACCGGGACGAATATCGGCGCGCGTTATTCGCCAGTGTTTTTCAACGCGTTTTTTGTGTTCACACCCAAGCGATTTTCGCTGACGATGAGCCGAGTGAAAATGCCAATTCATTCCCTGACATTAGATGGCGCTTAATGTAAAACAGAAATAGTACTATTTTGTAGTCGCTGTCGGGCTTGTCATATAGTTCTTTATGTTCCGAAACCAACGAGACCAGCAGCTCTTTATCTTGTCTTGCATCTTCCTCGTCTTCTTCCCGGCAGTGTAGACGCTACTTGGCGTATATCTTCTTCGCCGTTACGTATGTGTGCTCGGCAAGACCGTTTTGTCTTTGAGCGCCCCCAAGTTGTGTTTTACTGTGACTTCAGAAGCTCCAGACACGTGAGCAAAAGCGCCAAGCTCATTGGTCGGATAGCCTAGTTTTTGACGCGGCGCTACTCCGGACAACTTCCGGCAAATTTAGGTTTGCTCTGAAAGTTAGTCTGGCAAAGAGCTCATTCAAGCTCATTTCCAATCCGCCGAAAATTGAGGCACCAATCAGAAACGTTGGGGCGAGCTTAAGCAGATTTTGTAGCCTACATTACAAGGATGGATGCCGCTGTCGAACATCACTCGTTTTAATCAGCTTTCGCGTCTGTTTTAAGCGATTTAAACGTTTCCCTTTTGTTAAAAACCGAGCAAAGAACAACACTCTGAGATGTTTCTGCCGCTCTGCATACGTCAACTCCATCGCTCTGATTGGTTTTAGGTCTATCCGCGACGTCCGTTGGTGACACCCCTCTGGAAATGATTTGTCTATGTCGCTTTGCCAGACCATAACTCAGTTACAACTGAGAATGGTCTGGTTTTAACCAGGCTAGATCATTGAGAAATTATCCAGTTAAATTGTCGAAAGACATATTTTGAACTTAAAAACTGTTGAATATCCTAGACTCTTCTGTTCACTTCTTGTTGCAGTTGGTGAATTTTCTTCTTGTCAGTCTCCAATACAGCTGCTGAGGGCGTGATCGTAATTTGCAATCTCTTCATATTTTTCCTTTCCTGGAAAGCCATTGAAAGGTGGATAGTTTTTTGGATACATCTATAGCCGTTTACCCTGCTAAAATTTACTTCAAGTCATAAATTTGCAAAGTGTTCATTAGTAAATCTTTGTTGAGCAGGGGATTTAGTGTGTTTGCATAGAAGCTGATGGAATCATGCTGTAATTTGATGTAAATGCATGAACACAATATACACTCACCGCCCACTTTATTAGGTACCCCATGCTAGTAACGGGTTGGACCCCCTTTTGCCTTCAGAACTGCCTCAATTCTTCGTGGCATAGATTCAACAAGGTGCTGGAAGCATTGGAAGCAAACTCAGGGAGTTTGGTCCATATTGACATGATGGCATCACACAGTTGCCGCAGATTTGTCGGCTGCACATCCATGATGCGAATCTCCCGTTCCACCACATCCCAAAGATGCTCTATTGGGTTGAGATCTGGTGACTGTGGAGGCCATTTTAGTACAGTGAACTCATTGTCATGTTCAAGAAACCAATTTGAAATGATTAGAGCTTTGTGACATGGTGGAAGTAGCCATCAGAGGATGGGTACATGGTGGCCATAAAGGGATGGACATGGTCAGAAATAATGCTCAGGTAGGCCGTGGCATTTAAACGATGCCCAATTGGCACTAAGGGGCCTAAAGTGTACCAGGAAAACATCCCCCACACCATTACACCACCACCACCAGGCTGCACAGTGGTAACAAGGCATGATGGTTCCATGTTCTCATTCTGTTTACGCCAAATTCTGACTCTAACATCTGAATGTCTCAACAGAAATCGAGACTCATCAGACCAGGCAACATTTTTCCAGTCTTCAACTGTTCAATTTTGGTGAGCTCTTGCAAATTGTAGCCTCTTTTTCCTATTTGTAGTGGAGATGAGTGGTACCCGGTGGAGTCTTCTGCTGTTGTAGCCCATCCGCCTCAAGGTTGTGCGTGTTGTGGCTTCACAAATGCTTTGCTGCATACCTCGGTTGTAACGAGTGGTTATTTCAGTCACTGTTGCCCTTCTATCAGCTCGAACCAGTCTGGCCATTCTCCTCTGACCCCTGGCATCAACAAGGCATTTCCGCCCACAGAACTGCCGCTCACTGGATGTTTTTTCTTTTTCGGACCATTCTCTGTAAACCCTAGAGATGGTTGTGCGTGAAAATCCCAGTAGATTAGCAGTTTCTGAAATACTCAGACCAGCCCTTCTGGCACCAACAATCATGCCACGTTCAAAGTCACTCAAATCAACTTTCTTCCCCATACTGATGCTCGGTTTGAACTGCAGGAGATTGTCTTGACCATGTCTACATGCCTAAATGCACTGAGTTGCCGCCATGTGATTGGCTGCTTAGAAATTAAGTGTTAACGAGCAGTTGGACAGGTGTACCTAATAAAGTGGGCGGTGAGTGTATGTTCATGAATTCACCGAATTGAGTTGAAATAGTTGTGAGCTATTGGACCCGCAGTCCGCCCGTGCCTACCGCACGTCCGATCCGCACCTGCACCGCATCCGACACGTAAATATTATTCCACCCGTTACTTCAAATATTAGTGGGTCACCCGTGTGCAGGACTCTTTGCATAGTCTGCAATGTCAAAATGATCACAGTTTGTAGAAACAGTGACGTCATGCGCATGTGTATTACTTGTTCAGTCTATAGGTGCGTAGTGTTTCTTTACAAAGTGACATCACCAACTCCTGGCCTGGCATGAACAATACAGCGGTTTTAATTTTCGTGGATCTGTGTGAACAGGGACGTTGTCATCTGTCCACAATTTTTTTTTTAAATGTGAAGAAAAAACGTTTAACAGGGCTCCAGACTGCGACCAAATGGTCGCATTTTGCAACTAAAATTTGAGAGTGTGCGACTGAATTTTACATCCAGTCGCACATTTGCGACCAGTAAATTTGCCTCACGTTAAACGCATGGTTAAGCGTGGAAGGGGCGCGTCAATGAATCCGGAATGAGTGAGTGTGACAAGAATAGAGAGCGCGCGTGTCTGTGGGAAGGAGACGGAGACAAATATCACAAGCTGCTATGTGCGTCTGAGCAATGAGCGATCTATCGACTCGTTACCAAGCAGCGAATGCAAACAAAATGAAAGTGGAACGAAAATACGCTACTCATTTATGCTTCACGGACCGTTAATTATTCCGGACCAATAATAGACAGAGCAGCGCATAGCCTTTCTTATGTATATCAATGGAGCAGCGCCCCGAACCATTGACAGTAAAATAAAGACCCGAACTTGCCAGTCGCGGGCCGATCTCGCTCACGCGACACTGTTACTAGGAGATCCAGTGAAGAAATCCATTGAATTCGCCTCAGAATTAATAACATCATCGCTACAAGATCCAGTGAGAAACATTCCGATTCGGCGCAGAGTTCTGTTATAAACCATATCAGACCAAACAGTGCTGACGTGGAAACCACGAAAAAAACTTATAGAAGGCTTTCAGTCCACAAATCAGCAACATTCACCATGGATTTAGGCTAACTAGTGCAAAATGCCCGTGCAAAATATTTTTTTTGTGTGTGTTTTAAGCAATTGTTGGTTTGGTGTGTTTGAGTGCTCATTGTTACAATTACACAGCAAAAGTTCAGTGACATTTTTATTTGTGCATGGTAGAAAGCATACTGATACTGACATAATGATGCATTGGAGGATATATTTAGAGTGGATATTTATGTTTTGTTAGTGCAGACTGGCTGTTCTTGAAGTTTACATGTTGTTATTGTGTCAGCACCTCTTTATAGACAACATTGCTCAGAAAGTGGCGCTTTTTGTTTGTTTCATTATCTTGAGCAAGAATACGAAGTCTGCTTGATCTGCCAACTCTGCTGGCTGCAACGTAGAATTGACCATGACTGAAGAAGTCTCTTGTGCAGAAGACACCAACACGTTGCAAAGACTGGCCTTGTGACTTATTGACTGTCATGGCAAAGCAGGGTCTCACCGGAAACTGCTTACGTCGCAGGGTGAATGGAAATATGTTGTCAGATGGGATGAGGATGATGCGTGGAATGAGTAATGTGCGTCCAGCATTGACGCCGATCACAGAAGTAGCAACCAAAAGATGAGGCAGGATTTGTTCAATGATGTATCTCGATCCATTGCAGTGTCCATTTTGTTGGTCGAAATTTCGAAGTAGCATGATCACCATTCCCACCTTTAAAGTGATGCGATGGGGAGGCATACCAGATGGGCAGAGGGTATTTAGAAACTCAGTCGGGTACATATGGTGACCCTCAAATTCTGCAGTGTCCACACTGTTACAAACATGCTCTTCTCCAGGAAAATTCTTTGTCATATATTCATTCACTTTGTCAACTTCAGAGTTGGTTGGGCACAGTATGACACTTTCACATAGCCACTTTGGATTGGAAATGTTGACTGTCATGTCATCATATAGGCCTACCCAATTGACAATGTCCTCAAGTTTCTCGCCAGAAATTGATAGTGATTCATTGAGCTCAATTGCAAATTCACCCTCTTCTGGAACCACAGGAATTTTTCCCTCACCAAGGTTCAAAAGGAATTTGGCAAAATCTGCTTCTGTTTGTTGATCTCTAGCAGCTTGAGTGATCCTCATGTTTTCTGTTAGACGAAGAATTTCAACATTTTTCCATAGGTGTGAGCTCTTGAAACACCTCCCTATGATCTGGGTTTGGCTACCATGTGGGACAACAGTAAGGATTTGCCTCCAGTCACCGCTGAAAACCATTGTGATGCCACCAAATGGTTTGTCTGAACCTCTGAGCCACTGGAATGTACGATCTGCTGCTTCTAATGCACGGCGATCCATCATTGACACTTCATCCACAACCATGAGATGCGTCATTCTAATGAGTGTTGCAGTGCTGTCATGTTCACTCATACTGCAAGTGGACTCGTCGGTGAGAATGAGAGGACATTTTGTCCTGCTGTGAAAGGTTGTGCCTTTCGGCAGTAGGGTAGCTGCAATGCCACTTGCAGCGGTTGCAAGAGCTACTTTGCCCTGTGCACGCACTTTGTTAAGGATGTGGCACAATATGAATGTTTTCCCAGTTCCACCACTTGCATCAAGGGATATAATTTTTCCAAGTCCTTATTCCACACTTTCCATCACTGTTTTGACAACTTTTTGCTGTTCGTCATTGAGGCTGTTTTCTGTGTCAGTAATGATAGTTTGAAGTTCCTCTATGTTGTGCTCAGTCTCATGCTGGATGATGCGGGGAATTTGACTCCGGACGTGAAGTGTATCAGGCTCAGGGAGGCCAAAGTTCCCATTTAAAGTAAAACCATGTCTTTCAACATGGTCCTTAAGGTCAAGTAGCACTTGAGTCACAATAAATTCATCTGGCTCATTCACATTGGCCCTGTGCATGAAATCTTCACACAGCACATGCTTGTGCCTTTCCCAGAACTGCAAGTGTTCCCCTCTAAGAACAAACATTAGCATGTTGGCGAATACTTCACGCAGTGCTGAGCCAAATGTCACATTTGCAGCCTCCTCCATAACAGAATCTACTTCTTGGTCATTGTCAACAATGCCATATGCAATGCAAGCTGCCAGATAGGTGTCCATGACCACATTTCCAACTCGTCGGAGGTCTTTGAAGCATGTTGGCCCTGGCACGCGGTACAAAAGGATGCGGAGATAGAATAGTTCAGCAGTGTGAGGGTTGAAGGCAATCATTGGAATTCGTCCAACGGTGTCAGCCATGCGGTCATCGTGAGAACTCAGTCTTTTTTTACGCAATTGAAATTTCTTCCGTGTGTATGTGAAGAGTTGAAACACATCTGGGTACACAATGTGTCGCATGTGTGGATGAAGAGACATTGCTTCAAAAAAGGCGGTCAGTGTGGTGGCAGGTGGCCCTGAGTCCAACAGGTTCTGGGCAGCGCCTTCATCATTGAACATGATGACCTGTTCATCCTCTAGATGAATTGCAAGCATCTTTACTGGTGGCTGTTTCTGCTGAATGGGGAAGTCGTATATGCGCCAGTATCCCTCAGATGCAGTGATGTAACGCCCTAACTCATAACGTGTCACCTCATCACGTCGTAGTATCTCACGGGTCTCATCATCAGGTACATCCAGTCTCACCATGCACTGATCAGGTCCCTTCTCCAAATATTTATACAGATATTTGACACTGGAGACAGCACATACAATTTCAACGTTAATATGTGCATTGTATCGGAGCAGGATGTACGGATTGTATGGCACAACCCATGTATTATTGACAGGTACATTGATGCCACCTCTGATTGTCTTGATGATGGGAGAACCAGGTGCTCCTTCTGTTCGTCTTCGGTACAGTGGGTAGGAGTTGTCTGAAAAGCTTGTGTTCTGTCTCAATTGTTTGGGATAGTCTTTGGTGCACTTTTTGTCTACCATGCAGGGGCTAGCACTGTTCCATTGCCCACATGGACCGTGAATCATGTGTGATGTTACAATGCGATGTAGTTCCATATTTGTGTTTTTGTCAGGAATCTCTGCAGACACCACACGGTCAATATCGCTGGCGGTCCTGGGTTTGTCGCGGGCTACCATGGTCATGAGCATGTGTATATGTGGAAGATGCCTCTTTTGTGTTTCCTTCACCATCACATATGCATCAATGTGTCCCAAGATGTCACGCTTGAGGAGGTCTGTGAGGAGTGCTTCCACCTTCATGTGAAATACTCGAGCAATGATGTCTGGTCTCTGATTGGTCTGTTGACCCTCAAAAAGTGATCCTGTGATTTCAGGCCAGTTCGGGTTGCAAGTGAAGGTGAGGAAGAAGTCAGGTTTTCCTTTGATTCGTACCAAGGCCATGGCATCTTGGAACTCCTTGGCATACCATCGGGGTGATCCGTAAATTGTGGGTGGCAGGATGGTTAGGCGTCCAGGAATGATCTTGGTGTGACTATTCAGGGCATCAACAATGATTTTATACTTTTCAGCCTTGATAGACTTCTGGTTGTGGCGGATCCAGTTGAGGCGGTGTGACTCAATTTTTGCCATCATGTCACATACATATTGCTGTGTCAGTCTCCCACCACGAAGCAGCAAATTGAAGTGTTGAGCAATGTCACGCACTTGAAGATGGTAACGGTAGAAGCATGTTGGTGTGATACCTGCGAGCTCAGTGTGGTATCCTTGGGAACCCTGAGGCAGAAGAAGCACATATGACAATGGGTCATATGCTGGATGCATGGCGTCGATTGTCTGAAGCCTTCCTCCTCTGAGGTGAAGAGTGACAGCCAGTTTCCCAAACTGCTGTGTAGTTGTTACTCCTGGAGCAATGACAGCCACGTCACTGTTGAGTGATGGAAGATTCACAGTGCCACGATGAAGGTCATGACGTCGTGTGCGAGCTGTTAGGACAATTTTCAGTTCATTGGCATTGTCATTTTGGGTCACATACTCAATGGCTGACTTAAACTGTTGCACGTATGGATTGCACATGTGAATGGCCTCTTGTGTCCTCAGTAAAAAATCTTCATTCAGATCACTGTTTGAGGCATGGGCTCGACGGTTTTCCAGCTCATGAGCAGGATCGTGGAAATAGATCTGAGCAAAGAGTGGTGTGCGACCTTGTTCAGGAAGGGGGCCGGCAATGTAATGATAAACTTTGCCTTGTATACGTACACCTGGGTTGAAGCCAGGCATAGCTACCTCTTTAATACCAATACTTGCCATTGCCAGCGCATTGTTGTATTGTTTTGCTTGCTTCACAAAACTTTGATCAAGGAAAAGGTCCTTAATAGCATCTGGAGGCTGTGGTGGGATTGAGCCAGGCTTGGGATTTGTGGCGTTATATGTAAGGTTAATCTTACCGGAGTTGCAGCAGAATCCTTTTCTCTCCTCTTTCCATACATAGGCACCACAATGTGAGCATGTAGGACATTCAAACAGTGAGGTTTTGCTCAGCATGTGCCTATAATCACCATGAAGTTCCTCTTGGAAGAAGTCTGTATCGTCACACCGAGCAAGGTTGCGATTGTCTTTTCGTGCCTTTTCCAGACAGGCGAGACGCATCTTCTGATGGCACGTGGTATCCCTTGCTCGTCGCTCCTCTTGCTGCTGAGGGGTCTCCTCCTCTCTCAGAAGGTTGTGTCGTTGACAGTCATGCATCTGGCGATTTGCTCGTATCTCAGGTGTTTCCTTATCTCTCATGTTAGCATGGTGAGCAGCGTCGCTTGCCAGCCGAGCACGGCGTTCGTCCTCTCCCTCAGCTTCACGGCGCCTTTCCTGACGTGCAGCGTTACTTGCCAGTCTAGCACGGTGTTCGTCCTCTTCCTCAGCTCCACGTTGCCTTTTCTGCCGTGCAGCGTTACTTGCCAGCCGAGCACGGCGTTCGTCATCTTCCTCAGCTCCACGGCGCCTTTTCTGACGTGCAGCGTCACTTGCCAGCCGAGCACGGCGTTCGTCATCTTCCTCAGCTCCACGGCGCCTTTTCTGACGTGCAGCGTCACTTGCCAGCCGAGCACGGCGTTCGTCATCTTCCTCAGCTCCACGGCGCCTTTCTTGACGTTCAGCGTCACTTGCCAGCCGAGAATCTCAGGCTTCGACTGACTGAGCATTACGTGCATGACGCATTGTCTTGCGTATCCTCTCTCTGTTGGTACGACTATCTTTCGTCATCTTAGCATCAGCAAAGGTGGTGTAACAGTAGGTCACAATCAGGTGGTCTGCAAAAGATCAGATGGGCAGAAATGTGGTATGAATATAATTAATTTAGCTGCTGTTCATAACTAATAGTTCATTTGAATTTGAATAATTTATGCTCATCAATGCACAGCCAGAGACGGAAGTGAGTGATCATGAACAATAAGGCTGTGTGGCGTGAGCATGGCGTCTGCGTGGCGGTTTTTATGTCTTTGCACACCAGAAACGTGTCTGATGCGGCGCTGCTGCTGCTAGGTGGCGTACAATGAGGGCTATTTCGGGATTTGGCTTGACCCTTGTTCAAAATATGGTGAGAGAGTTGTGGAAGGCCTATAATTCATGTTAAACAAAACATAAATATATAGCCTACTGATACAGCAAAGACTACGTCGGCAGTATTGACAAAGTAGGGTACAGAATTTTGTATTCTGTATTAACAGGTGCAATATTTAAATATTTGAATATCGAATAACTATATCTGCATTTATGCAGTGCTTTTGGCTGCATTTGTGCGCAAAAACGTGTATAAGTATAAGCGCGGAAAAATGAAAGTTTGAAGAATACAGATCCTATTTATTTTGCATTAGCATGAAGCTGCAGCTTCAAAATGCGGTAAGAGGATTACTATACTCGTTAAGCTCGTTAAAGCCTGCTATATACTGTTGAATAGGCAGGGCAACTATTTACCATAGCACATGCTGTCACACGATCGGTAAGAGGATTACTATACTTGTTAAGCTCGTTAAAGCCTGCTATATACTGTTGAATAGGCAGGGCAACTATTTACCATAGCATATTAAACATCACATAGTTAACATAGCACATTAAACATCACATAGTTAACATAGCACATGCTGTCACACGATTGGTAAGAGGATTACTATAATTCAATTCAATTCAATTCAAATTTATTTGTATAGCGCTTTTCACAATACATATTGTTTCAAAGCAGCTTTACAGAAAGTGCATTTCAGAAATGTACATAGAAGAATATAGTTAGTTAATCATCATGTATTAATTTAGGGCATAACATATCGCCGGCGTTGAGTCGTCTCTTCACAGGCGTCGAGTCGTCTCATCGCAGGTGTTGGGGCATCTGAAGTCTCCGTGAGAGTCTGGATACAAACTGGAGCTGACGAACGCTATTTACCTCGGGACTTGCGTCCCGAGATAACAGCAGAACGAGTTACTATACTCGTTAAGCTCGTTAAAGCCTGCTATATACTGTTGAATAGGCAGGGCAACTATTTACCATAGCACATTAAACATCACATGGTTAACATATACATGCTAACTTCAGCGCGCATGACAGATAACGTTAATAGCATCTATCTATAACATCACATAGTTAACATAGCACATGCTGTCACACGATCGGTAAGAGGATTACTATAGTCGTTAAGCTTGTTAAAGCCTGCTATATACTGTTGAATAGGCAGGGCAACTATTTACCATAGCACATTAAACATCACATAGTTAACATATACATGCTAACTTCAGCGCGCATGACAGATAACGTTAATAGCATCTATCTATAACATCACATAGTTAACATAGCACATGCTGTCACACGATCGGTAAGAGGATTACTATACTCGTTAAGCTCGTTAAAGCCTGCTATATACTGTTGAATAGCCAGGGCAACTATTTACCATAGCACATTAAACATCACATAGTTAACATATACATGCTAACTTCAGCGCGCATGACAGATAACGTTAATAGCATCTATCTATAAATGATGGCCGTGAAAGAGACTGCGAACGAATATTAAGAAGTAAACAGCGTAGCTGACTTACAGATTAACAAATGAATAAGCGCGACGATTCAGGGAGCAAATCTGCTTTCTTCATCCCTGGTCCTGCGCTGTGCTCACTCAGTGTGCAGTGTGAGAGGGAGAGTGGCCAGCGGCTAGAGCGGTAAAAAGATATATATTTAGCGATATCTTTTGCATTTCTAATCCAAACAACGTCAAACTCGGCACTGCACTTACTCGTGCCCGTAGCAAGACACCTGTCAAGTTTGAGATCCATCGGACTAACGGTTCGAGAGATATGCGATTAACAGACAGACAGACACACACACAGACAGACAGACGTTCCTGTAATTTATAGATAGATGTAGTAAGTAACTCTAACCATAAATATGATAATGTGACAGAAATAGTCAAACGCAGCCTACACATCTTTTCTAGCACTTCAAAACTATAACATAAATGCTTTTTTAATTTATTTTTTATGTGATGACCAACAAATTTTTTGTTAATCCTTCAAAGATTGTCCTAAAACTAAACATTTTAAGATGTTGGATAACTCTTAAAACACTTATTTAAAAAAAAAAATACCTTTGTAAACAGTAGGATGTTTATTAGCTATGTTCACTCCTTAATATACATTTTTTTCACTTCTTTTGTTTTTTAATTAATATTAAGGCATTATGAATGATAATAATAACTAAGCTTAATTTAGGGTGTAGATGAAATTAACTTTTGTGATTTATCGTCAGCCCCAGTGCTACCAGAATTTTTTTTTTTTTTTTTAGAACTCAGTGTGAGTTCTCATTTTAGGTGATACTGCCCTCAAATTTGAGTCTGGAGCCCTGTGAACTTAGAATAAAACTGCATATCGTAATATCTGTACGTTAAGTCTCTTTATTATTAAAGAATTTGCCAGTATTACAGTTATTTAGGGGGAAATTTGAATAATTGCATTGCAAGCTGATTTAAGGTGTGCCCCTACATTTTCTGCTTGTGCTCCTAAAACTTTCAGTCAGGGGCAACAGTGCTCCTAGTCAAAAAAGTTAGTCTGGAGCCCTGTTTAAATATTTAGTCCACACTGTAAAAAATAAAATGTAAAAAAAACAGTCAATGACTGTCAGCTACGGCTGCCAAACAAAAACCGTAAAAATAAAGTAAAATATCCTAATTTAAATTGAGTGCAAAAAACTTTTCCAAACTTTGTCCTTAAATGTTTTACAGAAAAACACTGTTATTTTACAGTTATTTCCTGAATTATTACGATCAAACACCTTCAATGTGAAAAAAAGGTCAAATGACTGTCAGCAATTGCTGCCATACAAAAAACATAAAATGAATGTAAAATATCCCAATTTAAATAATAAATACTATTGCAGAAATCTTCATTAATCTTTTTAACGGAAACACAGTTATTTCACATATATATATATATATATATATTTATTGAATTTTTATTAAAAAACATAATCACTGTAAAAAGTAAATATCTTGCTATAAACTACATGCATGATTTACTGTGATTATATGTCATCAGCAACTACACAGTTACTGTCTGTTAAATAAAGCAACATGCAGCATTTCATCAGTGTTTCTCTGCTCATCCTGGACTGAAGCTCAGGGTCTACTCTTCAACACAATGGTGACACACAAAACACACCATACAGAAACACTTTACATCCCAAAAGAACATTAAACACTAACAGATCTCTCAAGATCTCAGCATCTTCACTTATTACAATCCAGATTTCTTTCATACTAACATTCTTATTGAGAAATAACAGAGGTTTAGAAGTTGATATTTTATTGAAAATAATAAAGTTTGATGTCACCATGATAGAGATCAGTGCTGGCTTTAGTTGGGCTCTTGACCCTTCAGATATTAACATTAGTTTTTCTCTGGCTGCTTTAACTGTGTGTCTCTGTTACATATTTGTTATTGTAGGAAACCGAGAGAAACTCAGATCAGATGATGTTGGTCACTTATTAGTGATAATAAACATCAAGCAGTTGTCTGCTTTATTGATACCACCTGATTGGTATCACTTATTACTAACTGAATAAGTTGTAAAATATTATTTGTTAATTTAGAATGCCAGTATTGCTATAGAAGATCCTGGAATGCTGTGATATTAAGATTTTATGAAGTTATTATGCAGAAAATGTTTTGACAGGATCTTACAGTCTCACTCAGACATCAAGAATAATATGAATCTCAACAATGGTGACAATGAAAAAAATTCTGACCTATTATAAAGTCACAAAAAGGCTTTGTTGATTGTCACCATTGTTGAGATTCATATGTTGATTTTTGATGTCTCTCTACTCCTAACAAAATAAACCAACTCAAAACATTTTATGTAGAATTTTTTTTTTTGAGATTGCTATAATACTGATGCCACAATTTAAAAAAAAAAACATGTGAATAAAGTATGATATTAATAATTGCCTTTGTATAACACTAAAGTCCATCTATATATAATTCACAGCTAATAGAGATTTGACTGTCATATCAGTGAATCAGATCATCATATGATGACTATAAAATCATCAATAAATGACCAAGATCATCTGATATTTTCTCTTGCAATTATTGCCATAATAAATGTGCATCAAAACACAGTTAAAGCAGCCAGAGAAAAAGTAATGTTAAAACTCAAGAGTCATGAGCCCAACTAAAGCAAACACTGATCTCAATCATGGTGACATCACATTTCTGTTAAAGTTTTTTACACTTTATTTAAATTAGGATATTTTACTTTAATTGTATGGTTTTTGTTTGGCAGCCGTAGCTGCCAGTCATTTGACCCTTTTTTTTACGATTTAAAAAAAAATGAAGGTATATGATCATAATAATGCAGGAAATACCTGTGAAATTACTGGGTTTTTTTTTTTTGTTTTTTTTTAATTAGAAGATTTTACTTTAATTTTATGGTTTTTGTTTGGCAGCCGTAGCTGGCAGTCATTTGACCCTTTTTTTACGATTTTTTTCAATGAAGGTATATGATTGTTATTTTACAGGTATAATCCTGAATTATCACAGTGTTTTTCAGTTTATTTAATTTAGGATGTTTTACTTTAATGTTACAGTTTTTTGGGGGCTGCCAGTCATTTGACCGTTTTATCATTTAACTGTTTTGTTACTGTTTAATTACAGATTATATTAGTAATTTAACATACATTTTTATGTAATTTAAGAAAACAGAAAAAATACTGTATGAAAAATACAATCAATTTCCTGTATAAAAAATGTGAATTACTGCAATTTGTCATTAATGTCGCAATACCTAAAATAACAGCTGAATTTTTATTTTTTTCAGATATTATTTGTAATTTTACAGTGTTTTGAGTACAATTTAAAATGAAAGAAAATGATCGTCAAAAAATCTGTTATTTTCTGTAAAATTAGGATTTTTTTTACAGTGCATCATTGTCGTGTAAACATACCCTAATTTACTTTTATTTTCCAATTGTCCAAATTGATTTTCATCCGTTTAATGTTTTCATTTCAGGCCTGATGAAAGTGGAAGAGGAAAGACCAGATCTGAATGAAGGGGAGGAGAAACATCAGCATCAGAAAGCTCATGATGTCACCGCTGGAGAGAAGCCATTGAGTTGCTCCAAAACTGAAAACAGTTGCTCACAAAGCAGCATCCAAATAACAGAAGTCAAAAAGCCTTTCACCTGTTCTCAGTGTGGAAAGACTTTCTCATGTAAAGGAGACCTTGAAAAGCACATGTTAATTCATGCTGGAATAAAGCATTTCTCCTGCTCTCAGTGTGGAAAGACTTTCATACGTAAAGAAAGCCTGAAGAAACACATGTTGATTCATGCTGGAATAAAGCCTTTCACCTGCTCTCAGTGTGGCAAGAGTTTTACACAGAAAACACACCTTAATTATCATTTGGTAACTCACACTTCAGAAAAGCCTTTCACTTGCCCTCAGTGTGGAAAAACTTTTACACGTAAAGGATACTTTCAGACTCACATGTTAATTCATGTTGGAATCAAGCCTTTCTCCTGCTCTCAGTGTGAAAGTTATTTCAAATGTAAAGAAAGCCTGAAGAAGCACATGTTAATTCATACTGAAATAAAGCCTTTCACTTGCCCTCAGTGTGGAAAGATTTTTACACGTAAAGGATACTTTAAGACTCACATGTTAATTCATGCTGGAATCAAGCCTTTCTCCTGCTCTCAGTGTGAAAGCTCTTTCATATGTAAAGTAAGCCTGAAGAAGCACATGTTAATTCATGCTGGAATAAAGCCTTTCACCTGCTCTCAGTGTGGAAAGAGTTTCAAACAGAAAACACACCTTGATGATCATTTGGTAACTCACACTTCAGAAAAGCCTTTCACTTGCCCTCAGTGTGGAAAGACTTTTACACGTAAAGGAAGCCTGAAGAAGCACATGTTAATTCATGCTGGAATAAAGCCTTTCTCCTGCTCTCAGTGTGGAAAGACTTTCATACGTAAAGAAAGCCTGAAGAAGCACATGTTAATTCATGCAGGAATAAAGCCTTTCAGCTGCTCTCAGTGTGGCAAGAGTTTCACACAGAAAACACACCTTAATGATCATTTGGTAACTCACACTTCAGAAAAGCCTTTCACTTGCCCTCAGTGTGGAAAGACTTTTACACGTAAAGGATACTTTAAGACTCACATGTTAATTCATGCTGGAATCAAGCCTTTCACCTGCTCTCAGTGTGGAAAGACTTTTACACGTAAAGGATACTTTAAGACTCACATGTTAATTCATACTGAAATAAAGCCTTTCACCTGCTCTCAGTGTGGAAAGAGTTTCACACAGAAAACACACCTTAATGATCATGTGCTTATTCACACTTCAAAAAAGCCTTTCACTTGCCCTAAGTGTGGAAAGACTTTTATACGTAAAGAAAGCCTGAAGAAGCACATGTTAATTCATGCTGGAATAAAGCCTTTCACCTGCTCTCAGTGTGGAAAAAGTTTTACACAGAAAACTCACCTTAATGATCATTTGGTAACTCACACTTCAGAAAAGCCTTTCACTTGCCCTCAGTGTGGAAACACTTTTACACGTAAAGGATACTTTAAGACTCACATGTTAATTCATACTGGAATAAATCCTTTCACCTGCTCTCACTGTGGAAACTCTTTCGTATGTAAAGGAAGCCTGAAGAAGCACATGTTAATTCATTCTGGAATAAATCCTTTCCCCTGCTCCCAGTGTGGAAGTAGTTTCACCAAAAAAGAATTTAATATTCATGTGAGAATTCACACTTAAGAGATGCCTTATGCATGTCATCTGTGTGAGAAGAGATTTAAATGGAATTGTGGTGTCATCTGCACGCTCTCACTCTGTTGTATGGCAATTTAACTGATCACTGCAGTAAAATATTTGCATTGCCATCATTACTGAAGAACCACCAGAAGTGCATACCTAATAAAAAGCCTTACATCTGTCCTGTTTGTGGAAGCAAATTTCTAAGGGTTGATTCTTTTGAAAGGCACCAGAAAATACACGAAGGTGTGAAAAACTTTTGTGTATCAGTAAGGATTTAACGGTATTCTTACCTAGTCTGGCTATCACCAGACCAAGCTCAATCTTTTAAAGGAACACTCCGACTTTTTGGGACTTTAGCCTATTCACCTTATCCCCCAGAGTTAGATAAGTCCATACATACCTTTTTCATCTCTGTGCGTGCTATAAGTCTGTTTGACGCACCCACCGCTAGCCTAGCTTAGCACAAAGACTGGATGTAAATGGTTGTAGCTAGCATACTAATCCAAATAAGTGACAAAATAACGCAAAAATTTTTCTATTTACATGTTGTGATTTGTATAGTCACAGAGTGTACAAAAAACAAAGTCACCTGAGACACAGACATATTTTAACCGTATAAATACTGGGAACTATATTCTCTGAAGGCGACTATATTCTCTGAAGGCGAAGCACTGCTACTTGGGCGGAGTGATAACCGCAGCACCTGAGACGCGCCGTGGTGAGGAGCAGAAAGCGCGTCTCAGGTGCTGCGGTTATCACTCCGCCCAAGTAGCAGTGCTTCGCCTTCAGAGAATATAGTTCCCAGTATTTATACGGTTAAAATATGCCTGTGTCTCATGTGACTTCGTTTTTTGTACACTCTGTGATTATACAAATCACAACATGTAAATAGGAAAATGTTTGCGCTATTTTGTCACTTATTTGGATTAGTATGCTAGCTGCAACCATTTACATCCAGTCTTTGTGCTAAGCTAGGCTAGCGGTGGGTGCGTCAGATAGAGTTACAGCACGCACGGAGATGAAAAAGGTATGTATGGACTTTTCTAACTCTGGGGGATAAGGTGAATAGGCTAAAGTTTCAAAAAGTCGGAGTGTTCCTTTAAGATTGAACATTAGTCTGGGGAGTCTGCTCTGTATTTTGTTCTGCACAAGAGGTGTGATGATCAACGGGCATAGTTCAAATGACTCTGTACGCAATTGGATACTCCTTCAACCAATCAGACCAACGATCCGGATGACGTACTTTGCAGAGCGACGCGAAAACTCTAGGCAGGAAACGTGTCAACAAACATGTTGATTTGTAGCATTGATCAGCGGTTTGCAGAAGCAGTAATGGCAAAGAGCGATTCCTGTGCAAAAAAAAAAAAACATGAAAGTGAGTGGTATTTACAGCTCGAGCGATTTGTTTGCTAAACTAAAGAAGCCATTGAGCATCGTGGAGAGGTTAAAAGGAAAGCTGCTTGCCGTCGCTTCTCTATCGTCATCGTGTTAAACCCACCAAAAGTGCACCAGGTGGATAAGCCAGTTTGTGATTGGTCCCTGCAGACTTGTAACGGAAGCAGGATAGAAAAATGTACAGGTTTCCAGCCTGAGCTGCAGGGCGAAATCAAAACGCCCGCAGATTGGGGTGGGTCTGATTATAATTTCACCAACAGTAATTCTGGATTGCCTCCACCGCGTTTTTTGATGGTGTAAATCTATTAGCTACTAAAACTGCTACTAACAATCTTCTTTTGATTGATTCAATTCCGTTGCAAAGATCATTAGTTATTAACTTAGGGGCCACTTACACGACAACGCGCTCCGACCGCTCATTCGCACAACAACAGTGCCTGGTGGCTCGAGAATGCCAACCTTGAAATAGGTTCCAAGGTGCAGTTCTCCTCTGGATGAACGAACTGTGTATTATTTTAATTCAGGCAGTATTATAGGTCAGATTGGTTTGGAACAATCAGAATATTATCCAGTTCCATCTGGTTGAAAATCGGAGTCACGCCGGTATGGAGACGGGTTTGTTGAGGATCAGTGCCGATGGCTGTCGTGTCGACGGGGCCTTCATAGGGGAGAGTCTAGTTGAAACAATCTCTGCTGACCCTTCAGGGATGCTTTGTGGTCGTGTCTAAGTGCAGGTCCTCCATCTGGTCTGGATACACCCAGGATCCGACTGACTACATCATGCGTTGTGGTCGTGTCTAGGTGCAAGTCCACCATCTGTTTTGGGTACGGCCTGGATCCAGCTGATTACAGTAAACTTCGGAATAAGCAGAAAGACTAACATTAGCGTATGTGCCATTCTTCTTATGATATAACGAGTACATCGGGTGTTATAGGAAGTGTTCCCGGTTCCGGCTGACCTAATTTATGCAGCCTAACAATCATTTAACTGATTTGAATAATAGGAATGTAAAATTTTCTCAGTATGCCAGGTTAAAGAGATGTTTTTAGTCTAGATTTAAACTGACAGAGTGTGTCTGCTTCCCAGACATTGTTTGGAAGACTGTTCCAGAGTTTAGGTGCTAAATAGGAAAAGGATCTACCGCCAGCAGTAGATTTTGATATTCTAGGTGTTATCAACTGGCCAGAATTTTCAGATCACAATAGACGTGAAGGAATATAATGTGTTAAGAGCTCGCTTAAGTACTGGGGAGCTAAATCTTTTAGTACTTTAAGTAATCAACAATATTTTAAAATGTGTACGATGTTTAATAGGGAGCCAATGCAGTGTTGACAGAACCGGGCTAATATGGTCATACTTCCTGGTTCTAGTAAGAACTTGAGCTGCAGCGTTGTGGACTAGCTGTAGTTTGTTTATTATGCATGCAGGGCAACCACCCATAAAGGCATTACATTAATCTAGTCTTGAGGTCATGAACGCATGAACTGTTACAAATGTTTCATTGAAAGCATATGTCGTAATTTAGATGTCTTTTTAAGATGGAAGAATGCGGTTTTACAGATGCTAGAAACATGGCTTTCAAATGAAAGATTGGTATCAAAGAGCGCACCCAGGTTCCTAACCGACGGCGAAGACTTGACAGAGCAGCCATCAATTGTCAGACAGTATTCTAGGTTAGTACGTGCAGAGGTTTTTGGTCCAATCATTAGAAACTCTGTTTTTTTTTTTTCAGAATTAAGTAATAGGAAATTACTAGTCATCCAAATTTTTATATCAGCTATGCATTCTGCTAATTTCTTGAATTGACAAGTTTCATCGGGGCTCGAAGAGATATAGAGCTGAGTATCATCAGCATAACAGTGAAAACTAATCCCATGCTTCCTAATGATATCTCCCAAGGGTAGCATGTACAGAGTGAACAGCAACGGTCCTAGTACTATAATAATAATACATTTTATTTATAGTGCACTTTACATTTCAACGAAATCTCAAAGTGCTACAGTAGCAGGGGGTTAAAAACAGTTCCAAAAATATCACAAAATCAATAAATAGCAATAAAACACCACAAAGATAAAATTAAAATCATGAGTGTTAAAAGGCCTTTTGAAAAAGGCCCTTCTTGAAAACCTCCACAGTTCGTGGAGCCCTTAGGGTCTCTGGGAGGGCATTCCAGAGCCGTGGGGCGACTGCCTGAAAGGCCCTGTCTCCCATAGTGGAGAGTTTAGTCCTTGGTTGGTGTAGGTAGAGGTAGAGAAGCGGAGGTTTCGTGTAGGGGTGTGCAAAAAAATCGATTCACATTTGAATCGCGATTCAATCTTTACCGATTCAGAATCGATTCATAGAATTCCAAAAATCGATTCATAAATTTTTTTTAATGGCGTGCACAGGAGGAGTGGGAATCGGGTGAGTCGGGACTTTTACCGGTGGTCCGGTAGTGTTTCGAGGCCGCGAGGGCCGGTCTGATAAACAGTTACATTGCAAGTTCTTGCCGCCCGCTGGTCAAACTGCAGCCTCTCTGCTCAACCCGTAAATAAATGCATCGATCCGCAGATCTTATGTTTGAGTTCTGTAGATCTTTTGCCAAGCATGTCAGAGGTTACGGGTTCTAAACCGCACTCGTATAGTTTTTTCTCTCTCTCTCATCAAAACCCAATATGTTCATCACGTTTGTGTGCATTTTATTTTGTGATTGCACCGGAGTCTCCACAACGGCGATAGATTGAAGCGCGTGTCCGAGTGAAGACTGCGCGAGCCACAGAGAACACTGTATCCATGACACTGATAGCAGCGGAAAACGAGCGTGCAGCTTGATTTCAAAAACAACAGATCTCTTATTTAATAGCGAACTAAATGAATGCTCTGCTAGTTAACTGGAGATACCCGCAAATTACGCCTATGATCGACTTCACTGGATCTAAACAAATCAATCTAACCATAGATGTTACCAGTAGCGGTGGCTTTTTAAAATAATTCTGCAAGGGTTCTATGACATTAGTATATATTTTTAGGAAGTTCAATGTGCCCAGTCGAGTTCACATTTCAACAGTCAGCTGGTAGCTGAAGTAGTCCTTAAACCACATTGTTTGATCTGACTACAGCACTTTAAAGCTAAATGTAAAAGCTTTTTATTTAAGTTTTATTTTAAACTTGAATTCAATGTATTTGAAAGCTGGCCAAAGCTTGGCACTTTGCATTTTTTAGTTGCAAAAGTTTTTATTTTTGTATGAAAACATATAAAGTAATATCAAACTACATTTAATTTGTTGTGTTTTTTTTCTTTTAAATTGTGTCTACTGCAATCAATCACATGGAAAAAGTAAACTACATTTATATACTGCAAATCGTTTTTTGAATCGAGAATCGTTTTTGAATCGAAAATCGATTTTGAATCGAATCTTGAGACAAAAAATCGGTATCGAATCGAATCGTGACATTTTCTGAATCGTGCACCCCTAGTTTCGTGTGGCGGTGTTTAGGGTGAGTAGTTCACTGTGGTGAGGAGACAGATTTTGTACTGAATTCTATGTTGATATGATCGTATTTGCGCCTCCTTGTCAGGACCCGGGCAGCGCAGTTCTGAATGTGCTGGAGCTTTTGCAGGCTTCTGCCAGGGATCCCGGCGAGGAGGGCATTACAGTAGTCCAACCTAGAGGAGACAAAGGTATGGAGGGAGGGGCGATGTTTTTGAGGTGGAGGAAGGAGACCTTACAGAGGTGGCGGATGTGGGTGTCCAATGTAAGATTTGGGTCAAGTCTGACTCAGAGGTTTGTAATAGAGGTAGACAGGGCGATGTGATGGCCAAAAATGTGGGGTACCGATCAGGATGGCTTCGGTTTTACTGCTATTTAATTGAAGAAAGTTGTCAGACATCCATGCCCCTATCTCGTCCAGGCAATCCTGGAATGCAGACGGTAGAACTGAGGGGAGTGAAGAGTCCATTTTTATGTATAATTGTGTATCGTCTGCGTAACAATGTAATGAAACTTTATATTTATGAATGATGTGACCAATGGGTAGTAAGTAGATGGTGAAAAGGGTCGGACCGAGGACAGACCCTTGTGGCACTCCACAGCTGACTGTGTGTGGTGAAGATTGGGACTGTCCTAAAGCCACATACTCCGACCTGCCTGTGAGGTATGACTGGAACCAGCTTAGTGTGGTCCCCGAGAGTCCTACCACCGACGGGAGACGATGGAGCAAGATGTTGTGATCCACGCTGTGTCAAAGGCGGACGACAGGTCCAGTAGGAGGAGGAGAGATGGTGAGCCCTGGTTAGCAGTCATAAGTAGGTCATTCATGCCGCGTACCAGAGCTGTCTCCGTGCCGTGTGCTGCTCGAAAACCAGACTGAAAATTTTCGAATATGTTATGGATGTGAAGGTGATTGTGAAGTTGAGCTGCAACAACTTTTAGACAAAAATGACAGGACTTTAGACAGGACTTTAGACAAAAACGGGAGGTTGGAAACGGGTCTGTAATGAGCCAGGATTTCGGGGTCAAGTGACGGCTTTTTCAGATGTGGGCGGATAACTGCAGTTTTGAGAGCTGGAGGGACCTGACTGGATTTGAGTGACTGGTTGAGGATTGCTGTGATCAGTGGACTGATAGCTGTAATGTTGGATTTTAATAATGGTGTGGGGAGAGGGTCCAGTGAGCATGTGGAGGTTCTCATGCGCTTTATGATCCTCTCCACCTCTGTCTGAGAATTGCATGAGAAAAAAGAATATGTTATAACTGGATTTGTGAAACTGATTTTGGAGGAAAGTGAAACTGTGGCAGAGAGGTTGGACCGGATTGAAGCCACCTTGTTGGTGAAAAAGTCCATAAACCTATTGCACTGGTCTGTACTGGTGTCAACATGTGTGGGAGGTTTGAGAAGAAAATTTACTGATGCGAACAACTGTCTTGAATTTCCAGTGCAGTTTGAGATTTTATGTGAAAAAATATTGAGACCTGGCTATGGTGAGTGCTTTGGAGTATGATTTTTGGTGTTCACGGTAGGCCTGTTTTTATACATGTAAGCCACTTTGAATTTCCGCTCCAGGGCACGGCCAGCCATCTTCATCCTCCGGACCTCTGTTGTATACCAAGGGGCTGACCTGGAAAAAGTAACTGTTTTTGTTTTGATTGGTGCATGTAACTCAAGGATATTGTAGAGGCTGGAATTATAATGGTCAACAGAGCCATTAACTGATGCGAACTGTGTGACTAGTGAAGCTTGCTGTATATCTTGATTGAAGAGGGTGGTGTCTATTGCTTTTAAATTTCTGAACCGGATTTGACGTTTTGTTTTATGGTAGGGACTTGCTAGAGGCAATTCCAGGGAGATAACCTCATGGTCAGACACACCCAAGTCATAGACTTTCATGTTGGTGATGGGGGCGGTGTCTGTTATGACTAGATCAAGAGTGTGGCCTGTTCTATGTGTAGGTACTGTGACATGTTGTGTGAGATGTAAGCAGTCCAGGAGTTCAAGGAACTCTGCAGCAGGGCGGTTTGTGGGGGAGTCAACATGAAGGTTGAAATCTCCCATAATGAGTGTATTATGGGTTATTGCACAAAGTGATGTGAGTAGATCTTGTAGCTCAGTGATAAATCAAGGGTGTGGTTTTGGGGGGGGGGGGGGATCTCATATTTCTTTATGAGATCTGCATTTGAATAAAAGACACTCAAATGTAGTCAACTCTGGCAGTGGGAGGGGGGTGGCAATCAGGTCTTTGCGATGAATAACAGCAAGACCTCCGCCACGGCCAGTGTTCTAGCCTTCTCCAGGTATGTGTATCCTGGGGGGCAGGCTTCGTTTAGTGCAAGATATGACCTGGTTTATGCCAGGTTTTAGTGAGGCACATCATGTCTATTTGTTTTTCAAGCATATGTTCAGATATTAAGCTAGTTTTATTTGTCAGTGACTGGGTAATGAAAAGGTCTATTTTTAATTCTGAAATGATCTTACATTTGGCAAGAGTGCGGAGAAGGCGAAAATCCACTCCGCGTTTTCCATATCTCCAGTGTTGCCCGTTCTGACGCAGCCCTTTATTGGTCCTTGTATTTGTCGTGTTCTGATGACGTAATTGCCAGTGACGCGTTTGGTGAGCGCTGCAGAGATACAGCCGGTACGGGGAGGTCCAGGTGGAGACGAGCCGACGGAGTCCCCGGGTCCGTCGAACATGGGCAGTCTACATGCGCGTTGGGGTCGACGATGGTGGGACCCGTGCTCCACCACGCAGATGGGATGCGGTGGTCCAGGATGCCGCCGTAGCGGGGCCGGCGTGCGCGGACTGCCCCAAGCACACGAGCCACTCCCGGGCTCCAATGGCTCTGTCCCGTTGACCGCCTCATCTGTCCGATTCATCCAGAGCGAAGCGCAAGCAGCCGTGTTCATAAAGCACGAAAAATCGCTGTTGCCATTTCCAGGATCTTTGCATGGGATTATCGTGGTCCGTTCCCTCGGGAGCCAAACACAGCCATCCGCCATCACATCCGCCATCCCCTCAGCAAGATAAACAGCATATCCCTACACACACACACACACATCTTGAGCCTTGTGGTACTTGTTTGTAGCCCATTTGTCTTCATGTATTAGGTTCTGTCTCACAGGCAGAACTTTGGGTTAAGATTGTTGAAGGGTGACATGCTAACATCGCTGCTGAAGGACTGCTACACTACAAACCTTCAATAAATTTGTCTCCCCACAAGGTCAAACTTACTTATTTTATGTATTGGAGAAATCTAGTACATTGGCGAGCCACCCAAACCACTGCTCGGCCAAATACAGCTAAATCTAACAGGTAGAACTTCAGACAAACTTGGGAATAATTTGTAAAAAGAAATATTTGTACTGTCTGACAGTCATTCGTGTCTCTCATTTTTAATTTGGGTGTTTCTGCAAATACAGTCACTTTTAAGTCCTAGCAGTGAATTTTTAGATTATTGTTCAAATTTGTCATACGATGCTTGATAAATAACACAAAAAATGTGTTATTACTCACCTTGACATAAAAATAATTACTGATGATTAATGTCATATATGAATTGGTCCAAACACCATTTTTGTTCATGTCCAACTACTGTGGTCTCAATGCTGAGATACATAAAATGAGCTAATTCTTTTACAATATGACATATTTCAAATTATTCTTTTTTTAAAATAAATATTACTTTACACACCATATTAAAGTTTAAAAAACACGGTTTACGGCCCTTCCCAAGGATGTTTCCCCATGTATCAACAGCTATAAAGTTGGATTTTTAATTGCTATCTGATCATTATATTGCGAAGTATCATTGACCTAAATGTTCTATATTTAAATGCTGTAAAGTCTTTAAAAAGTCAAACTTAGTTTATGATTTTGAAAAAATAACATATTTAACCATTAGGGGAATGTTCTGTGACTTTCACAGTATTTGACTGGATTAAATTCTCCTTTTTGTCCTCTAATCCTCTCTCGCGTAGGCTATGATAAAGGCTTACTTGAATCCCATGCGAGTATATAATTTTAAGTCATTTTAATTTTTTTTGTGCAAATTTAAAGTCCCTTTCATCTCTTTTCTTGTGCATTCTTTGTTTTGTTTTAAAAAAGTGTGCCAAGTACTGTATTTTTTTTTGCCCATGTTTGTCCCCTCCTCTCGATGCTTCACACTCCAGTCCAATGGGTGGCGGTAAGACACATACTTTTGTTTAGCAACCACCATTAAACCTCAGAGAAAGAAGATTAGTGTTGTTCAGCATGATCTCTGTTGTTTTATAGTACTGGCTGAATACAAACAGTTAGAAATGTACTTTTAGTATATATAAAGATACCATTTTTGAATCCGGTCTGTAATCTTCCCATCCTCATAGACATGACTAAGTTTTGAAGCAAGCAGGAATATCTGGATATTGAATATATGATATAGGAATATCTGAGTATCAACTGAACTGAGATCTGTTGCTGTGAAGATGGTGTTTGTTAAAGAGGAGAGTGAGGAGGACATGAGTGAACCAGAGCCCTGGAGAATAAAACACGAGGAACAAGAAGGTTGGTGTCTGTTCTTCATTTAACAAAGCTTTATTTTATCTTTACATTATTTTAAAGGTTTAAACAGGGTGCACATCATGGATCCTTAAGAATTCCTCAAAGTAACATCATTAAAATTTCCTAAAACAACGTTTCAAAAGTGTTAAAATGTAACTGAACAGGTAAGCGATAAGATTTAGATTTTATTTTCTCTAATTTCTTTTTGGAATCTCAAAACTGTGTTGAACTCGGAGCGTGTGCAACTCTACAGATTTACTTTGTTTTTACATTAGCGTAATCTCAAACATCCTTGTTATACAGAAGTCTTCCTGTGGTTTTCTACCTAAATAAAAGTTCAAGTTCTAATGAATGAAAGTGAATTAAGTCAAAGGCTAGAATGGGGGAAACGCCCCCTTTGGGTAAACCCCCCTCCTACTGTTTTTCCCCCCAATATAACCAATATATAGTCAACATACACTTTAAAATCTTCTTGTACTCTGTTTTTAGTCTGTTTTGTCAGAGTTGGGGCATTTTACCCCACCTTGGTACAAATAAAAATTTTGTTAAAAAAATTATAACAGGAAAACTCTTTATAATTATGTTGTGTATTACGTGTTCAGTCTATGGGTGTGTAATGTTTTTTTACAAAGCGACATCGCCAACTCCTGGCCTGGCATGAATAATACAGAGTTTTTAGTCATTTTCGCAGATCCGTGCGAACAGGGATTGTTTTGACGACATTGTCATCTGTATGTGATTTTTTTTTTTTTTTTTTTTTTATAATAAGGAAAAACCTTTTCCGTTTTTAGTACAGTGTTGTCATGTAAACATACCCTCATTTTCATTTTATTTTCCAACTGTCCCAATTGATTTTCCTCATTTTAATGTTTTTTTTTTAGGCCTGATAAAAGTGAAAGAGGAAAAACAAGATCTCAATGAAGTGGAGGAGAAACATCATCAGAAAGCCCATGATGTCACTGCTGGAGAAAAATCATGGAGTTGCTCCAAAACTAAAAACAGTTGCTCACAAAGCAGCATTCAAATAACAGAAGTTGAAAGGCCTTTCACCTGTTCTCAGTGTGGAAACACTTTCTCATGTAACGGAAGCCTGAAGACCCATATGTTAATTCATACTGGAGAAAAGCCTTATACCTGCTCTCAATGTGGAAAGAGTTTTACACAGAAAACACACCTTAATGATCATTTGTTAATTCACACTTCAGAAAAGCCTTTCACTTGTTCTCAGTGTGGAAACACTTTTAGACGTAAAGCGTACCTTGAACATCACATGTTAATTCATACTGGGAAAAGGCCTTTCGTCTGCCCTCACTGTGGAAACACTTTCACACGTAAAGGAAATCTTAATAAGCACATGATAATTCATACTGGAATAAAACCTTTTGTCTGCTCTCAGTGTGGGAAGTGTTTTACACATAAAGGACACCTTACTGATCATTTGGTAACTCACACTGAAGAAAAGCCTTACATCTGCCTTCAGTGTGGAAACTCTTTCACACGTAAAAGATACCTTGAGAATCACATGTTAATTCATGCTGGAATCAAGCCTTTCAGCTGCTCTCAGTGTGGAAAGAGTTTTACACAGAAGAGACAACTTAATGATCACATGTTAATTCACACTGAAGAAAAGCCTTTCACCTGCTCTCACTGTGAAAAGACTTTCAGACGTAAAGTAAGCCTGAAGAAGCACATGTTAATTCATACTGGAATAAAGCCTTTCACCTGCTCTCACTAGCTATGTTTCCATCCACTTTTTTGGCATATCGCAAAAAAACAACAACACAGGATGGAAACACCAATATGCGTATAAATGCGCTCAACTGAGTCAGATAAAAAAAAAATTGTGTTACGAAAACAATTGCATAAACTACGATGGAAACACTTTTACCAAAAAAATTCCTTGATACGCATCATAAAAGACATGTGACTGTGCGATGGGACGGCATAACTTGACCAACCAGCGGATCGATCTTCGATCTGAAATGCTGTTAGGGCATTCTGTTATGCCTGAGCAGAGTCTGTTATTAAAGTGGTTCTGTATAATTTCCTATAATTACAAACACCAGGAATCTGAATGCAAAAAAAACATGACAGCGTTTTTTATGTTTCATCTGCGGCCTGAGGTACAAGTAATACGGAAATTATTATATACAGTGGCTCCTACTGCAGCAACTTCCATTTTTCTTAGTGACATTTAGCACCAGTTTATCTGGAAGTGATGATTTTGATCCTCTTTGACTCGCTGGATGGAAACAGCGTTTTATTCGCAAATGTTTTATGCCATATAATCCAAATTTGCAACTTTGGATGGAATTATTATAGCTTCTATGGAAAGAGTTTTAGATGTAAAGGACAGGTTAATAGTGGCTTTCACACCGGCTAATTCTAGGAACTAGCCACTAGGATGGTTCCCCTTAGTAACATTTTCCTGGTTCCTTTTACCGCCAGTAGGATCTCTGAAGTGACGTAAGCTGCGCTTGTTGTTGTGACTTTTATTTTGACAGCACGGCGGACCTTTATTTTGCCGCCAAAAACACCAGAGCCTGAGCTCACAGCGCTCGCATTCTCAGTGTTCATTAAATGACGATCTGTCTTACAGTCCTGTCTAATATGTTATTAGACTGAACTGTTATACAAAGAAAGTAGACCATATATGAAAAGGTATTAGCGTACGTCGTGTGGTCGATGTCCAGTGTTGCTAGCTGAGCGGAAATACAACATAATCTTGTAGAGTTGTGACTCGTTGAGCGGAATCGTAAACACTTCTGATTGGCCATTGTTTCCCCTTGTCATCGGATATGTCTGTGATTGGCTACAATGATCAACGCACAGGAGCGTTTGAGAGCAAATGGAAGTGTTTTAAAAAACAGGAGCGTTTGAAAGCACAAACAGCCGACGGTCCACTGATAGACGCCTGCTTTCAAACACTCCTATCTGTATCTGTGTAAGCGCCCGGTGAAGAACGTCATTGATATATACTAGTGCTGGGCAAGTTAACGCGTTATTATCGCGTTAACGCATTTATTAATTAATGCGGACAATTTTTTTATCGCGCGTTAACGCAGAGTTTTTTTTTATTATTATTTTGAAAGTCTGTTGCTCACTGGCTCTGAATACACATAGGCCTACAGTCAAACCATGATCACAGGAGGGGTGGGATGTTGGTCATCCAGCAAATAACCCACCCAAACAAGCAGTGGAGAGGCTTTGGCAGGTTCTCTCAGGTGAACAGAAAGGGAGACAGCACTCCGCGAGTGAATGACAGGCGCTCTATGGATAGTAACCATGGCAACGGCTTCTGTGCGCTATGCAACTGTAGCCTTTTTAACTTAAATTAAAAAAAAGATCAGTCTCTCTTCCAATGATTTGTGCTGCGCGTCGTGTACAAAAAAGTTAGACAATTCAACTTCTGCAACGCGTGTGCGTGAGGCGAGCATGACTGCAACAGTTTCACAGGAACGCACCCGCTTGTCGCTGCACCTGTGCTCGACCACTTCACCTCACTCTAGGCTGATTTATACTTCTGCGTCGGACTTACGCCGGAGCCTCTACGCTATAGACTACGCGTTGGTTTTCACTTATATATATGCGTCGTTGTCCGCGTTGACGCGCAATTACACATGCAGAGGGAGAGTGTGAAACCCGGGGAGCGGTTCTAGCAATCACAGCGCTTGCGGTACGCGTAGAATTGACGTTACATTTTTGGAGAGATGCACGTCAGGGTACGCGCGCTACACAGCTACGGCGTGAGTTCGACGCAGAAGTATAAATTGGGCTTTACCTCTGTTTAATGTAATCTTACGTGGGAAACCATGGCATGCCATGACCAAACCTAAGCTGCTATCAGAGAAGTAACGTTGGTCGACTTATATCTGTAGTAGTGATCATGACCCTTTGACTATAGACTGTTTCTGCTGCTCCCTGATACAAGATACCTGTTCAGAAAAAAAAACCAAGAAAACAGGACTCGTTTTAACAAGCTAGATAAAAGGTAATGCCCTGGCAGTGGCAAATAGCTTTGTTTAAATATTTGATTTGATTACATTAATGTTTAAGTTGAGATTTACAAGAAATATTTTATTGATAGTGTGTAAAGGGAATACTGCTGGTATAAAAGCACCTTATTTGTTTAAAGTTTTTGCAAACCACATGTTATTGCACTTTTGTAGCAGTACATTTAAATCAAAAGTGCGCAATACACTACTTTAGAATTCATTATTCAATTTTGCGCGTAACAATGCGATTAATCGCAAGAAAATCATGCGATTAATCGCAATTAAATTTTTTAATCGTTGCCCAGCACTAATATTTACCACATGTTTTTGAAGCGCTGATCTTTGTAGCCAATCACAGACATATCCAAAGAGCGTGTTAGTACAATGGGCAATCAGGGGTGTTTACGATCCCGCTCAAAGCATCACAAAGTTTCAGTACCGTTTGGTACTCAAGTCGGTACTTTTTGACAGCTCTCTAATGTTTGGCTTGCTCCCCTCAAAGTTGCATTGGATTTTCTCCTCAGCGTAAAGGTTAAGAGGCCCATCTATCACTGTTTTCCATGTTTGTCGAGTTTGGATAGTACATAGGCTATAATCTGTGTTGAAACACAGCTTTTTTCTAAATGGTGGCTGCTGGGGTTTCACTTGTGTTTGGCCAATCAGCGTACACTAACGTCACTGATAGTTCCTATAGTGCTGGTTTAGACTGACTCTGAAGTAGGAGCAAATTTAGTTCCTCCAAAAGGTGTTCCTAGAACTAAAATCATTCCTACTTCCTGCGGTGCAAACACGCCAAAATCCTGGAATTCCACCAATAGTTCTAGGAACTATGAAAAGGTTCCTCCGGTGCGAAAGCCCCTAATGATCATTTGGTAATTCATACTTCAGAAAAACCCTTCGCCTGCTCTCAGTGAGGAAACTCTTTCATATGTTATGTAAAACCTGAAGAAGCACATGTTAATTCATTTTGGAATAAAGTCTTACACCTGCTCTCAGTGTGGAAGTAGTTTCACCTGTAAATGAGGATTTAATAGTCATGTGAGAATTCACACTTAAGAGATGCCTAAAGCCGGCTGCTCATTGTGCGATTTATAATAGTCCTTTACAATTGTTGCTTGTGAGACTGTATGATCTCTGTTGCCATTGCAGTGGAGACGCGTTAAAAACGGACGCACGGAAGAAAACTTGTCCGGAGTATTACATCATCAATTAATGACGCGTTCGGTGACAGTGAGCTGCATTAGGCTACATGTGGGATTTAAATCGTGGCTAAACAATTTTGGTCATGGCTTGTCTTGGAAAACAAAGACAATTTGATATTCGTTGTAGGAGAAGTCACAATGCAGAACTGTGAGTCAAATCTTCTGACATTGCCAGAATTTTGTCGGAAGTCAAATTTGATCTCAGCGGTCATTAAATGGCTGCCGATGTCAAACTAACGATCAGAGACTTCAGATTTTAGCCAAGGAAGAGGAATCTTTAGCCTGGTTAAAACCAGACCATTCTCAGTTGTAACTGAGTTATGGTCTGGCAAAGCGTCATAGACAAATCATTTCCAGAGGGGCGTCACCAACGGACGTCGCGGATAGACCTAAAACCAATCAGAGCGATGAAGGAGAGAACGTATGTCGAGCGGCGGAAAAACATCTCCGAGTGTTGTTCTTTACTCGGTTTTTAACAAAAAGGAAACGTTCAAATCGCTTAAAACAGACGCGATAGCTGATTCGAACGAGTGATGTTCGACAGCGGCATCCATCTTTGTAATGTAGGCTACAAAATCTGCTCACCCTCAAAAAGTGACAAATTTAACATGCTATATAAAAATATCTGTGGGATATTTTGAGCTAAAACTTCACATACACACTCTGGGGACATCACAGACTTATTTTACATCTTGTGAAAAGGGCATTATACCACCCCTTAAAACTCAGTCATGATGTAATCTTAGCTGAGCCCCAATGGAAAAACATTTAAATGAAGTTTAATTAACTAAGTTCGGGAGGAGCACGTTCAGATAATTAACACGAGTAGACAGCAATCAGCAATCAATGATAAAAGGGTACATATAGACTCAACAGTCTTACCTCGATCCATTGACAGTTTGCAGCACCTAGTATTCGCTTCTTTGCTCAGCTACTTGCAACTATGTCTCCTACGAGCTCCTCTTCCGACGAAGAAATCACCAGGGATGCATCTTCTCACTCCGTCGGTCCCACGGTCATCCCTCCTACGCCGGTTAGTGCACTCGAGCCCCCGGCCTCTCCTCGCGGCCGCACACCGGCCAGATCAGCCCGGCGCTCATCAAGACGCCATGACCAGTCTTCGCCGCCCCCGGCAAGACTTCCATCTTCTTCCCCAGCTTCCTCCTACCGCTCGGCCGTCCCGACGATCCCACCCATCGGGAAATGGACCGTAGCTGGATTGAGGCAAGCGCTGGGTAACGCCGATTTACAAGCTTCAAGGAAAATGAATAAAGCGGAGCTGTATGATTTGTATGTCTCCTTAAAGTCAACTCCTAAGATGACCCACAGGCAGAGCAAAGCCCGCAGGGCTCAAAATTCGCCCCCCCAGTCACCACCTTCGTCTCCCTGCACAGGACGCGGCTCGCTTCGCCCATCGAGCCGCCGCAGCAACCGGCCCTCAGCGAGCCAGGGCCGCGCTCCAGTTTTTATCACGGGAGGTCCACTACCACCTTTTGATGAGGCCCAGCCCTCCACCTCCGCTTCCGCCGCCGCAGCGTCATATACAGCCGGGCCTAGCGGCCTCCTCGCAGCCGCTCAGTACTATTCTCCTGCTGTACATAACCCTTTTCCTTTTCAGTGGCCTCCAGCTCCAGTTGCAGACACTAGCGCGAAGCTATCGCCGCTAGCATCACAGACCCAACAATGTCAACAGTTCTACCCAACAGGTTACAACCCCGCCCACTTCCAGTGGCCTGCAGCACATGTAACTCAAACAAGCACGGGCCCGCCTCCGCCCGCAGCCCAAGCTCAAACTGCTTTCTATCATCCCTCACTTCCTCCGACTAACTTTTCTTCTCAATTTACAGCAGGTCATCCAATCCCAAGGGCACCGCTGACATTCGCAGCCCCGGATTATACCCTTCCCAGCTCTATCATACAAACTAAATCACCATATTCTCTTTTCAGAGCCACTCCGATGCCCGTGCCGCCTAACGCAGTTGCCATGGAACCTCCACCAGTTTCTCAATCCATCCGCGCTCAGATCCTCTCAGGTACGGACGTAGACCTCTCTTCTCTGTTGTCTCTCCTCCCTGCAGCCGAATCAGACCGCCAAGTGGATTGCGGTGATTTTTCAGTTACCCTGAAAAACACAAACACGCACTCATCTCGCGTCCTTTCATTTCCCGAATTCACGATCGCTTTTTCACGTTTCACTGAAATCATCTGTTCAGCCTTCCCCCACAGGCGGCGCGAACTGAACGATTATCAAGCAATCATTGCCGAACTCGCGCTGTCCTATGGGGGCGGGCATTTCTACACGTACCACAAACTTTTTTCTGCAAAAAGTGCCGTGCGAGTCGCACAATGGAATCAGTGCACATACTGGGGTGCACTTGACTCGGATCTCCACAGCAGGGCATTTTTAGGTTGCAAAAACATTACCTGTGCAGTTTGCAGGTCAGTGGCTCACTCAACCGCAACATGCCCACAGGTTAACCCTACCTCTCTTCCCTTCGCGGGAATAAGCAATGCTAAATCCACCAGCTATGTGCCACGTGCAGCAACCACCAGCGCAATTCAGGATCCTGCGTTCGATGAAAGCAGGCAGCCCTGTAATCACTTCAATTGCAGGCAAATGTCAAAGAGCGCGCTGCCGGTATATGCATATCTGCAGCTTTTGTGGCGGCGCCCATGCTCGCATCGTATGTCCAGTCTTCAAGTCTGTGAATAAAAAATCAAAAAATTATTTGGCGACTCCTGTGAATATTTCGCGCATGCACTGCGAACTAGCTCATCACCCGGATGCCAAATTTACCGATTATCTGCTGTCAGGTTTAAAAAACGGCTTTAAACCCGGCTTAGAATGCCCGCTTTCACAAAACATCATATGTAATAATCTCCAATCCGCCCTTACAGAACCTGAAGTTGTAGACAAACTGATCAAAAAAGAAGTTGAGTCGGGTTTCATGATCGGTCCGTTTGACAATCCTCCATTTAATCTGTTTCGTATCAGCCCCATTGGAGTGGCTACAAGGAAATTCTCGGGTAAAAAAACGCCTAATAATCGACCTGTCAGCCCCGCACAATTCTCCGTTCCCAAGCATAAACAGCTTGATCCCTCTCGATGAATTTTCGCTCAAATACCACGACATAGATCAGGCTATCGACATGATCAAAATCGCAGGTCGGGGTGCTTGGCTTGCAAAAATCGACATTACATCTGCTTTCAAAGTAATGCCTATCCATCCAGGTTCATGGCACCTATTTGGAGTTCGCTGGCTCGGGAAATATTATTTCGCAGTACGTTTAACTTTCGGTTGCAAAAGCAGCCCTAAAATATTTGACATGCTATCAGAAGCCGTTTGCTGGATCCTGTCGAACAACTACGCTATTCCTTACCTCATTCACCTGCTAGACGATTTTCTAATAATCTCGCCTCCCGATGCTATTCCAGCTGCGCACATACTCACGGTACAAAACGTTTTCTCTGAGCTAGGAATTCCTATCGCACAGGAGAAAACCATGGGCCCTGCAACGTCCATCGAGTTCCTAGGAATTAATTTGGATTCAGACAAATTCCAAGCATCCCTCCCCAAAGAAAAAATCGACCGAATAATCCTCGTCTCTTCTACTTTCCTTGAAAAATCTAATTTTTCAAAACGCGAACTCCTGTCCCTGCTCGGACACTTAAACTTCGCAATACGCATCATTCCGCAGGGCCGCCCCTTCATCTCGCATCTCCTCTCACTCGCGTCCTCTGTCCACTCACTAGAAGACCGCATTTCTATAACCCAAGCATGTCGTGACGAACTCAGGCTATGGTTAACATTTCTAAAACAGTGGAACGGCCTTTCTTTTTTCTACAACAACCTTGTTTCATCCCCCACTGACATCCAATTGTTCACAGACGCCGCCCCCTCAATCAGGTACGGGGGATTTTATCAAGGTCGTTGGTTCGCGGCTCCATGGCCACCTCAGCTTCAGGACACAACTCAATCCTCAGCTTTATTCGAGCTTTACCCTCTCATAGTAGCAGCTTTCCTGTGGGGAAAAGAATGGGCCGCTGGCAGCGTTTTAGTGCATTGCGACAATGACGCAACAGTACATTGCATTAACAAAGGCCGTTCCCATTCACCCGCTCTGATGCCACTCTTAAGGCGTCTCACCTGGATTTCAGCTTGCGACCAATTCATTATCATTGCTAAACACATCCCTGGGTCAAAAAACCAAATCGCCGACTCTCTGTCTCGTTTTCTGTTTCAGAAATTCAGGATGCTGGCTCCAGAGGCGGATCAATTCCCAACTCCAGTTCCTCGCTATTCAGAACTAATATTCCCGTAACCCACCCATTAAAGCCACTGCTCGAAGCATCACTCGACGGTATCCTCCAGGCAGTATCTCCCAGGACCCTTCAATCCTACGTTACTGCTTGGAGATGTTTTAAAACATTTCATGTCTCTTATAACTTACCTTTCCCTGATTTTTCTCTTCTTTCAATCACCTCTTTTATCTCCTACCTTAATATCATTAAGGGCCTACAAGTTGGGTCCATTAAAGGTTATTTGAGCGGCATCCAGTTTTTCCATAAACTGATGTACGGCGCTCCTTCCGTGGAGATAAACAATTCACAAACCTCCCTCCTGATTAAAGGGATTCAAAGATCACAGCCCACCCGCCCCGACGCCAGACAACCCATAACGCTGGACATTCTCACCAAATGTATTCAGGCTTTCGGCACAGGCTATCAGCCCCTCAGTTCCGCTCGCACACTCGATGCCATGTTTATCCTAGCCTTTTTTGGTTTTCTTAGATGCTCAGAAATCGCCATCACTTCTAAATTCGACCCAAAAATCCACCCCACCATCTCAGACTTATCAGTAATTGATGGCGAAACCATTTCATACTTGATTAAACAAAGTAAGACTGACCAAACCAAAAGAGGTCATTTCATTTACATTTTTAACCTCGCTTCGCAAATCCAACCATACCAGTCAATTCTGGCATATCTGCAATGGAGAAGTTCCCAGGCTAAATCTCCTCTGGAACCCCTGTTTTTAGACGAAACCAAAAAACCTGTGACGCGTTTTTGGTTCCAGAAACACCTCAAATCTGTTCTCCAACAGTCAGGCATTCCCGCAAAGAATTTTTCAAGTCACTCATTCCGCATCGGGGCAGCAACCTCAGCAGCCCAAAAAGGCCTTTCCCAACAGCAGATCCAAGCCCTTGGGAGATGGTCCTCTGATGCTTTCCAAAGCTATATCAGGACCAACCGGTTCCACATTAAAAAAGCCCACCAAACCCTCATCGGGTAAAAAAAAAAAAAAAAAAAAAAAAAAACTCCTCTTTCCGTCCAGCGAGTATTGGTCTCACAGCGGACGGAGTGAGGGATTTCCCAGTAGAGCACTTACGTTTTCTCTTTCATCCAGCGAGCATTTGGTCTCACAGCGGATGCAGTGTGAGAAAATCTCCTGGGCAAGCACTCATTTTTTCCTCTCTTCAGTTTTCCTCTTTCCGTCCAGCGAGCATTGGTCTCACAGCGGACGGAGTGAGAGCTTTCCCAGTAGAGCACTTACGTTTTCTCTTTCATCCAGCGAGCATTTGGTCTCACAGCGGATGCAGTGTGAGAAAATCTCCTGGGCAAGCACTCATTTTTTCCTCTCTTCAGTTTTCCTCTTTCCGTCCAGCGAGCATTGGTCTCACAGCGGACGGAGTGAGAGCTTTCCCAGTAGAGCACTTACGTTTTCTCTTTCATCCAGCGAGCATTTGGTCTCACAGCGGATGCAGTGTGAGAAAATCTCCTGGGCAAGCACTCATTTTTTCCTCTCTTCAGTTTTTCACTTTCCGTCCAGCGAGCATTGGTCTCACAGCGGACGGAGTGAGAGCTTTCCCAGTAGAGCACTTACGTTTTCTCTTTCATCCAGCGAGCATTTGGTCTCACAGCGGATGCAGTGTGAGAAAATCTCCTGGGCAAGCACTCATTTTTTCCTCTCTTCAGTTTTCCTCTTTCCGTCCAGCGAGCATTGGTCTCACAGCGGACGGAGTGAGAGCTTTCCCAGTAGAGCACTTACGTTTTCTCTTTCATCCAGCGAGCATTGGTCTAACAGCGGATGCAGTGTGAGAATCTCCTGGGCAAGCACTCATTTTTTCCTCTCTTCAGTTTTCCTCTTTCCGTCCAGCGAGCATTGGTCTCACAGCGGACGGAGTGAGAGCTTTCCCAGTAGAGCACTTACGTTTTCCCTTTCATTTCAGCGAGCATTTGGTCTCACAGCGGATGCAGTGTGAAACCTCCTGGACAAGTAGACTACAACCGCTCCCCGTTTGCAGACAAACAGGGGCCGTCAGTCCAGGCAGTGAGCCACCATCACGGGCCTCCCCGATCAAGCATCCAGGCCCCTTCTCGAGATGCCAGCCCGCCAATCTCGGCACTTATTTGGGGGTCTTTAGTCCGGCGGCTGTCCTCTGCTCTTTAGCCTATTGGGGGGAGTACTCTGGGTTCGGGCTGAATTCCGAGCTCGGAGCCCTCCCTCCGGACAGCACGCCAAATACGCATTAAATCTTATTTCCTCAAATTATATGTAAGTGTGAACTCGTGAAATGAAGTTTTATTAACTAAGTTCGGGAGGAGCACGTTCAGATAATTAACACGAGTAGACAGCAATCAGCAATCAATGATAAGAGGGTACATACACTCTCAGAAATAAAGGTACAGAAAAGTAAAAAAAAAGGTACAAATGCTCGTCGCTGGGGCAGTACCGCCAAGGGGAACAAACTTGTACCATATTAATGGGTACAAAGAAGTACCCCTACAGTTTGTACCTTTTGAGAGACAATTTGGTACCTTAGCAATACATTTGTACCTTAATCCACTGGTACAAAAAGGTACCCCATTAGATGGTACCAATTTGTTCTCGTTAGGGGTACCACCCCAGCGACGATGCCATTGTACCTATAAAGTGGCAAAAATGTCCTTGATAAATAGAAAAGAATGAGAGCAAAAGAAAGCAATGTTTTGTTTTCCCACAATCAATGATTTAAAAAGTTAAATTGTACAAATTAAAATACTGGAAAGTGAATAACTACCGCACACCACAATCTTTGTTTGCAATAAACTTTAATGAACAAAGTTTTTCACATTTAAACAACTTTAATGGAGAATCACTTCATTATGAATGCATTACTTACTGCAGTGTAAGAACATAACATGTTATCATGCTTTATACTGACTAAAAGCTACTTTGAGTGGTCATTGTATGCTTAAAGGAACACTCCACCATTTTTCATATTAAATTATGTTATTCCCTTAACTAAGACGAGTTGATACATACCTCTCTCGTCTCAGTGCGTGCAGTCGATCGCTCTGGCGCGCGGCGACACTGATAGCATTAGCTTAGCCCAGTTCATTCATTAGGATCCAAACAGAGATGAAGTTAAAAGCGAACAAACACCTCCATGTTTTCCCTATTTAAATACAGTTACACGACAAAGTATGGTGACACAAAATAAAACGTATATTGCGGAATAGCACTTGAGAGCACTTCGATTGAGTGATGATATTACTGCGCCGAATAGAAGTGCTCTCAAGTGCTATTCCGCAATACATTATAGTTATCCATTTTACCCGCTTATAAAAGCGCCACGTTTTATTTTGTGTCACCATACTTTGTCGTGTAACTGTATTTAAATAGGGAAAACGTGGAGGTGTTTGGTCGCTTTTAAGGTTCTCTGCATTAGGTCGCGCACAATCGCAGTGTCTGGCTGCGCCTTGCTGTATTGTGTTTGTAGAATCTTAACCTGACCAGCAATTGAAGATGCATCTTCCCCAAGAACATCAAGTTCCTATTGACAAAAATAGTAACAGAACAGAAAAATTAAAAAAAGGATCAGGCCAGGGGAGTGTGTGGGACAGAGACTGAGAGATTTGACTATTCTGTATTCTAAGAGAGGGAGGGAGAAAGAGAGGGTGAGAGGATGAATGAAAGAAGAGACAGGGGAGGTTTGGGGGTTATGTTTAGCTGAGACAAGAGATTAGGTAAGATGACCCTACAGTTCGACCCTTAACACGGCTTGTGTGTGCACATGTGTCTAATCAAGTCCCCCCCTTTCCCTCCGTTAAATTGAGACAAAAATTGTTTAAATCCAACTCACTGATCGTGGCTTGGTTCTCAGACAGGTGATTGGACTCTCAGTGTCAGGTAGCTTGGACTTCGTTCCATGGGCAAACTTCTCTTTGATCAGTTTCACTTCATCATTTTGGACAAGCGGAGCACGTTCGGTCTTGAATTTGCATTTCAGCGACATGTGCCAGGTATGCTTATTTCAACAAAAAAATCCAAATTACTCAACAAAACCACTCACTTTGGATGAACAAAGCTATTCCCATGCTTCATCCTTATACATGTGTATTAGGTCTCAGGAGTTACAATGGAAGCATCCATACGCCAAACGACCTTTTCACAGTTTATATGTGCAATATGACCACTCACCTGCAGCAGGTCACAGAATCAAGGCGCAAATGTGTGTCCATATACAGTAGCCTATAGGTTATATTCCATAGACAGTAAAAGAAAAGGACACAGCGACCCCATAGACCTCAGCAGAGAAAAGTGAAGTCAATTAGAAGCACTCACTTCCTGATGGCTGAGCGGGATTAATTGGGGTGGGATTAATTACCCCACCCCATTGGTGGAGGTCTGGAGGAAGCTTTGAGGTAACATTTGTGGTTTCATTCAGTGACCTGCTGCAGGTGAGTGGTCACATTGCTCCTATAAACTGGGAAACGGTCGATTGGCATATGGACGCTTCCATTTTGTCACTCCTGAGACTTAATACACACCTATTAGGATGAAGGATAGGACTACAACAAAGCTAGCAAGACAACAATGACTATCAGGGCTCATTCACATGGTTTAATTTTAATTTATCATGGAGTAAATTAAGCAAAGCTACTTACATAGCCATTTCCCGTAACATCCTTCAGGAATGGGTATTTCCGGATTAATGCCTGGGCTACCTTGATGTATTCTGCGTGAGTGGGATACCTACCATAGAACAGAAACAAGTAAAAGTAAATGCAGAATCGACACTGAACCTGTGCCAATCATAATTACAAGCTATGGGAATGCAGAATACAGGGACACCTGTCTAACCTGCACCAGAACCTTGGAAGCACCAAATGGGTGCACATTACATCTAAAGGTGTGGTCGCAGGGAGGTACTGCACATCTCTATGCATTATGGTAGGAGATTTGTATGCAGCTCCCCACTTCCCATAAAAACTGACAAATGATGTAATGACCTTAAATGTGCAGCTTTAAATCATGGCTCGCTAGCTGTGGTAAAAATGTTCTTATGCCAAGTGAGAGAAGGAGAATAAACAAAAGCTTATCTACCGAAGATAAGAGGTGGACCTAAGACGATGATTAGTGACAGATATAGCATCTGGATTGGATTGGTGAATGGACAAGTCAGAGCATTCAGCAGAAACAGTGCCAACAATTCCGTCTTTTTTTGGCACTGTTTCTGCAGCAAGAGACAAAAGACAAGACACACAACACACACACGGGACAAAGAATTCAGCCAGTAGTACTTACATAGTATACATGGCAACAGTTTCATGCAATACTCGTATTATTTTGTGCCTGTATTGTGGAACTCTCTGGACCTCCTCTTTGGCATCCAGCTTAGCTTGAAGCTCTTTAGGGAATGATGGGATGACATAAACATTGGGCAGTCTCCCAACGGACTGAGAACTAGTTCTACAAGAAAAAATAAAGACAATTTACGCCTGTTAGTTTGTTATACTAAGTACTACGGTAGCCGAGAGGGGTCACACTCACATGTGACCCCTCATGGCCACCGTAAAGTACAACGATTTGTTTCAATTTATTTAAAACAGGTAAGTATGAGAGCTTAATGGGATATTACCAAAATGAAAATTCTGTCAGTAATTACTCTCTCTCATGTTCTTCCAACCTGAGAACCTTCCGTTCATCTTCGGAACACAAATTAAGATATTTTTGATTAAATCTGAGAGCTGGATCACTCCTCCATAGGCTTCTAAGGAATTGAAACTTGCCGGCCCAGAAAAGTTAAATACATCGTTAAAATAGTTCAAGTGACTAAAGTGGCTCTATCTTAAGTTTATCACGCGACGAAAATACTTTTTGTGGAATTTGTGGTACGATGTCTTTAACTTTTCTGGGCCGGCAAGTTTCGATCCCTTAGAAGCCTATGGAGGAGTGATCCAGCTCTCAGATTTAATCAAAAATATCTTAATTTGTGTTCCGAAGATGAACGAAAGTCTTACGGGGTTGGAACAACATGAGGGAGAGTAATTACTGACATAATTTTAATTTTGGGATGAACTAACCCTTTAATAAAAGGGAGTTGGTGTTGCAGTGTTACAGTTGAATGAAACTCAACACTTGCCTCGTAGCAGCATCAACATCTAGCACTTGAAATGTAATTGTGTGCATCTCTTCTGTGTCCATCTCCTCTGTAAGAATAAATTATTATATTGCCTTTATATAATCACCTTTACATCAATAACATTGAGGTGCTGTGTGTGGTGGGGTGTGTGTGTGGTGGGGTGGGGTGTGGTGGGGCGGGAGGACATAGTGACATGGTGAATGAGAGGGTAACAAGGTGGAAGGAAGGTGGGAGACCTAGGGCTACCTGTGCTGTGAGTAGCCGTTACGGGACAGCCTCTACCCATGTTGGGTCGTGTGTTGCTTTGAGTGGGACAGGCCTCTCCGTGTCCAGGCTCTTGCATCTGTCGCACTATTTGAAGGAACTTGGCCTGCTTTTTGAACGAGCCTTTGAATAGATGGTCTAGCATTGAGTCAGTTAAGCCCAGGTGTACCGTCTCTCCATCCACTTCATTTTCTAAGGAATAATAGCACATTGAATTTGATCATTACTCATGCATTATGGGAAATTCAAAAATTCCCACAGATTTAATTTGTACCGTAGAGCAGTGTTTCTCAAATAGGGGTACGTCTACCCCTAGGGATACTTGAGTATGTGAATTTTTTGCAAAAATACTAAGTTAAAAATATGTCATGCATAATTCCTATTCCTACAATAATTATACTATAATAATGAATGTAAGTGATGGATTCTATATTTGAAATGTAGCATTTAAATTTTTTTTTTGTTAAAAAAAGGCTGTTTAGTAAATATCGGGGCTGTATTCTTCCTCTTTTTAGAAAAAAAAAATGTTCTACAAATTTATTTTTGCTGGTTAGGGGGTACTTGGCTTAAAAAAGCAATTCAAATGGGGTACAATGTTGAATAAAGTTTGAGAAACACTGCTGTAGAGAAGACCCGGGAATTCTAACGTACACAACATAGACGCCATCTTCTAACGTTAAACTGTGTTACACAGTTCCACGTGCACAAATGGAATCGAACATCATCCAACATCTTCAACTTATAAATATACAATACCAGTACAATAAACATTTACATAATTGATTATCTACATAGCTGCAGCACTATTTGGACAACAACTGAACTTTAACTCGAGTAACGTTGGCTGTATGAGGGAAACGATAGCTGTAGCCAACTCTAAGCTAGCTAGCTAGCCAGCTGAATTGACTGGCAAACGTTATAAGGTCAGCTAACGTTATTATTTCTTCTTTGCAACTAGCTACATGTAACGAGCGTTAGTGGTAACTTACAAATAAGTCCCGAAATAATGTTAACTTGATCTAACTGTAGCTAACGTGCACTAGCGTTAGCAGATGCTGATCAGCCAACTTTAATCAGCGGGCCGCAAGTGTCACTTTCAAATGTACGTTAGCTACTCACCTCAGAATTTCTGCGCTTCTCCTTCTGTAATAGTTAATCCACCGTCTATCAATGTTTGGATCAGCTCATCTGAGGATAAAGTTGACAGGGCCATTGCTGAGCTGCCAAGCGTCCTGCAGGCTCGACTGTCGCCAATCCGAGTGAAAGAAAGAGGCGTGACCACTGACCTAGAACGAACGCGAATACCGCCGGCGCGAAAAAACAAAATGGCGACCGAGACCGGAATGGTAGTAATACTTCCGGTCGCGCTGCCGCCCGCTACGATCGCCATTCATTCTTAAAATAGACTGTGTGGACCATACACGGTGTGGACAGCTTGTTGTTTTCTCTCTCAGTCATTAATATATCTGACAAAAGTAAGAATAGCAGATGCTGTCCGGTTTGTTGATAGTTTTCAGGGAGCTGTGAAAAGATCAACAAAAACAGGAAAATTGTAACAATTTTCGCCATCTTATTCATCACTAAATTCACTTATGAGAACGTTTTAGGCGAGAAATTAACTGTTTAGATTTCGAATATAGGCAGTCTTGTGAAAATTGATGCCGAATTGACAATTTGCTTAAAAGTTTTCGGAGTTGAGAAGCTCCATGAAGTGAGGCGACCGCCAGCTGGCGCCTGCCCCGGCCGCTAGCTCGTCGCTCGGCCAGTCATGCTCAGAGACCCCGCTGTAAGCTGGAGGTCTGTCAGACCGGTCTCGTAAATAAGAGGCTTTTATTTCGACGTTGACGGATCGTTTGTTTAAATATCAAAACACATGTCTATCATAAGATTAACGGGAACCTGTGGTTAACTGTCTTTTCGGAGTTAAATTCCACAAGTTGGCCGATCGTCAAACACACACGGCCACAGCGCAGCAGGCAGAGGTGGGGGAGAGAGAAATACCCGTTTCTATTAGGCAGACTTGTTTACAAATTATGACGAAGGCTCTATCAGTCTTAGAAAAGGCACACATAAGTAGCTGCTACCCCACAGGAAGTGCCTACCCTTTGACTTGAATAAGGTACTTTTTTGTACCCTACAGGATGTGTACCCGAAAGGTACTTTTTAGTACCCATGGGAACATGATAGGACCTTTAATGGTACATTTGTGAATGTTGTACCTTAACTATTACTTTATATATAACAATGTACCTTTTCAAAGGGTACCTATATGTACCTTTCACCATGCATATTTCATTGTGTACCCCTTTTCTTTGGAAAGGTACTTTTTGGTACTCAGCTGGATACATGTTTGTACCTTTGCTGGCACATTTGGGAAATTTGTACCTTAAAGTAAGTACTTAATTGTACCCTCACTGTACCTTTATTTCTGAGAGTGACTCAACAGTCTTACCTCGATCCATTGACAGTTTGCAGCATCCCCCCCACCACCCCTTCTCCACACTCCTAGTCCTCCACACTCCTAGTTCAAAAAATCACTTACATACGGGGGGAGTACTCTGGGTTCGGGCTGAATTCCGAGCTCGGAGCCCTCCCTCCGGACAGCACGCCAAATACGCATTAAATCTTATTTCCTCAAATTATATGTAAGTGTGAACTCGTGAATTGGTGACCATCACCTCTGCTCTCTGTGGTGAAACTATAGTTCAAATAAAAGTTGATTGAAAGTCATAAAACATTCAAGAAAACTTTGACTTGACATTTTTCACAGTGATATTTATGGTACTTTTTCACTGCATGGTACGGCTCGGTACGGCTCACTTTGTGGCGCTTTTCCACTGCATTGTACAGCTGGCTTCGGCTTGCTTTAAATGGTACCACCTCTGTTGAGGTTCCAAGCGTAACTTACCGATACTAAAATGTGACATGTAAACACTGCAGATCACTGATTGGTCAGACAGAATTGCAACTACCAGCAAAACAAATAATACATTCCAGGTGGATTTAGAAGCTCAGGTTTTTTTCTAAAACCACTTTATTTATGTTGTTCTGTTGGATTATAGTGTTGATTTCACTGAATATGATCAAAAAAATGTTGCAGACGGCAGCTTTAAATATTAATGTATAATTTGTCAGCTATTTTGCCTAAAATCATCTTAAAATGTCTTTAATTGCTCATTGTTTACAGTTGGTCTGATGCTCCCCAGCCATGTTGGCATGACTTAT
This sequence comes from Rhinichthys osculus, assembly GCA_029959095.1. Taxonomy (NCBI): domain Eukaryota; kingdom Metazoa; phylum Chordata; class Actinopteri; order Cypriniformes; family Leuciscidae; genus Rhinichthys; species Rhinichthys osculus. The sequence goes on from JARWKJ010000002.1 coordinate 48,514,336, forward strand.
CGTGTTCATTGTGCTTGACCTGATAATTGCTATTTGCAGCTATATTTTTGTCTTTCTTTCTCACTGATATTTACCCTCAAAAGCTGCTCTGCTGTCTGACATGGCACAAATGTTCAAAAAGGTCAACATTGATTTGGTGAGAGAAGACAGACAAAGTGGATCTATTTTAAATAAATAATTTATGTTATACATTTTATGTAATTGTTATCTTTAACAAGTATACTACGTGTTGTGAATTTGGTGCACTTCTTCCTCTGGCTGAAGATATTATAAAGACAATGTTCAGCATCTTATATGGCCTTATTTTTTAATAGGTTAGAAACATATGGATTTTCCTGTTAGAACGGTGTTGTGTTAGCGGCCCCTAATAACTAATGATCTTCGCAACGGTAGTGAATAAATCAATCAAAACTAACTTTAGCTGTACAATAACTTTATCCTAGAGCTGTTGTAAAGCCTAAACAATCTGTTACGGTATTTTCCTAAGCTGCTTTGAAACAATCCATATTGTTAAAAGCGCTATATAAATGAAGGTGACTTGACTTGACATTGTTTAAACATGACATTAATGAAATTAAACCGTGTTCATGTTGCCTCCATGACAACAGTTAGAGAACAGCTGTTATTCTACAAATTTCTTCAAATTTCATGTTACCCTTTTGAGTTTGGAGTTCATATTGAGTAACCTTTTGAATCTCCGTTTTAGAGTGCTGATGTATGCTGTTAAGTGATTAAGATATGAATTTGGGTCTCACAGAGCTTCTTGCAAAATTGGAGGGAATATAAAATAATATCCTCAAAATGATTCACCATAAAAAAAAAGACACACAAAAGCAAAACATTGCTAAATGCAATGAGTTCAATATCAAGTATTAACATGAAAGGCAGTTTATCTAAAAACATCGTCAAACTATCTTCTTTTGTGGATACGGAATTCGCATTACCTGACATTCAAAAACATATTTTTCCCCTCCTCTCCACGCTTCACACTCCAGTCCAGTGGGTGGCGGTAAGACACATACGTTTGTTTACAAACCACCATTAAACCTCAGAGGAAGAAGTTTAGTTTTTAGCATGATCTCTGCTGTTGTGTCGAGGTGCTGGCTTAATACAAACTGTTAGAAATGTACTTATAGTTTATAGAAAGATAAACATTTTTGAATCAGGTCAATAAATCCCTGTAATGCTCTCGTTCTCATAAGTGACTAAGTTTTGAAGCAAGCAGGAATATCTGGAGGAGTATCAACTGAACTGAGATCTGCTGCTGTGAAGATGGTGTTTGTTAAAGAGGAGGACATGAGTGAACCAGAACCCTGGAGAATAAAACACGAGGAAGGAGGTTGGTGTCTATACTCGTAACGAATAAAAGTGGATTAAGTAAAAATATATATTACTATTAATATACTGTACCCCCAAATTAAAATGTATTATATATCTGTATTCTTTAAAAATAGATATAGGCTATTACCCTGCCTCTAAATTACGAAATGTAGTAAATACTGCTAAAGGAGTGATGTTAAATTTTACATCTTGTATGCATGAACACAATCCATTATAGCTCATGCATTATGTAGCATAAATGAAGTGATGTGCAGGTCTTTACTTTTTTTTTTTTTTTTTTTTTTTTTTTGGAAAAGACTTGAAAGTGGTATTAAAATGTATTCAATTTGAAGTGCTGATACCTGCAGATTCCCTGTAGACATCTCATCAGATTCAGTGGCATAGTTCTAAAATCGAAAATCTGTAAAATAATGTGGATTAGACTAATAAACAAATAGGGATGGACCAATATCACTTTTTTCCAGAATGAGGCAGAGACTGATTTTCTTTTTCATTTTGCCGATACCGATATTTTCATTGCATTAGTAAAGTTTAAAAATATGTTAGTTTGAGAAACCAAAAGAATATGAATAATATTATATATATATATATATTTTTTTTTCATGCTTAATTAATTATGACTGTTAAAATGTAGTGTACAAGTCGCTGTTACTTTCACTGTTCATTCTATTGTTTGATCATATTTTATCTTTCATTTAATAGCACAGCGCTCATTTAATCATTCATACCAAGGGGCCGGATTACTAATCTACACTCACAATTTTTACTCCATCTCACTCGATTTATGTTTGATTAAGGGTAATCAATGTATAATTAAACAATTTTTATTTAAATATTTTAATAACTATAAAACATGTGCAATTATGAAAAAGTTATGGACTGCAGCTTTAAGTGCATACATTTATATCATGCATTTCGCAAAAAGGTTTTGCTGACTATGCATTTTACCTTTGAAATCTAAGACTAGTGTTATACCAGTTACTGGCGTCACAGGCGTATCTTTCTTCTCATTAGCCACTTTTCCACCATCGGGCCAAACTGTTCTCTTTGCTTAACCGCTCCGTTCCGATCCGAGCCGGCTGGTAAGGGTATGGTTTAGTTTTCCACTGTGGAGCTGATAACGAAGCTCTGTGGAATGTAATATGATTGAGTCTGTAATTGCCTTTGTAACACAAGAGTTTACACAGAATATTTGAGATAGCCTAAATAACGACTGCATTATGGAGGATGATCATATATTTCTTTTAATTGTAGTATTATTTTGTGTTCACAAATAGCACTGAGTTGAGATCCTGAGTGGTGACGTCAATACACACATTCTAGCAGCTCGGTTTGGCACTGCTGGCTAATTAGAGCCAAGAATGGTTTGTAATCGTGCCATACCAGGGTTAAGTGGAAATACTCCTTACCATTCTTAGAACCGTTCGGCCCAATGGTGGAAGATGCTTGTGACGTTCGTCTGTTATAGGACAACTTAGTTTGAATAAATGAGCAGACACTGATTAGCTACTTGCTATACGTTTACTACAGTGAATGTGCTTTCCATTAAATGAATCGCACACAGTAAACAAATCCTTAACAAAAAAAAACAGGCCTTTCTTTGTCAGTGTCGGCTGCAAAGATGAAGTTGAGGATGCTGACTCGCGATCTTCGCAGTAGTCAACGCGCCTGAGAGAAATGCACATTTCATACGGATTACATAAGCAGAGAGCAGTCTGTTTTCTTTCGGTTTCAATTGTTCTGTTTAAAAGTAGACATGTCTGTGAGGCAAGTAGGCTACCTTATACATGCTGAGTTTCAGTTCATTTATGAGACAAGCTCCAGTTCACGCGCCGGCGCCTCCATTTCGTGATTATCTATCGTCTGCTATATTTACTTCTTATTTATTAAATCCAGGCAATTGGTTGATGAAACATTGATTAAAATTAAGCTACAATTAATACAAAACGAAATTCACTTTAAAGAAAGGTTTTGTGCTTTCTGTTTGATGTCTGTGTGAACGTTTTACTCTTTGAGATGTGATTAAATGTCACGTCTTATAGTGGCGCTTTCAGACCGGTCACATCCGTAACATTGTTTTTTCCTCATAAATGCGAACACGAAACATAAAATAAAATGAATATTTTATGTTCTGTGGAGACTACTGTTATTCATAATTTGTATTCTGAATACGTAACGCCGGTACATGTATTCCGTTACTCCCCAACACTGATATTAGTATAACCTTATCTGCTAGATATTTTAATAACACGGTTTTGGCGGTTATAGAGTTCTAATGACGGTGTTCAACTATAACCGTCGGTCTCACGGTTATATAATAACCGTCACACCCCTAGTGTTTTGACATGTTGTATGTCCGCCATAATTGCAACAAGATCTTTCCTGAACTGTAGCAGCACGCCTAACAGGGAGTTGGTTTAGGTCAGGGCCTGAGAGGAGCACATTGTTCAGAGAAATACCTTGATGTTGCATGCTGGAAACAAAAACCACCCTTATTTGTCACGGTTTTGTGGATGATACACTCCAAAGATGGGTAAGTACAAACATTCTTCATCCTCGTGGATAGGTGGCACTCTTACCGCATGATGGTGCTGAAAGAGCTCTCAATCAAGGCAGAAAACTGGTCCTTTATCTCAGGGTTTCTACTCTGCATGCAAAGCAAAGAATTAAGGAGATACTAGGCTTGTTCCCGATTATTTGGGAGTAATGATCTGGGTGACCTGAATGGCAAAGAAGCGAAACTAGGTCGCTGGGTTTCTACTCCGCATGCGACGCAAAGAATTAAGGCGAGACAAAGCTTGTTGCAGATTATTTGGGAGTAATGGTCTGGGTGACAGCTTCTGCAGTAATGTGGTCAATGTAACGGTCTGTCGTGGTGAAGAAAGAGCTGAGCCAGAAGGCGAAGCTCTCGATTTACCGGTCAATCTACGTTCCTACTCTCACCTATGGTCATGAGCTTTGGGTCATGACCGAAAGGACAAGATCCTGGATACAGGCGGCCGAAATGAGCTTTCTCCGCAGGATGGCTGGGCGATCCCTTAGAGATAGGGTGAGAAGCTCGGTCACTCGGGAGGAGCTCAGAGTAGAGCCTCCTCCACATCGAGAGGGGCCAGCTGAGGTGGCTCGGGCATCTGTTCCGGATGCCTTCTGGTCGCCTGTTCCGGGCGCGTCCCCCCGGAAGAGCTGGAAGTGTCTAAGGAGAGGGAAGTCTGGGCATCTCTGCTTAGACTGCCGACCCGGCCCCGGATAAGCGGAAGATGGATGGATGGATGGTCTGGGTGACCTGAATGGCAGTTGGAGTTGGATCCAGATCCAAGGGGTGGAGATGGGTAGGATTAGGGGTGGGGTTAGGGATCAGGGGGTGGAGATGGGTAGGATTAGGGGTAGGGTTAGGGATAAGGGGGCAGAGATGGGTAGGTTTAGGTATATGTAAGGTGGGAGGAGTTGGATCTGGATCCAACTCCTCCCCCTGGATTTCATGTTCTGTAGTGAGGACCATCTCAGAAATCCAGCGACCCATTTTTTTTCTGTTCATCTTGGTTGAACTATGTTTGCATGATCTTCAAGAAGATCTCATCCTCAATGGGCATGTTATGTTTGATATTATTTTTTGGTTCCTTCAAATACCCTGAGCCCAAGCGTATCTCCGATTGGCATGCAGTGAGTAGCGTGATTGAATAAATGGGGTAAAACGACAGACTTATGCTACCTGCCATGACACAATTTCTTTCACGTGGTTCTGCAATGGAGTGAGAAAAGATGAGCGGCCATTCTCCAGGATGTTATTTTTGTGCACTCACCATTGGCTTATGAGCTTTGTCAATGTAGACATAACCTACAATCACCCAGCCTAAATCCAACCACTGTGCAAAGGGTGCATTGTTAGGCCCATTAATTTGTTGTCTCTCTCTGTGTACACGGATCATGTTATTTATTTTGAGTGTTCAGCGACTCTTGAACACTCTCACGGACAGCAAGCATAAGAAGAGGCAACCCCTCGTCCCAGTCTTTCCCTGACTCAGCACAATATTTACCCAGCATAGACTTCAAGGTTTGGTGGAACCTTTCGAGAGCACCTTGAGACTCTGGATGATAAGCACTAGATGTAATGTGCTTAATTTTCAGTTGGGACAGTACCTGTTTAAATAATCGTGACATAATATTGGTTCCCTGATCCGTTTGGATCACCTGTGGAAAGCCGAAGGTAGAAAAAAACGTGATTGGGGCTTTCACCACAGCCTTCGCTTTTAATGAACGCAACGGTACTGCCTCCGGATAGCGAGTTGTCGCACACATAAGCGTAAGCAGGTAGACATGTCCAGATCTTGTTCGCGGTAACGGTCCAACACAATCCAAGATTACTCGTGAAAAAGGTTCTCCCATGACAGGGATAGGTTTAAGTGGAGCAGGATGTATAATCTGGTTAGGTTTTCCTACGACCTGACACACATGGCACGAGCGACAGTACTGCGCCACATCAGATTTAATCCCAGGCCAGAAAAAATAACGCAAAATGCGATGATAGGTTTTTCTAATACCCAGGTGTCCTGCTACATCATCATGAGCCACGCTCACAACCTGTTTTCGAAAACACTTAGGCACAACCAGTTGAAAAACCGTATCCCAACCTAACCCATCAGAGCCAGTCGGAAGTACTTGAAAGCATTTTACTATTCCAGCCAAACTTCCATGGTTACAGTTAGTGTTACTATATTAAATCCATGGTGAATATTGCTGATCTGTGGACTTAAAGCCTATAACTAACGTTAGTTCATTCACGGCACAATGTTTCTCCTGGTTTCCACGTCAGCGCTGTTTGATCTAATAGAGATCTACGGTTAATAATGGAGAAATTTGAATGCTTCTCACTAGATCTCGCAGCGATGTTATTACTTCAGTGGCGAATTCAAATGTTTTCTTCAGTGGATCTCTTAGCGCTGTGTAGTGACAGTGTGCGCTTGATCAAGATCGGCTCGCGCTGCACAGATGTTGCTGGTCCGAACTGATAAACGGTCCGGGAAGCACAATATAATGAGTAGCGCAGTTTCGTTGCGCTTTCATTACGTTTGCCATTTGATGTTGCGCAACATTGTGGTGGTCACGCCGTCGCGCCAGCGCGGATTTTGTCGGCAGGAAAAATGGTCCAAGGAATCGTTCGGTTTGTATGCGTACCGAACCGGAAGACTCGTACCGAAACGGTTCAATATGATTACATGTACCGTTACACCCCTAATTGTGTGAATATAATGCATTTAATACAAGATCTGGCAACTGGTCAACATTAGACAAATATATTGGTCCGATTATTCATAAAGGAGTTTGGGCCATGCAAATTACGGGAGTTTCCCAGGAGAAATAACAAACCGGGAGGGGTCCGGGATAGGGCTGGGCGATATGGAGCAAAAAATATATCTCGATATATTTTGCTATATCTCGATATTCGATATATATCTCAATATCTTTACAGGAAAATGGATGTGAATACAACTCAAAATATAGGCCTACAATCAATAGAAAATTAATTTTCCATAACAGAATGTAACCAAATGAGAAAATTCAAGGCAGAACTATGCACTATGGAAGTTCGATTAATGGATCAAATTCAGAGTCATTGTTATTTGATGCTTAAGAAACTTAAAACCTGGTTGTGGTACAGTGTCAGTGATTAGTTGTGAAATCTTGCATAAATTGAATCGTATTTAATCCTCCATATGAAAGTTTATGTGCTCGAATTATTTCTATTTATTAAACACAGGGCCTGAATTTCGGTTTGGAAAATGGGGGTGAAATCCCCCCTTAGATGATTCTAAGGGGGCATTTTTTCCAAACAAAATTATTACATTTATCTTGCCTAAATGTTTGCGCTCATTGCATTTTTACAATGGGGTAATATTGTTGTTAAGAGTTTACACAACACAAGGACGCTTGATTTCAATTGTTCAATTAAATTGAAAAAAAGTAACACAAATAGATACAATAGAATAAAGATACAAATAAAGACAAATAAAGAGAAAAGTTTTTGAATAGGTATAACACTATTCATATCAGTGATCTATATAGAATAACATTTTATAGATCAGTGATTCATATACAGAAACTGAATAAAGTAATCAAATGGAAAATAACATTGGGTAGTAGCTATTTTAGTCCTGAATAAATTAAATGCATAGGCTATTAATCCTGATTCCTTTAACTTAAAGCTATCTTTTGTTGTATTGACAACAAAATTAATGACAGACACATATGGCTGCCGTCACTTTAAGAGCTAGTGCACGGATCCTGTGTTCATTATACTGGCATGCGTTTTATGCTTATTAAAGACAAAACCGACTATGTTTAGATTATACTCACGAAGACCGAAATTGACAATTTTGCGTGTTAAAGCACTATAATCCGCGAAAAATAACTTTTGTTACTGGCCAGCTGTTTTTGACTCTTGAGGTGGATTTTCTATGAATGTGCGCATAGAAAATCATCTCAGAGAGCGTGCGAGCACTGATTAGTTTAAAATCGCTTGAATGTTTAAACTGGAAAGACTTAAAAAGACGTGCAAATGGTAAACTTCAGTCACGATGCACTGCTGGCCCGATTGTACAAGTGAATATTACGTCATGTCCCGACTCCTGTAGCCTCCGGGCTGGTTGCGGATGAGACAATTGTTGAATAAGACAACACGCGAGGTGAGAGGGAACAAAAGCAAGGAGGCGGGGGCGAGCACAGCACAGAGAAGGAAAACAAGCAAAGTGGCGAAATCAGGATTAAATATAAACTATATCTATATACACGATATGTCAAAATCCATATCGTGTTTAAAAAATATCTCGATATATTTTCAATATCGAGATATCGCCCACCCCTAGTCCGGGAGATAGGGCTAAAAAACGGGAGAAACCCAGGAAAAACGGGAATGTTGACAGGTATGCCTTATTGTGGCTTATTTGTAACTGTCGTCAGACATGCATGCAAACTTTATACGAATGTAGGGCATCATTCCCCCATTATTATGTATCCTATATAATGCAGTTAGAGTAGGAAGGCTTCGTCGGGACACCTCGTTCAGGCGATCTCTGAGCGATTGTTTTGGTGCGGATCCAACACGATTGACGTGTTTAGGGCCCTATAATTTCCGCGATCAAGGAATCGTGGACGGAATCGCGGAATTGGCCAATTAACGCGGAATCTAGTGTTAACGCGGAATTTCGCAGAATTTTACATATCTGGAATGAAATTCTGTTTTTTTGTGTGAGAAGAACGTATGTATGGGGAAAATGCAGACAGGGGGGAGCAAATCTCGGGGCGACACAACCCCTCCCGTCATTTCAGCTCCAATGACGGCATCAAAACAATGAAAGCATTGCGAAGCGGCTCTCCATGGCTCTGCTTTCGTCGGCGAAAAAGTTAAGAAACTTGACGCTAAGCCCTCAGCTAAGCCCTCGAGCAGTTAGCACTTGACTTTAATGAATTGTTTCCCATACATAGACTAATTCGTGGAGGTGCGCCACAGAATCAACACCGGCCGCCACATATTGCGTTTCGTTCATTTTGTTTAACGCTATTTAAAACATGCAGCGCATCAGTTGCATTTCCTTTCCCTGCTCTCCCTCCGTCTCTCTGTCACTCACACGTCTCTCTCACAAACACACACCCGTGCACGTCTGTCTATGAGGTGCCGAACTAGACAAAAGCGAAGTGACACTGCGCGAGAGAGACCGAGTGTGTCCGAGAGCGCGCTCGACAGTGCGTGAGAGAGAGACAGAGTGTGACTTTTATTTAAACTTATATAAACTAATATATTTTATTTTACTGGACAGTTTAAAGCTCATAACCATATTTTGTTGTTACTTGAAGTACTTAGAGTGCAGTGTTATGTTGCATCATGCAGTATTTGTGCTGAAAAGTAAGAGTAAATGTCTGTTACCTCAATAAATGTAGGGTCATTCCTATTTTATTTGTGTACATTTTAATCATTAACATGAAAGGCACACTCTTTTTACAACTAAAATAACAGTAAAGGATAATAAACTGAATTCCCCCAAATTAATATGGAAAAAACGGAATTTGCAATAAGTAAAACGTAAAAAACGGAATTTGGGAAAAAATAAAACTGAATTTGGGAAAAAATGAAACGGATTTTATAGGGCCCTACGTGTTCATATATGCCTAAACGAACCAAACTAAAAAAGAAAACACATCTGGATTCTGAACAGCCGAAAGAACTCTCCTTTGATCATCGATCATGGCATACATCTTAATAGCTCGTTCCCACTTTCGCACAGGATCACATTGGAGCGCTTTCTCCATAAACTTCTGTACACTTCGAGGTTACCACTGGGCTAGTGATGTCCTGCGGTTTCTGTGTCCGTTTCTTGCATCGGAGGTGTGGAGAGCTATTTCCGGATGTATGACTGTGCAATGTCTATCAGAAATCATACTCAACACATTTGAGGATTACAAGACATTCTCTGGCTACATGATTCGGAGAGCAATACGTAACCTGTACTCAATACGTAATCAGGCATTGCTCTCCGAATCATACATCCGGAAATAGCTCTCCACACCTCCGATGCAAGAAACGGACACAGAAACCGCAGGACATCACTAGCCCAGTGGTAACCTCGAAGTGTACAGAAGTTTATGGAGAAAGCGCTCCAATGTGATCCTGTGCGAAAGTGGGAACGAGCTATTAAGATGTATGCCATGATCGATGATCAAAGGAGAGTTCTTTCGGCTGTTCAGAATCCAGATGTGTTTTCTTTTTTAGTTTGGTTCGTTTAGGCATATATGAACATGTAGGGCCCTATAAAATCCGTTTCATTTTTTCCCAAATTCAGTTTTATTTTTTCCCAAATTCCGTTTTTTACGTTTTACTTATTGCAAATTCCGTTTTTTCCATATTAATTTGGGTCTCTGACATATATAGCAATTGTAAGTCGCTTTGGATAAAAGCGTCCGCTAATTGTGTCCCTGAGCAAGACACTTAACCCCTAGTTGCTCCAGAGGCGTGCGACCTCTGACATATATAGCAATTGTAAGTCGCTTTGGATAAAAGCGTCAGCTAAATAATAAATAAATGTAAAATAAAATGTACTCGGTTTCTGAACGGTATCTGCATCGCATGCAGTGCTCATGCTCTGAGACTTCATCAAATGTGGAGTTGATTCCTTTAAACGGGTTGACAAAGAGCAATTTAGAGGTTAGGTAGAAAAGTCACTTTCACTGCGATTATCGTCATGTTCCATTGCTGCTGCTGTCTCTAACGTTTCAGCTTCTGCCAGAGCAGCGCCAGCTTCCTTTTCGATTTCCAAATGCCTCTAGACTCACTTCCACCATTGTTCTTTCCTTTTCAAGTCTGTCTTTCTCCTTAATTTCAAGCTGTCTTTTTGAAAATCCCATCTTGGCACGTGCAGCTTCTGCTGAGGCTCTAGCTTTACCGGAAGCAGTAGCAACTGAACACTTCGAGGAAGATGACGAGTGTTTAGAACTGATCTCTGAAGATGCCTCCAGCCCTCCACTCCCTTCAAGCTGTGCCATGAGCTTGCTATTCCTTCTTACCCAACGTGTGTCACTCATGGAAATGCATCAAAATAAGTCCTCACATGGGAACTTGCATAACAGAAACAGAAAAACACTGTTTTCGTCCTTTGCTGCTTTTTAGCTCTCGCCAACGAGTGAAAGCCTGACCGAGTGAGACTCTTGTCCGTTTGTCAGTTTCCCGTTTTCTTTTCCTTGACTCTTCCGACCGTGCTTTCTTCTTTTTTCTCCGTCGACTCTGCCATGATTCACGTCTGAAATGCGTGCTAGTGTCTTCCATAGAGGCCGCTTGATATGTTGTTGATGTATGTGACGTCGTGCCATAAAGCAAGCCGTGATTCTCGCAAGATTTGTCGGGGCGCCACCTCTTAAACTTGCATTGCTGGTTTTGCCCCCTGCTGGCAAAGGGGTTGTAAGTTTCAATGTTTTCAAACTACAAAAATGCTAATTTGTGTAAAATGTGAATTTGTGACATCATGTGTATTACATGTTCAGTCTATCTGTTCCTTTACAAAGTGACATCTCGAACTACTGGCCTGGCATGAATAATACAGCATATTTAGTGGATTTTTCAAAAACCCAAAGGAAACTCTTTTAATGTTTTGGTACATTGCTGTTGTGTAAATTTATCATAATTTCCTTTTATTTTACAATTGTCCAATTTGATTTTCATCATTTTAATGTTTTCATTTTAGGCCTGATAAAAGTGAAAGAGGAAAGACCAGATCAAAATGAAGTGGAGGAGAAACATCATCAGAAAGCTCATGATGTCACCGCTGGAGAAAAATCATTGAGTTGCTGCAAAACTGAAACCAGTTGCTCACAAAGCAGCATTCAAATAACAGAAGTCAAAAAGCCTTTCACCTGTTTTCAGTGTGGAAACACTTTCAAACATAAAAGAAGCCTTAGGACTCACATGATAATTCACACTGGAAAAAAGCCTTTCACCTGTTCTCACTGTGGAAACACTTTTAAATATAAAGGAAGCCTTAAGAGTCACTTGTTAATTCATACTGGAAAAAGGCCTTTCGTCTGCCATCACTGTGGAAAGAGTTTTACACATAAAGGACACCTTAATGATCATTTGGTAATTCACACTGAAAAAAAGCCTTTCACTTGCCCTCAGTGTGGAAACACTTTCACACGTAAATCAAGCCTTAAGAATCACATGTTAATTCATGCTGGAATAAAGCCTTTCACCTGCTCTCAGTGTGGAAAAAGTTTTACATATAAAGGAAATCTTACTGAACATTTGGTTACTCACACTGAAGAAAAGCCTCACACCTGCTCTCAGTGTGGAAAGACTTTCACACGTAAAGAAACCCTTGAGAATCACATGAGAATTCATGCTGGAATAAAGCCTTTCAGCTGCTCTCAGTGTGGAAAGAGTTTCACCAGTAAACAAGGATTTAATTGTCACATGAGAAATCACACTGAAGCGATGCCTTACGCATGTCATCTGTGTGAGATGAGATTTAAATGGAACTGTGGTCTCACAGTTCATCTGCACCGATCTCACTCTGCCGTAAAGCAATTTACATGTGATCACTGTAGTAAAACATTTGCTTTGCCATCATTACTGAAGAACCACCAGAAAGTTCATACAAATGAGAAGCCATACTCCTGTCCTGTTTGTGGAAGAAGATTTCTAAGGGTTGACTCCTTGAAAAGGCACCAGAAAATAGTACACGATAATGTGAAAACTTGTGTGCTGTGAGTGTGGGAGAAGCTTTAATACGGCCGAGTCCTTGATACCACACCAATGCATCCACAGAGGTGGGTATTAACGAAGTACATTTACTCGTTAATACCCAGTTTTAAAAAGACGGATTGGTTTGGAGATGGCACACCTTGAGACTCACGAGGAACACCACAAGTACAAAAACGCCAAGGATTTTTTTGTTCCTCAAGACAGAGATTTAAAAAATACCTTCTTTTTTTCTTCTTAGACCTCTGAGTGACCTCTGGAACGCAGGACCCTTTCTAAAATCCACATAGACTGCCTTTACCTATATCAAAATGCATCAGATCATTCAAAAACAATGCTAAAAGGACTTTTTTCAAACATCATTTCATAACACAATACTACATAATGTCTGTAACCCAGACAGTTGACTATCTTGTTGTAATCACTCGTTCTATTCAATAGTTCATGGAAGCATGGAGTGTCTGATATCAGCATTAATGATTTCTCATTTCTTGAATTGAATGAAATAAATGTGTAAAATGTATTGTACTCTTAACATAGAAATCATGTCTAAATTGTACGCTGCTAGAGCGGGAAAGTTAACTTAAGAGACCATGTGACTAATCAGATAACATGTAATCTATGTGAGGGGAGGATAAATAGTCTCATCCTGAACTAAAGACAATGTCTAATTGGTCAGAACTCCTCCGAAGGGTTGTGCAAACACCTCAGTTTCAAAACTCTGGACATGAACAAAGCATTAGACGAGGTTAGAAGAGAAGGCAGACAGATTAGATAAAAATGGGTTAAGACCGAGCAGCTTTATGCAAGCCATCGAACTACTCTCATCACATTTACTTTTCTTTCTTTTCTTTTCCGTTGAGAATCTAGTTATAATATTATCTAGTTAATATTTTTGCTGCAAAGCTTCAGTCAACGACTCTATAGTCTTTGTCCGGCTCAAACTTCAGCGAGAGACTCCGCTTCCATTCATCCACCAAAACAACATGATGATGATTGGCTTCCCGAGACGTCACTCCAGACACGACTAGACCGGGAAACTGGGAAACCCCCTTGGCAGCAAACCACACCTTCCCGGATCCCCATTCAAAGATCAGCACAAACGCAAGTAACACCTCCATTCTAGCTGAACTGGTACATTGATGCAATTTAATAACCCTGCATTAGAACCGATAGAAGGCTTAAATGAATGATTTATGTTTTTTGTTCAGGTCAGGTTTTATAAAGTGCATATATTGCTAGGAACTTGGGATTTCATAATTTCACTCTCTTAAATCATTCTTTCCTAACTTTCTCTCTTTCTGCAACGTGTGTGAATGTGTGTGCTTGTTTATGCGCTAAATGTTAGTTTTAAGTGTTATAATAATCAATAAAGTCTTGTTTGTATTTAAAGAGAAGTGGCTTGTGTTATGTACTTACAAATTTAATGTCTTAATATGCTGATATTGTTACTTACCATGCAAATAAACAGTGTTTTCACTATTAATATCGGCTACAGAGTAGATAGTTACGGCCGTTCAATTGAGCACTGGACGATTTATTTATTCGGCCATAAAATAAGTGATTCTTTCAAAATTTCCTATAATTAATTATCCCCTTTGAGCTCAATTGACCTGAGCAACTTATTTTTTACAAAGAAACAACTTTTTTTTTAAGATCTGTAAAATCTATATTTTCTCTCATAATCTTGATTTTGTCACTGAGGCAAACGGACATCATGTTTTCCATTCACTATGTGTAAAATGTAAAAATAAACATGAAAATAATCTAAGAATTACTCGACTAATGCCTAGTTCACACTACACAACTTTAAATGTCGGCAGATCGCTGTGCTGTTCAGACTACATGACTTGCTCTGGAGTCTTGAAGTCGTTGTGGTGTTCACACGTGACACTGTAAATGATCTGCAACAGGAGGTTACACACTACACGAGCTGACAACAACTCAGTCACCCAATGACTCTATCCGGTCCCCAAACCACGCTTTGTCACGAAAACACACGCGAGAAGTGGAATGGGAAATGACGCAAAACAGGAGTTGTCTATTTGAAAATGGACGGCGGGACAAAATTGGCGGTGCAAGTTGTTAGCGCAATGATCTGTTCAGAACCCCCCAAAAAATGGAAGAAAAAATATGGGTGAAAGGATGGATATAAGCACACGAGGGCAGCAGGGATTGTCTGTGCTACAGGGAGAGTTGGTGGTGAGTAAAACGTGTATAATGAAAAAGCTCAATTTCTTGGGTCCAAAGTTTTCTTGAAGCCATTGCTGGTGCTGCTGCTGCTTTTCTTTCGGTGACCTCAACCTACGCCTTGCTCTCTCATTGGCTGTTGCTTGTCGCGACTCGTGACACCACAGGCTTTCGAGTCGGCCGACAGCTCCAGATATTTAGCATGCTAGATATTTGCTAGGAGGGGGAGGGAGGCTGGGTGGGATCAGCCGTGACGGAGACTTAAGGTGATGATACACAGGGCAACTTTTTTGAGCAATGTTGCCGTCAACAGGCAACCAGATGAGACACAGGGCCCACGACCGATCTAAATTATCCAGATAGAAATTTATTGTCCATTTTCAATGGGAAAGTGACCAAGCAACAATTGCTCGGCAAGATTGCCCAGCAACATTGCTCAAAAAGTTGCCCTGTGTATCATCACCTTTAGTGCTGGGCTCACCTATACGACACCTTTGGCATGCACATATTTATACATGAACCTGTTTATACATAAACATAATTAGCAGACTTATGAAACATTCACACACGCACATGAATAGCCTATAAACAGCCTATAAACACACATGAATACAAATTTACTCAAGTGCATAAACTTAAATTCTGATGCATGGAAGACACATTTAAAGACAAAGTTTGTATTTTTGTTCAATTCCCTTTTTTTCTTCTTATTTGTTTATGTGCGTTGGATTTTTTTTTAAGGGATTTGAGTGTAAACAGAAGCCACCTTCTCCATCAGCTATGTAATGGTGGGTCAACAAGATTCTGTTGTGACAATTTCTGATTAAGCCTTGATGCGCACATAATTTAAAAAACCGAAACTAAAAGAATAACTTCATATGTGTTCTCTCGTATGAAAACACGGACAAAAAAACTGTTACATGATAATTTATTTTATATTATCATAGTTTTTAAATATGGACATACACGTTAAGTGTATTTTTACTTCAATACTTCTGATGATCGCTGATGGTACGTATTATCACATTGTTTTTAACAAAACCTAGGCTACTGAATTTACCGGTATGTAATATTTTATTCTGTAATACTTCTTTCTTTTAGGCTTCATTGTGCGTGGCCCCTCTGGTCCTCTGGTTGCTCCTCTGGGATCTTCAGTGGTTTTGCCTTGTTATGTTGATGAACCTTTACCAATGGAGGGTCTGAAGGTGGAATGGAGAAGAACAGACTCAGAGACTCTGGTTCATCTGTATGAAGATGGTAAGAGTCGAGCAGAGGAACAGCAGCAGGATTATCAGGATAGAGCTCATTTATTTACTGATCAGATTCAACATGGAAACTTCTCCCTTCGTCTGGACAATCTGAGAACAGAAGACAAAGGCGTTTACAGATGTAAAGTTTACAGTCAACAGTTTGCTTACAAAACTTTGGTTGAAATAAAAGATGTTGGTGAGTGTATGATTACAATTTGAAACTGTTTTTAACAAAACCTAGGCTACTGAATTTACCGGTATGTAATATTTTATTCTGTAATACTTCTTTCTTTTAGAGTACTTGCAAGTATCAGGATCGAGTCGCTCCATATCTGCATATGATGGTGAGGACGTCACTCTGAACTGCTCTGTCGACTCTCACATCAAACCTGAACACATTGAAGAGGTTTCATGGATGAAAACAAATGAAGATGAAGATATTCTGGTTCTGCTCTACCAGAACAATGAGGCTTTTCCAGATTCATCAGATGAGCAATACAGAGACAGAGTTGAGTTCTTCACTGATGAAATCCCCAAAGGAAACTTCTCTCTCAGACTGAAGAGTGTCAGAACTGAGGACAAAGGAGTTTACATGTGTCAAGTGTTTGCTGGAGGACTTTCAGCCAATGCAACTGTAGTACTGGAGAGACTGGGTGAGTCGACAAAACGCGGTAAATAAGGCAGGAACAAATGCCTAGCAAATGACTGTTTTTACTTTTTGTTTACACTTTATTGCCATTTGTAATTGTTGTAAACAACATGCTTTTTGTTGCTATTTATGTTGCAAACTATTTTCTTTTTCTTTACACGGTATAAATAGCATATACTCATTTTAAAGTGTATAACAGAAAACAGAATGAATGTTCTCAATTGCACATTATTTCTAAATATTTCTCTATTAGAAACAATGACCAAATATAATAAGTTCAGATGTAAAAGTTGTGTTTGTGTTTCACAGATTTCTCTACTTTGCACTTGATGTTGTTTTTCTGTATCGCTGCTGCATCTGGAGCTGCACTTTTGCTCTGCTGTCTGATTTACTGCAGATCAAAAAACACAGGTGTTTTTTTATTTCTTGGGATTTATCTCTGTATGTATTCACCATAAATGTCTTTGATTATTCTGTATCTTCCCTCCAGCCACCAGCAGAACCATCTGGAATCTTCAGGTTTCTCTGGTCTTTTGTCCAAACATCTCTATGTTCTTAGCCTTCATCTTCTTGGGTCTTACTAATGGTGAGTTAAATACCTTAGTTTGGTACTTGGGTATCTTAGTTTTTGTATCTGTTCCTTTTCTTCTTCTTCTTCTTCTTACTATGGCAGCCCATAGAAAAAGTTGATAATTGGCACAGAGATATAGAAAAAGGTTGTAGTCTAGCAGTCTAGCGCCATCAATGGGTCAAAAATGCACTAGTGTTTTTTTTTTTGTGTGTGTTTTTTTTGCTAATCACCTTTGAACCAAGAATGTGAAAGGCCAAGAAACTAAATTCTTTTTTTCGTCTGATTCCAAAGCTCAAGCCGACTTAAATGCTAATTTACATTGTTTCCTGCCATTTTGACGTATAAAGAAAACTCTTAATTATAACGCTGCTTCTCCTAAAATTTTGTCGAATCTTCAAATTTAGTATTTAGTATCACAAAGAAAGTATTCACTTTTATTTTGATATTCAAAATTGTTCCCAAGAAATGGTTGCAAGAATTTGACCGCAAACATGCCAAGTTAACGTGAGGCTACATCTCCTGAATGCTTTAGCGTATTGAGACCAACCTTGGTGTGTCTTATAACAACCACAGCCACAGTATTTTTGCTTATAACTTCTGAACAGCTTGACCAAAGAAAACTAAACTGGTCTCTTTAGGTTTGTTGCAACTTGCTGAGTCAAATGATAGCTAATTCCCATGTCGGCCATTTAGATTTCTGCCGTAAAATGCTATAGGCCTACTTTACGAATGCATTGGCGTATCATTACGAAATTTGGTATGTGTCAACGACACCGTGCCCATTTATATGCCATGACAATTATAAGGAAATGTCATAAAATGATAATAGCTTTCGACTCATTTTACCAATCGGCATCTTGATAGGTTCCTTGGGTCATGCTAAGAACAGCAATACTAATTTTGTCATATTTGGCTGAACTTGGTGTCCGGCTTTTTGAATATTACCGAAATGTGTTTTTCGCTTCTCCAACCAATTTTTTCCAATCTTTAACAAATTTTGCTCAGAGAATCAGATTATAATTTTTTTTCAATATTCTAAATTTTTCCTGAGATGCGATTTTACAAAATTGACGATGAGCACGTCGTCAGGCTATATCTCTGCAACACTTTGGTGTATTGAGACTGAACTTAGTACCTGTCATCATGTGACCGTATGAACTGAGGGTAGTTGCATATTAGTTTTGGCACAGTGCCACCTAGTGATCAAAAGATATAACAAAACTTGCATAATGCAAAAACGTACTTTAAATACAAAGGTGTTTTCTAATACATAATTCAGTGATATACATTTTTCGACACTGTGCCATTTTGTCTGTATATACCATTTCCGAACTCGTCCTAGACAATATGTCCAATCTTCACCAAATTCCACTCAGATTAGTGTTTTATTTATGTAATATCTTGGCTAATATCTACATGTCAACAAGAAAACTAATGTCCTGATTTGTAGATAATTGCAAAAGTCCTCTTCTCATTGCATTTTAAACAATTTGTCCAAAAAGAATAATACTACAGTATATATAAGTATATACGTATATAGTACTAGTATAGTAATACTACTATAATACTACAACCAAGCGGCAACATTCTAATCTGAAAAATGAAGCCTACCCGGAAGTGCGAAAACTGCAATACATCGAAAATCCGCTAGAGGGAGGTCCCAAAAGGGAGCAAATATCCATAGACCGCATGTTAAAATGTCCGTTTTCACAGCATAAATTTATATGTTTACATGTTGGTCCCATGGACTTTTATTGTATTTTTGGATAGGTCCCGAGTGCCTGACAACTGTGAGGGGGGTGAATTTTTTTCTAACTCGGTAGTTTAGGTCGTATTTAGATATAAAATGTATGACAAATAAGCGCGTGATTGACAGCTGATAACGGGCTGCGCCGAGTGGAATTCCTGAAATTTGACGTCTCGGCCATGATCTGACACAACACATCATACCACCTCTGTATCCTTTCTGAACATTTGTATTTGAAATATCGTAAGATTTTCCAAGATGGCACCGCCCATACCCCCCATAAACAGCCTCAAAACCGTTCTTCAGAAAGTCTATGGGTGACGTCACAGACGCTTTGTCCATATTTTTTACAGTCTATGACTACAACCAGTTAAACTTTATGCAGTTGGTGGTAATGGAGTTGGCCCCATAATTGCTGCTTTGAGCTACATTTATATATGTAATTCTATACAGCACAATATTAAGAATGTGGACTTGTAATGTTGTGCTCATTTTTCATGACGATAAACTTGCATAAGAAACCATTTTTTTTGTCCTATATCATCTAATACCCATCATTTAATATTCTTTTCCCAGGATTTCAGACTGAGATCATCATCTGCTGTGCTCTGAATATTCTGAGGTTTTTTATGTTGATTTGGGCTTTGTCCTATTTAAATTATCTTCAAGGTATGTTTGACATGTACAGATGTTCTTTTTTTTTCAGGGAGATCATTTAAAAACATATTGATGATGACATATTAAGACTAAGCACAGTGTAAGATATTTATGCTGTTGCAATTATATATTAACATGTCAATTATTGAAACATGGCTATGAGCTTTATGCCTAATTCAAGATGAATGCATACAGAAAACAGTTTTTTTAAAACTAAGTAATTCATTTTACTAGCTTCAAAATTTGATGCTTTGGGAATAATAATATTTACTATCTGTCTCTCAAAAGAGGGGGACACAATTTACTAATGCAGGACAGGAAGTACAAACATTGTAGTGTCTTAAAAAATTTAATTTTGTATATTCAATGTTTTGTGTTTACAGACAACCTTAAAACATGGATCAGGTTTTCAAGTAGAAAAAAAGAATTAGCTGTTTTCACCATTGTTGTTTATTCAGGTAGGTACATCCAAATTATCATTAGGATTAAGAACAAACTCGTAAAAAAATTATTTGCAATTTCTTTTTGAAATTTGCTTTTCATTTAATTATTTTACTTTTCATTTTTATATTATTATTATTATTATTACTATTTTAACAGGAACAATGCATTGTAATTTTGAAAATTAAAATCAATATCATTTAATTCTATGTTTACATTTGACATCATTTGGGGACACTTTTCAATAAGGAAGTGGGTAATCTGCTTGTCATTACTTAATTTAAAATAGGCACAATCTGCCTTTCGTATCTTCTATGTGCTAGTACTAGTGGGGGCCAAAATTTTAAATAAGGAAAGTTATCCATCCATCCACCTTCCGCGACTCCAAGCCGTGCATGGAGGTGATCCCATCTATTTCTAGTCGGTACCTCTCAACCTCACTCTAACCTAGAGCTAGTTTCCGTGTCCAGGGATCGGGTTGTCGAGGCTCCTGCCTTCGACTACCGCCCGATCCACTAAGCACTGGCACCTTACAGTCCCTCCTGCAGGTGGTAAGCCCACGGGAAGGCAGCCCCACGTCGCTCCTTCGGGCTGAGCCATGGGGGGAGCCCCAGCCAGCAGGCGCTCGCATACGAGCCCCAAACCTGGGCCTGGCCACCATCAGACCACTTAAATTTAAGGTTATGCCGTATGGGCTGTCCAACTCACCTTCCGTATTCCAGGGATTCGTGAATGTGGTGTTCTGGGAGTTTCTCCTCCAATTAGTCGTAATCTACATCGATGACATCCTAATATACTCACAGAACCTGGCCGACCATTGCCATCACATTAAGCAGGTCCTTCAAAAGCTACTTGATCACCTGAAACTGAAGAAGTACGAGATCCCTCTATTCACTTACTTGAATATGTCATTGATGATTTTCGCATCACAATGGACCAAGGGAATAGCCTGGATGCCAGCCCGATGATGGACAGATGATCTGCAGTTACGTAATCCTCACGTCATCAATGAGCGCTTGGTTTGAACTGGTTTCCCTCAAAGATGACAGCAGCTGGAGAATTGAGATTTATAGATTCCGTCTGTCGTAAAAGAAATCGACAGCGCATTAATTTTAAAAGACAAAAAGAGAACTGCAATAAAGGCATTTTTCGATCGTCAAGATGTGTTTGCCGTCCTTCCTACGGGATTCGGCAAAAGTTTAATTTATCAGCTGGCTCCGATGGTCACTAAGAAGATGGGACGCAATGAAAAGCCTGTTGTCATTGTGGTTTCTCCTTTGGTCGCACTCATGGAGGACCAAGTAATAGAAGCAACCGAAATGGGCATCAGGGCGATGCAACTCATGTCAAAGCCATCGCTACATCAAACAATGGTGACGCTTTGTTATACTGTACTCACACCCCATACCCATACTGGTAATCACTGTACCCCTTATGAGCGGTTTATTTTTTAAATATAAATAATTAGATGATGTTACTCAATTCAGTTTATTTGCCAGACTCATGTCCAAAACACCACGCAAGACAGAACAAATAAACAAGACAAAGTACAAGAATTACTCATCATTTTGTATTTAAATAATCATTAAAACATAATTTTGGCTCCCGGTCTCTTTTCTCTGAATACTCAAATGAACACGCTTCTTCAGCCTGGTGTCTTTTGTCGTCTCTCCATTTATTAAAATCAGTCAAGTCGCGCTCCAACCCTTATAAAATTGAGACAGGTCAGACAAATGCGAGTAGATTTGTTGGCTTGACTGTCGAGATCTAATCCTAAACGGAGAACTTGTTCGTATATACATTCACATTTTCTATTTCGTTCAAAAATGTTTTTTCGAGTTTTTTCATTCACATTTTCTATTTCGTTCAAAAATGTTTTTTCGAGTTTGCAAGTACTCTGCGAATCCTTAAATTCTTTTTGCAACACCGGCAAAGGTCGTTAACACTCATTTTTCTTTTAAATACTTTTTCGTGAGTGCGTGCTGTGCAGTTCAGTTCTGTTGATATGAGTCGCTCAACATATGTCACTTACTGCGTTGCTCTGATTGGTTGTAGGTCTATCCATCTGAATTTTTTTTTTTTTTCTGGTTCGATTAAGACACGCCTCATAATCAAAGCCCTATGGAGCAGTATGAGACTCACATTCTGACTAGAATATGAGTATGACGAAGTCAGGCTACCAAGGGAAGTTACAAGCAGGAAAAAAAATGCCAGAAACTCCCATCTATCAAAGAACTACAGCAAAGGGTTTGCCAATTTCTACCAGAAATTTATTTACAATTTCAGCAAGATTACCTCTCCACTCACCACCCTTCTTCGTAAGAGACCCAAGTCTCTGTCTTGAAATTCATCTGCAATAGAGGCCTTCGAACACCTGAAAGAAGCATTTTGTCATGCTCTTACTCTACAACAATAATAAACATCATTTACCTGCATTCCTGTTGTCTGTAGCTCTGTTCCCTGACAAAAACTAATTTTACCAAACATTACACCGTTTATTCCAGTATAAGGTCTGTACTTTTCTTGCACAGGTTTTTTTTTTTTTTTTTGGCATTTAAATTTCGTCTGTTCCTCTTGCAGTTTTCTTTATAGATGCCTGGAAAAAGAGTGCACATAAGACCTCTTCACATCGCATAATTTTAGGATTGTTTTTTGGATTTGTTGTGCTGCTCTCTTTCTTTTTGAGTAGAGGTAAGAGTTTCTGAATGATTTGTTTTCATAAGTCATTATAGCTGAGTGTCAGGCTAAGAAAAAAAAATGCTTCCTTCTTCTGTAGTACTCTATAACGCGCTAGCGAAAGGCGAATAAGATACAATTAACTAGTTTTATTTTTTATTGTGCAAAGGTGTCACTGTCTACATTATAAGATTATCTGAGGTCACGTAAAACCCTCATGGTTCATGGGTTCACTGAACTCCCACCCTAGCGGTGAACAATTGGAATCTGGCTAAATAGTTATGACGAGGCCCCATTTGCTAAAAATCACGTACACTGTTAACAATTTATTGTAATTTTACAGGAAATTCCTGGCAACTAATTGCAGTAAATTTACAGCAAGTAATATACAGGATTTTTACTGTTTACTGTTACAATAAAGTACTGTATTTATACAGCAGTGCTACTGTGATTATAGTAGCATTATTACAGTAAAATGCTGTAATTTATTACAATTTACTGTACATTTACTTAGTTCCGTATTAGCCAATTAAAAACACAACGATGGTAAAAATTTACCATTGTACAATTCACTGTAAAACCTAACAGTTGTTTGGACTAAATTAAATTGAGTTTACTGGCCTCAAATATTACCGAAAGCTATGTGGACACAAAGACTGAAACAGAACTCAAACATTATGAGTTATGGAACATTCTTGATCCCAGAATGATAATTGAATGATAATTGTATAGTTAAGTTACTAATTAAGAGATGATTGAGCATTAGTGATGAACACCTGCTGTTATTAAGCAGAATCACTGAAGGAAAGAGAAACAAGGTTTAAGGTCACCATGATGGAGATCAGCGTTTGCTTTAGTTGGTCTCTTGACGCTTGACATTTGCACATATGCTTTTCTTTGGCTGCTATAATTCTTTTTTTTTTAAAAACACATGTGTTATGGCAGAGAGGTCAAGGAAAAGTATGAAAAGGTGATGTTGGTTAAGGAATGATGATGATCATCATTTAGTGACTTGACTGACTGATCTCAATCAGAGTCTAAGCTCTGATTGAAAGGGTAAAATTATTAGTTAAATTCTAAACTGTGATGCTATAGCATAAGAGAAAACCATGTTATAGTTCATTTGGAGGATTTTACAGATGGTTTGTGCACAAAAAAAAACAAACAAGAAAATACATTGCATTACAATGAATAACACAGACATAAAGAATCAGGATATGAATCTCAAGAATGGTGACCATTTGAAAAAAACAATTCATGCTGCAATGCATGCTGGGTACTACCATAATACACAACGCATACACAGCTTCCAGCATTCATTGCAGCATGAATCGTTTTTGAAAGGTCACCACTGACTGTTGAGATTCATATACTGATTCTTGATGTCTAAGTCAGCATGATAGAGGTTTTTTAAAATCTGATTGTCACAACATTTGACCTTACAGCAGAATCACTGTTACTTATTAAGAGTAATACAGTAATGCATCACCTTTTTAATCAGAGATTAGTACAGACATCAGAGAATCAAGACACTAAATGATGATTCATAATTTCATAAATCATTGTCGAAACACAACCACATGCTCACATTGGCTTTTGGGCCATAACAAATGCGTGTCATAAACACTCAGTTACAGCAGCCAGAGGATCAACTGGTGTTATAAAGACAAGGGTCAAGAGCCCAACTAAAGCAAACACTGACCACTATCATGGTGTCTTTAAATAAAACTCAATAAATCATCTTCATCTAGACCTCTGTACATTCACAATAAAAATTTCTGTAGACGCATGATAAAACTCAAACTGGTTGGTAATAAGTGAAGCTGGTAATGCTGTTTGTGGAGATGTTAAATTCTCTTCTGCTGAGATGTTTAGAGGTTTAAACATATTATCTTCAGTTGATTTTATCGAATGTTGTGGTTGGAAGTCAGTTGTAGTTCTTGTGTTCATCTTTCCTTCAGTGATTCGGCTGATTAACAGCAGGTGTTCATCTCTAATACTCAACCATCACTTAATTAATCACTTAACTAATCACTTAACTAATCACCTAATTAATCACTCAACTGAAAAAAATCAGAGTACTCATAACTTTTGTGTTTTTATAAACTTAAAAGAATTTATGTAATCGGTTACATCAAATGTAATGAGTTAGCTTAACTCATTGGATTTGACTTTGTGTGTGATGGTGTGAGCTAGCAGTAACTGCAGGTGCTCTAAGTTAATTTAAAGTTTGTCATTTCACTGTTTTTACTCAATAAAGTGAAGTTTAAGCTTTATTTAGTATTTAAATGCAGTGTAAAGTTTAATTGTGTATTCAGAATTATTATTGTTTTAGTGACTCAATGAAAATAAGTTCAGAGCACTCATAACTATTGTTTTAGCTGAACTTGTTGGGTTTTACAGTGTTGTTGGCACCATCATGGTGAACAGTGTTGCCTTTAGTTGGGCAATTTGACTCTAGACTTCTTATGTGAATTTATGGTCATCATACATCATTTGTTGCAAAGAAAGTCAGAAACAAAAGTGGTCTAGTGATAGGCGTATAGTTTACAACATAATAAAATACAAAAAACAACCGAAAGTGGTTATTTGTTATTAATACATTTTTTTATACAGATCAGACATCAAGCTGATATTTTTTCTAAAATTGGGAATGTAATATTTGGACATACACACAGACATCAAGAATCTACATATGAATCTCAACAATGGTGACATGCTTTATGCCGCAATGCATTCTGGGAGGCTACATAGTTTAAAACTCCCAGCATGCATTGTAGCATGAAGCATGTCACCATTGTTGAGATTCATATGGTGATTCTTGATGTCTGTTTGTTTCTAAAAAAAAATTATAATGTTTTTTTTTAAAAAATCAAAAAATGTATACAAAAATACCCTGTGTCAAGTAAGGTCAAAGTTATTTATTAATAACAAATTACAACTTTTGGTCAGGGTCCAGGATAAGATTAGTGAATCATTCTCCTTTTTGATAATGAAAACTATAACACCTGAACACCTTTGGTTTTGTTTTCCTATGTAACAAATTATGTGCTTTGGTAAACACTGTTACAAAGACCAAAATTTAACTTAAAATGCTAAGAGTCAAACTGCCCAACTAAAGTAAACACTGATCATCATAATGGTGACCAAACATTTTAAAACATCGACATCTAACCTCCGTTCATAGACTTATGACTGAATTAAAGTCAGTCTGGTTAGTAATAAGTGAAGCTGGTAATGCTGTTTGTGGAGTTGTTTAATCCTCCTCTGCTGAGATCTTCAGAGATTTAATGTCTTCTTTTTATCTTTATCTGATTTTAAGGCTGTGACTGGATATCCATAGACTTATAAAATAGATTTCATGGTAATGTTTCATACCTGATTCTTCCTAAAATGTTTGATTCTGGTACCGTTGGCAGCCGCCGGGCAATTTAAAAATTCAAACAGCAGCGATCCCACAATGCTATGCGGTGGCTGTAAAATAATGCTTCTACAGTGTAGTTACAATAAAATTACAGGACTGTCCATATATTTCCCATCATGCATTTGCATTTACAATAAAAACATGAATACAATATGTTGTTGTAAAATTTATTGTAAAAATTACATCAATTGCTAACAGTGATATGTCAGTTTGATATGCGCTCTGAACCACTAGTCTTTCAAAAGTGGCCAATCGCTAGTGTAGGCTGTGTATGACTGTAGTTTCACTTGATAATGCCAGTATACTGATGTTTTCCTAAGAATACACAAATACCTGCCAGTATACACAAGTTAAAGACATAATAAATGAAACGGTCTTTTGCTAATTTGTGCTCTTGCTATCAAGCACCTGACACAGGGATTTAAATATATATTTAGTTAGTTCAACAAAATATTTTCTTCTAAATTAACTTTCCTCGATCTGTTTTAATTTAACTTAAACGTTTTCCTTTATTACGGAAGCCCTGAACCGCAAGGTAAAAAAAAAAAATTGTAAAAAAAAAAAGAATCTAGCATTTCGAGATTAAAGTCGAAACGTTACGATAATACAGTCTTCCATAGAAGTGTGCACATTTATAACAGTGCGTGTACACTGGCTCAGAGCGCGCGTGCACGTGTGTGGGTTAAGAAATGCACTTGTGAAGTCGAACTGCCATGGATCAACACAAAATAGTAGCTTTTTACTTTTATCCCGTGATTTTCCTCAGATTTAATAACCACTAATGGTGGTTGAGGAGAGATTATCTGATATGATTGTAAAGCGCTTTGAGTGTAGGCCTAGTAGACATATGAAACCACTATATAAATGCCTCATTCATTCATTCATTCATTCATTCATTCATTCATAAAGCTGGATATCTCCATCCAGTCTGAAAAGTGTTTTCCGGGTTGGTTTTCCTATAGGCTAAAGTGTATTCCGGCACAGTATAATTTATAACGTCCTATAATGGTAGCCTAATGCTGGTAGATTGGCTAAGAGGGAAGAGCTCAGGTAAAGAAAAGCAAGAACCACAACTAAAAGCCCAGGATAAAAAGTTTTTCGAAAAATGGAGGAACAGCATAATGAAGGAAAGGAAGTGAGCATAGTTTACGTTCATTTTTATATTTTCTTTAACAATGTTACTGAGCTAAAGCTCAGACATTTAGACTGACCAAGCAGCAAACCATAATGTTGTGATGAGCAACCTGTTCCTTTAGTTGGAATTGTGTTATATGAGAAAAGATTTGATGAGCATCTGTTCATGTTGTGTGTGTTTTTTTTTTTTGTTTTTTTTTTTTGTTTTTTTTAGGTTTTAGCAGGATGCACGTAAAATGGGTCTTCTTATATTTTCTGTCTCTGGCACAATTCCTCCTACTGATTTCCTCATTTGGACTTCCTAATCCAGGTAAGCGGCACCAAATCCCTTCATTTGTAGTTTAATAATCTTGTTTGAATTAAAAATTAATCAATAATCTCTTTCTTTTTTTGTTCTAGCTTTTCTAGCTGCGCCAATGGTTCAGTCTATGATACTTTCGTGTATTCCTAGTAAGTGCACGTTATTTATGTATCATTTTATATATGCATGTAAACTTTTTCACATGATTTTTAATGTATGCTGTTAGAATTATGCAGAATAGAAACAACAAGTTTATCAACCACCAGCCTTGATCAATCAGCTGTTATAATATTTGCTCAACATTTCTGAATTTTCAATTCATCATCTGAGATCAGTTGTATTACTGTATGTGGACTGTGAAAGTTTATGAATGTGGAATGTATTTTTTTACTTTTTTTCACAGCCATTCTCTGGAGATCGATGATAACATTATATATCATTCTAGTGGTCTATGTTCATGTAAGCATATTTGGTGGAGAGAAAGGTATGCTACTTTTGTAATAATGGATGTCATGTTCTTTCTTTTTCTTTTTTTAAATAAAGTGGATCTAAAAAAACACTTCAGATTTTTAAAAAATTATTATTAATCATGGGACAGCACGATAAATCATCTGTTATCGTACTTTTTATGTAAGGTCAAATATTTCTACTTGGGTTAAGGTTATGAGTCTGGGACAGTGATCACTGTATTTTTAAGTTATGATTAAATTTTGATTTGCATCTCAAATACTTTTGGAATAAATAAATAAAAAAATGCATTTTTTTCATTTAACAGAATACTTGCAATGGATCTGTTTGGTTCTATTTCTCGAAGTTCTGAGGATTATGGTTGCCTTTGAAGACCCAGATCATGTTATTGGTATTATCCATTAGACATCTGTGAATTCTCAATAAGAACTTGGGTCTGACAGAAATAAAATAAAACTGCAAGTAATAAGTGAAGCTGCAATACTGTTTGTGGAGTTGTTTAATCCTCTTAAATCTTGAGATTTAATGTATTTTATCCAGTTGATTTAATCTAAGGCTGTGGCTGGAAGTCAGTTCTAGACTAGTTCTTGTGTTTCTGCTCGTCTCTTCTCTTTTATCTGTTTTTGTTGTTCCTCTTTCCTTCAGTGATTCTGCTTGTTATCATCAGGTGTCGTGTCTTCAACAATGCTCAATCATTACTCGATTAATCATTTATGTCATTAACATTGCTTCAATGTGACTTTTTTAACACTCTGAGTGTGGATTATATAAACACAGAGGCCTGGTTTCACAGACGGGGCTTAGACTAAACCAGGATTAGGCCTTAGTTCAATTAGCACATTTAAATAGCTTTTATAAACGTGCCTTAGAAGAAAAAAAACATTACTGGTGTGCATCAAACAATGGCACTTACTGTACATATTTTAAGATATGTTAGTGCAAGTTGCTTTCAGTTAAAACAGCTCAAACATGCATTTTAGTCTGGGACTTAGCTTAAGCCTAGTCTGTGAAACTGGGGGAGAGAGTGCTGATTTAACACTGAGGATTGTGCTGTGCTTTAACTGTTACAGTATAGTCTCATTTTAAATACATGTTATTAGAATAGATGTGTTTTCTGATCCCAGGATATATCAATACTCTTTGTTTGTGCTTTTGATTTTTTAATCAGACTTCAGTTTTGTTTTAACAGAGGCAAAACATTCGGAAGCGCAGAGACGACAACAGACTGAGACAAACCAACAAGGATCAAATACATGTAAATACACACTGCTGACAATATGAATCACTTTATTTCTTATTTTTCGTATTTATAAAACCCTCTTAAAGGAATGAAAATTGTCATCATTTACTCACCCTCAATTTTCAAACCTGTATGAATTTCTTTTGTCTGCTGAACACAAACGAATATATTTTGAAGAATGTCGGTAACCAAACAGTTGATGGACCCCATTGACTTCCAAAGTATTTATTTTCCTACTATGGAAGTCAATGGGTTACTACGGTCTGGTTATACCGACATTCTTCAAAATATCTATTCCTTTAATTTTATTAATGAAAAAGACAATTGTTGTAGCACATAAAATAAAATGTACAGATTTTAGTGTTTACAATAGTTTAATGTATTAGAGCAACTTGATTTTGTGTGTGCGTGTGTGTGTGTGTGTTATAGTGCCTCTCTGTTATGAAATCATGTTTGGAGCAATAGGTCCTGTTTTGTTGAGCTCAGTTATACTTACAGCAGAACTCATCCTGAAAGCACGTAAGTGATTGTAATATTTTAATATTATACAGGTTTATCTAATCTACAACACAAAAACATTATCTGTGTCTTTAGAAAATATACTAATACATCAAAATTATTAAAAAATTGCTTGACCATTTTGTTTTCAAATGTCTTAATTTTCCTTTCTCCTAATGTAGTTTTTTCATTTTAATTCTTAGGAAATCATGAGCATGTTGTGAAGGATCTGAGAGTCATTGTTTTTTTCTCTGAATGCGTTTTTTGCCTTATATTGGATGTTTTTACAAATTATTTTATTTCCTTCAATGCCTCCTGTCCTACAGTGAAGAATAAGCCTGAGTAAGTGCACGTTTTTTTCATTCTTCACAAGCTTATTTTTAAAAAAACATTATATGATTAACTCTATAATTACTTTTTAATTTTCTAACACAGATTTACATTTAGACAAGGAAACTCGCTTCGGAGACGCAGATGTCATTTCAGGGTAATGTAAAATTGATCAATGTTTTAGCTGATCTGCGGTTTGACATCTTAACAGAGTTCAGTTGCGTTGATGCCGATGTCTTGTTTTAAACACAGAATTAACCATCAGAACTTCATGAAATGGAGAATCTTTCTGCACCTTAATTCGATGGTTCACCGACACAGAAATGAGACTCTTCCACATGTGTCCTGCACTCCACTGTTCGCTCTGCAAAAACATGATACCTTAGGAGAAGAAATCAACAAGCTGAGAGCGAAAACTAATTCTACATGTGTAATGTACATGTTCTCTAATGAAAGTGTGAATCTGTTTGTCTTTAATCAATTCAATATTTGTTAGTTCATTATAAAGGACCTGAACTGTTGGTAGTTGCATCAGTGATCATGCATTTAGAGGACATATTATTTTTCTTTTTTAACTAGTGGTAAAGTAACCTTCAGTTGGACATGGAAAATATTCATGTAATGTGTGAAATGAATTGGAAAATAAGTTGTTCTTTCAGTTTCATGTTTGTGAAGTATGTATATTGCTAGTTTATACATATGCTATGTAGCTGCAGTTCAATGAAAATAAATGTTTACTGATTCCTTTATGTGGAAGTCTCTCTTTATGGCACTCCTCTTTTTTAAATCCCCATAAATCATAATAACAAGTATCACAATGTGAAATCGCATATAGGCTCTGCCTGTGACTGCTTATGGCTCTGTCCTATTAGCATAGACCTGAGTGAGTTAAACTCATTTGCTGCAAATTAATGACTGTGTTTATGTGAACTTTGTGTATTTTTGACATAGCCTTTTGTGTATTTGACAGTTTAAGCACAATAACATGTGAAAGAGAACTTAGTTTAATACTCACGGGACGTGCCGTCTGATAGCCAGCTTTCTGTGTGCGAGCATCGGATGTGTGCGCTGAGAAAACCATATATCAGAAGTTTAAACTGATATGGCTTTAAAATGCATGGAATAAACTTTCATGATGATAAAGCTTTCATTACTTATTTTACATCTTGTAAAAAGGGGCATAATAAGTATCTTTTAATGCATTTTCTCTACAACTATTTATTTATCTTATTTTGCTGATGCTGAATCTTAGAAAGTTGCCTAGATCTGTTGTCATTACTATATCACCCCTTTTTAAATGTAACGTCCGTCATTCTACAAAATGCAGTATGATTATAAGTATTCAACATTCAACAAGCAACCAGGTTTGCAATAAAAGTAGCATCTAGGTGTAATATAAACCTATAAAACTTAGTCACAATTATTCAACATTCAGCTCTTATAGCAACCAGGTTTAATTACAAGAAAGTAGTATTTGGGGTGAAATACTTTTAAAACTCTAAGTAGCTAGAATTTACTGTCTTGGTTGGACTTTTTTGGTCCTCCAAAAACTCATTGGACTGCGGTTTTCCGATTCATCAGATGGCGCTATCACAAAAAAAAAAAAAAAAACCTAGGGTCCTATTGAACTGCCGTCCTGAAAATATTGGGAAAATATTTATTTTACTGTCTATGGGACCTCCTCTCGACGCTTCACACTCCAGTCCAGTGGGTGGCGGTAAGACACATATACGTTTGTTTACAACCACCATTAAATCTCAGAGGAAGAAAATTAGTTTTCAGAATCAGCATGATCTCTGCTGTTATGTCTAGGTGCTGGCTGAATACAAACTGTTAGAAATGTGCTTTTAGTGTATAGAAAGACAAACATGTTTGAATCAGGTCAATAAATGCCTGTGATATTTCCATCCTCATATACGTGACTAAGTTCTGAAGCAAGCAGGAATATCTGGAGGAGTATCAACTGAACTGAGATCTGCTGCTGTGAAGATGGTGTTTGTTAAAGAGGAGAGTGAGGAGGACATGAGTGAACCAGAACCCTGGAGAATAAAACACGAGGAACAAGGAGGTTGGTGTCTATTCTCTTTTCATCTTTACAGGGCTCTCAAGTTTTAAAGACAGGCAAGAAAGACAAAGGTTTACCTGGTTTACATAAGTCTTCCTGCAGAATTCTATGGCGTTATTTTAATAACAAATGTCGCGAGCGCATTGTGATTGTAACGCGACAGCACGCGGATTTCCTTTTGTTCTGGCACTAAACTGGACGCGCGCTCTCCAATAACAGTGCTATTTAGTATATCCTACATCCCCAATTAGGTGTGAGTTTGGTCATTTATCACATTGAGCGTTTTATATGTCTCGGTGGCAGGGGAATCCTGGAGTATGACATGAGGGAGTGGAAATAGCTACTGCAGGACAGCGCTGAGATATAAAGTTCAACACAGGCTTTAAATACTTCAAACTTAAAATATCACTCTTTCATTTCATCATTGTTGGAAAACATTCTTAAAATAGAATTGATACCGGTGCCAAATCGATAGTTTTAAAATGGTACCAGTGCCTAAACGGTGCCTTAACCGATACTTTTAAAAAGAGAGCCTCAAAACGATGGTGAATGACATTAAATAACGGCTTTTTTATTGAAAAAATAAATAAAACTTTGAAAATCTGAAATGACTTGTTGCATTTTAAATGTCACTTCTTCTTGAGTCTCTCCATCATTGTCTGACTCCAGTTTAAACATAAAAGGCAGAACAGTTTCTAACATTTTAATCGTGATTCATATGTTAGAAGTTCTAGTTTAACTGTCTCTAAGTCTCAAGCATAGTCTATAGAATAGCCGGAAACCGACCACATATGGACTTGTTATACAATGTATATGATGTAATATATTCTTATTGGTTAGATCTGTAATACTACCCTCATATTCTTCCTATATATTCTGATACAAAGGATTAATAAAGCGAAGCTGTATTGGTTTCCGGAAACCAATACAGCTTCGCTTTATTAATCCTTTGTATCAGATGACCCGGGTCATTGTTCATTCAAATGCTGATTTCTTGAGGCTGGAATGAGGCACCTGAAATCCTAATTTCTTAAAATATATGAATCTATTTTTTCCCTGCACCCCTACTAATTTCCTTTTATTTTTCAATATTAACCATTTATTTTCATAATTTTACTGTTTTCATTTTAGGCCTGGTGAAAGTGAAAGAGGAAAGACAAGATCTTAATGAAGTGGAGGAGAAACATCAGCATCAGAAAGCTCATGATGTCACCGCTGGAGAAAAGCCATTGAGTTGCTCCAAAACTGAAAACAGTTGCTCACAAAGCAGCATCCAAATAACAGAAGTCAAAAAGCCTTTCACCTGCTCTGTGTGTGGAAATACTTTCACACGTAAAGAAAACCTTAAGACTCACATGTTAATTCATGCTGGAATAAAGTCTTTCACCT
Source organism: Rhinichthys osculus (assembly GCA_029959095.1). Lineage (NCBI taxonomy): Eukaryota > Metazoa > Chordata > Actinopteri > Cypriniformes > Leuciscidae > Rhinichthys > Rhinichthys osculus. The sequence continues at coordinate 48,547,946 of JARWKJ010000002.1, forward strand.
GCTCTCAGTGTGGCAAATGTTTTACACAGAAAGCACACCTTGATGATCATTTGTTAATTCACACTTCAGAAAGGCCTTTCACATGTCCTCAGTGTGGAAAGACTTTCACACGTAAACACAACCTTAAGACTCACATGTTAATTCATGCTGGAATAAAGCCTTTTGTTTGCTCCCAGTGTGGCAAGAGTTTCATACAGAAAGGACACCTAAATGATCATTTGTTAATTCACAATTTAGAAAAGCCTTTCATCTGTTCTCTGTGTGGAAACTCTTTCAGACATAAAGGATACCTTAAAACTCACATATTAATTCATGATGGAAAAAAGCCATTCACCTGCTCTCAGTGTGGACAGAGTTTTACACAGAAAGCACATCTTAATGATCATTTCCTAATTCACACTTCAGAAAAGCCTTTCACTTGTTCTCTGTGTGGAAACACTTTCAGACGTAAAGGATACCTTAAAACTCATATGAGAATTCATGCTGGAATAAAGCCTTTCACCTGTTCTCAGTGTGGCAAGAGTTTTACACAGAAAGGACACCTAAATGAACATGTGTTAATTCACAATTTAGAAAAGCCTTTTGTCTGCTCTCAGTGTGGAAACTCTTTCACACGTAAAGCAAGCCTTAAGAATCACATGTTAATTCATACTCGAAAAAAGACCTTTACCTGCTCTCAGCCTGGAAAGACATGAGAAATCACACCGAAGCAATGCCTTACACATGTGTTGGATAAATATGTTTGCATCTCCTTTTCTGTCCATCTAATCATTTCTTGTCACAAACTTGTAAGACATGTGCTAGTTATTATCCATAAGGAGCAACGTTGCATAATGTATAATTATGAATGGAATTGTTTGCCTCTCTATGGACTCTTTCGGCGAAGCTGGCAGTCTCGTTTCTTTTCTATATGGACTTATTATTCTATTTGTTGTTTTTAGCCAACACCCGAGACTTGCTAAATAAACTGGCACGAGCACAATAAAGCTGACTTTGAGTCTGCACTTCTTGTTTGTGTCATTGTTGGTTCTCAGATCTTGTGTTCCACTCTGCTCTGCATTGATATTGTCTTCGTTCTGATATCCAATTTTATCTAATAATTTGGGGTGCTTGTCTGCAATCGATCCAGAACCAAGGGATCGTGACGGGTGAGGACAAAAACTGTTGTATTGCCTAGACTCACAAAGTCTCACTCGACGTAATACTCGAGATGGAGAATATTTCTGAATTTTGAACCATTGAATAAACTGCAGTTTTAATATTTCATGTAATCTGTACTAATTGGCATCTTAAAACAGTGGAACAATTTTGTGTTTTGTCTTTCTGTGTGTGAATACTGAAACTACTTGGTTGTAATATGGGGCAAGATGTTTCTAGACCACTGACAGCCGAGATGCCTGTTGACTTTATGTACAGAAGTATAAAGGTTTCTGGACAGAACCTTTTAGGCTACATCAAATTTGTCAGGATGGTCAGAAGGCAAAATTCAATTAGACCCATATCCTATAGAGGGATCATTCAAAGATGATGATATAAAAAGCATGAAATCCATGGTAATAGTGGCATGGGGAGATCTAGAGTGGGACTACAGATATATGAAGGAGTCATAGTGTGTGGAAAGAAATGAAGAAAGTGTGGGATCAGTGGCCAAAAAAAATCGAATTAGAAAAATTTTCAGAAAGAAAAAAAGTACTGAACTGCCACCGGCCTATGCACATTTCCACTCACAGCTCATGAAAAAGGAACTGTGTACTTCACATTCTCCTGTGCGATACCCAGACTTAAAATACCCTGAAATAATGACAGCATGTCCAGCTAGCACTTCAGATGCAAAGTAATTGCTATGAAACCCATAAAAATGTCAGACATTGAGATGTTATGCAAGAGCTTACCAAGTGCCACAAACCCTACTAAATTTGTAGAAGTCTTTAAGACACACATGTGATATGCACAACTTTACTAATATTACAGGGCAATACCTTAGAGTATTAGACTCCAATGTCACAGAAATGATACTCATTGAAAAAGTGCCCAACGCTGTCTCCTGACAATGATAAAGTAGAGGGTGAAGGAGTACCACAAATGAAGCCAGGCAATGGTGACGAAGGATTTAAGATGAAGTTTATAAGAAAGATAAACTTGTGGCTTTTAACTCTGGTTTCGCTAGCTATTTAATTAAATGAAAACATAATAAATACATTTAAATGTGAATTTGCCGTCCACCACTGAACTCTCGGCCGCCCTTTTTTTAAATAAAAATGCTGTCGTTACCGGCGCGCAATGACTTATGGGGTAGGATAGACCGCTAAGGATCCTTTTCCTTTCACAGGGAAACGAAGGGTGCATTTGGCGTCGCTTTTGAATCAGGGTAGCCTTTGTCGTGCCGCGATGACACAACCGGCCTTCAAATACTGCCATTGAAGGATGCAGAATTGAATTGGGACAGCCTTCATCACGCCGAGGTGACGGGATAAATGGCTGAGGGCGGAAATATGCTTATACGGGACAGTCCATCAGTGGTCGTGGGCAGAGCATGAGCAACATGACATCATATTGCTCAAAAAATCCAAACTGCTTGATTATTGAGAGTGTTTAGGCTTTTTGAGGATTAAAAAAAAGAGTGAATGGATTTTTTTCATTGTATGGTGGTTGTGTCCACACTGCAAAGACACATTTATAGGCAAACACCATATAAAAGTGAATTTTGCATCCGATGACCCCTTTAACCTTTTATCATATGTCTTGGAATCGCAATAATATCGTATTGTGAGTTCAGTATTGTGATATGTATCGAAATGTGACATGAGGGTATTGTTACACCCCTAGTAGCTGAAATAGTTGTGATCAACTGAATCTTTAATTGATTGGAGTGTTTTCCCTGTGTTTACAGAAGTTTATATTAAATGTCTCAGAATTTAAATTATGTAAAATAAACGGTTCCCTTTTAGAAGGACATGCCAGATCTTAGGAGGTAATGGTGTGTAATTCTAATGGATAACTTTTATCTAGGAGGGTGAAATTCTCAATAAAATTTAATTTAAACCATTTAATGCAACTGTTAAAATACAACAACAACAAAAAAAAAATATATATATATATATATATATATATATATTTAAAATAATGTGCATTTGTAGTTATGGGCAAATATTTGCACATTGGACAGAGGATGGGAGACAAATCCTGAAGGGAAATGTCAGACCAGTCTTCCGGAAAACAAGGAAGAGGAAGTGTCCAGTCCCCACAGTAAGAGTTGACCGGAAAAAAGTTTGAAATATAAGTCAATAACAATTGGCTGAAGCCAGAGCCAATGGCGAAAGTTGTTGCTGGTGGAGACCCCGCTCTGGTCTGCAGACATTTTTATTTATTTATTTTATTTATTTATATATTCATAGAACAATAACAGAAAGATATTCGTAATTTAAAGTTTAACAAACACAACTGAGCTTACATACAATTATCACAACACAATATACATGCATACCATTCCCAACAGTAGGCTAAGTAAGTTGAATACAAAGTAGAGAGAGAGAGAGAGAGAGAGAGAGAGAGAGAGAGAGAGAGAGAAAAGTAGTCACATTGCAGCAGAAAACTTATGCCGCCACATTTTTTGAATACGGTTGGAATCTCAAACCAGAAAGAGGACTTGTCGTTGATGAAAGACTGTAGCCATCTAAGTTTAATGACCCCATTCATAATATCAAAGTCAATCGTTTTAGGACCACCTTCTTCATAATCTTTAATCATATCACTTTTACGTATATGACTCTTCATTTTCCATATAAAATCAAAGTTTAATTTGTTAATTGACTTTATCTTTTTTGCAGAAACTGAGAGAAACATGGATAGATGAATCTAGAAAGATTCTCTACTTTCGTCAATAAAATTCTTCCAAAATCATTATGTCTCTCTGTAGCCAAGTAGTATTCGTTATTCATTTACAATTTTCCAAAGTTTTATCAATATTTAAATGTTCTAAATTATCCATCCTCTTCGATAACCAGATACCTAAATATTGAACTTAATTTTTAACTGGGATATTGTATAATGTTAAATTAGGATGATCATGAATGGCCAATAGCTTGCATTTTAACATATTTAGCATTAAACCTGAAGCTTCTGAAAAAACACTTGATTAACTGAAGTGCTAGGAGTATTTGCCGTTCATTTCTTAAAAAAAAAAAAAAAAAAAAAAGTATAGTTTCGCCTTCTTTTCTGGCTTGTTTGATTCCTGGCCATTATTCACATCTCAAAAGTCTATCTTCCTTTGTCAGGTCTTCGGCAGAACGGATGCTAGCTTCTTTGCACACCGAAAACGTCTTGGTTCTTTTCCATACTTCTTCACGCACCAGTCTACGGGTAAAGAGAATGATCACCTCTCTCGGACGACTGGTCTCCTTCCTTCCCACTAGATGCACGACATCTACAGCCTCCCCCATGGAAGCAAATTCAGGCGTTATCATGCCCAGAGGTTGAATCACATCCTCTCTTATGCGCTCATTTGAGTTCTCCTTGAGACCTTTTATGCGAAGACACCATCTTCTTTTGTACCTTTCCTCTTCCAACGCGATCATTCTTGACTTCGGTCAGTTTTTCAGTTTGCTTCTCCATCAATTTGATTTTGTCTTTGCATTCTCGTAACTCCTGTGCATTTATTTGGACGGACCTGGCAACACTTGCAGTCATCGCACTATGTTGCTTCATTTGCATGCTTAATTCTTCGTGCTCTACATCTACCTTAGTTCCAAGGGCTTTAATTGCTTCCAGTATAGCCGAATTGGGCACTTCATTTTCCTCACTCTCTGTCGTTTTTTTAGACTTTTTCCCCGTTTGAGGTTTACTCGGTGTGGGTGGATCAGAATCAGCTCCTCGATCCCTTTTGCTCGAACCTACAGCTATTTCCATTTCATAACAGTGGTCTTCCATATCGATCATATCTACACCACAACTTGGTGGTATGTAAATTAGGCGTTGGAGGTGGAATAAAACTTGTCAAATAAAACAAACTGAAATGTGAGAGCACACAACAGCTTGACTACTCAGGCCCCATCCAGACTACTGCGTTTTCGTTTAAAAACGGAGAAGTTTAGAAACCCTGCAGCTCCGTTTTGCATTTTGAATCTCTGGAGGGCGTTTTAGTGTAGACGGGACAAAACGGAGGAGTTTAGAAACGATGACGTAGAAGGTCACGCTCGGCTCTATGATTGGGTGTCATCACTCATGAGGTATCCCCACCCATCACATGTCCCGTCCCTGGAAGAAAACAAACAAAAACATCCTGGACTACGTAGCTGATGTTAGTGAGTGCAACATGGATAATGAATTACAAGCGTTACTGACTTTGATGTCTTTGTTAGCAGCTGTTGTGCAAGCAAATTCTGCATGTTACAATGCTATAACTGCCTACATGCGCCGGAGGCAAACTATTATTCGAGCGATCTATGACAATTCCCGTGTGCAGCGGCGGTATCAACCGTACATGAAGCGTCGGTTTTGGGTTAAGCCGGGAAGAACCAGCGCATGGTGGGATAATTTTAAAAATCAAGTTGTGGTCCCTGAGGAATGGTGCGAAAACTTTTGAATGTCCAGAGCGGCACTTATCAACCTCAGCGAAAGACTACGTCCTCACGTGGAAGGAGCAACAACAAAAATGAGGATCCCCGTGGATGTATTAACAATGGTAGCGTGCACGTTGTATTACCTGAGTGACGAGGGGAGACTTCGGAAAACCGCAAATGCATTTGGACTATCCTGACAAGTTGTTTCAATAATCATCCGACAGGTCTGTAAGGCCATTGTCATTTTCATGGGGCCAGACTACATTAAAACACCGAGCACAGAGGCCGAGGTGAAGGATCTTGTTGTGAACTTCTATCGGACACACGGGATGCCACAATGCCTGGGGGCAATTGACTGTACACACATCGAAATCAAACAACCCTTAGCCAACTCAACAGACTACATAAACAGAAAGGGAAAACATTCTTTGAATGTACAAGCTTTGTGACCACCAGTATCGTTTCATGGATGTTGTTGTAAAATGGCCGGGGAGTGTGTACGAAGCGCGCATTTTTGATAACTCGAAACTCTGTGCTGACCTAAAAGATGGGACAATACCCTCCTGCCCTAGAGAGTTAGTGGAAGGTGAAGAAGCTGTCCCCGTGTTCCTTTTGGGGGATCCAGCTTATCCCCTTATGCCGTATCTCATGAAGGAGTACCCCAATGGCGGAGTTACTCCACAGGAGCAGTATTACGGCCTATCTCTTTGCAAGGCTCGCATGGTGATCGAATGTTCATTCGGATGTTTGAAGGCACGGTTTGCGGCTTTGAGAAGGCCGATGGACATAAACATGCAGGACCTTCCTTATGTGATATATCAGGGAACTACACTGCGACCAAAATGGTCGCATATGCGACCTTTTGAAATGCCATTGCGACCCTAATTTTTAATGGGTCGCAAATGTATCACCGTTTGATTATTTTTGTACCTACCTAATGTTTTAGGCAATATGCTATGATTTACTATGAGCATTTATTAAAACAGAAATGTGTATTTTAAGAATACGTTTTATAACGCGCTCTGAGCATTCAACACATCAAGTTGGCTTCGCGGATTCGCGCTTGTTTAACTGAGAGAACGAGCAGAGAGAGTGAAAGCCCCAGTCGCGCGCTCTCTCTCCCTCCCTCGCTCATAATAATGAATTGAGTTGACTGAATATCTTTGAGAATACACGATGGTAAAAGGTCGGAAGACCGAAGGTTTTTTTTTCTGAACTACCACTGGTTGTGAATTGTGCTAAAATAACGTTGCCTCATCTTCTCTGAAAAGCTTTCCACAGATTCAGATGGCATAAACCACTCTTTCAATAAACAAAACAAAAAATCTATCTGGTGCTGAAATGTTTTCTGTGTTGAGACAAATCTTGTGCGATGTCCTAAACTGCCTGGATAATCACACAACGTGTGCCGTGGTCCGTTAATGACACGTCCGATTCGCGAACTGACTCCTTTGAACCGATTCACTTTAATGAATGGTTAAAATAACAACTGATCTGTCCAACACTGAACTCAAGAGTCATTCTAGAATGATTCATTCTTTCCAAGTAGAGCTATTCAAGTCATCTGGTGAAATTGTTTTTATATCGCAATATATATCGCAGAAAAATCAAATATCGCAATGTCATTTTTTTACCAATATCGTGCAGCCCTACTGTAAATTCTGTGGGCCTTCAATTGCAGGACTGTCCAAATTTGTAACTGCGTCAAAACAATTCAAACACGAATCATTGAAGCTTCACAATGACATATTATATTTATTTTACTTTTCCTTAAGAGTTCAGAAGTCTGCCCATCTGTGCCAACCATAGCATGGTGAAATCCAAAAGAAATTAATTTAGCACTTTATTGTGTAGGCTACTGTATTTTCTATTGCAGTAAATCTATCCCAACCATTTTTAAAGAAAACAAGAAGGCATGTGTTTTAAAAGATGGAGAGTAAAATAAAAAGCACATCTGTATGCAATACAGTTTCACTATTGGTCATTATTATCCAGAGCGGCTTACTATATAAATAATTTGTGCGACCAAATCATGTTTTGCGCTAGTAACTGAAAAAGTTAGTAGCGCAAGTGCCACCAGTGGAAAATGTTAGTGTAGTTCCCTGTATATGCTTGCTTTGTTCTGCACAATTATTGTGCAAGAACACATTTCTTGACCCTTAACTAAAACGTTTATTTTTTAACGTTTATAAAAAAAAACTGGTTTCCCAGTACAGTGAAAGTATTCCTTTGCCTTTTGCTCTGACTGCCATGTGTTTTTTAAAAAGTGTATATATTTATTATTAAATGTAACCTGTAAAAAGATGTGATTGAATAAAAAGTAAAAAAATTTACTCTAAAACTGAGTATGTGAGTTTGTACTCTGGTGTGTATACTTGTATCTAAATATCTCTGTAAATATATCTATATACCTAACCTAGAGATATAGATAGATGAAAAAGACAGCAAATACACAATGAATAAGTTTTTATTGTCTTTATTAAAATAATCTTTACTGTGCAAATAAATTATTAATTATAAACACACCATGCAATTATAAAACTACAAGAGCACTGCCTTTTAAGTAGGCTGTACTAAAAACACATTTACAAATGTGTGTAGTCTCTGTGCTTTGCAGGTGGACTGTTGTGGTGGCTATGTCCTGGGGAATTGTATTCCTGGAGTGGCCTTCTTATGGGCATATGTCCATAGTTATATGGGTTATCATGAATGGTGTGTGGTGACTGTGGAGGCATATACTGAGGGGTAGGCCTACCTGAACCCACAATATGCTGTACAAGCAGTTCAATATTTGAGTTCAGACGGTCCATTGTAGATGACCACCGGCCCATTGTCTGCACAAATTCGTTGTCTGTTGCCTGAAGTCTGTTAAGGAGCTGTCTCTTTATGTCCAGGCCTTCCTGTGCAACGGAATTTGCGGAGAGTTTTCTCTTCAATCGTTCTCTCCTGTGGCCACACAGGGTAGCGGTGAGTCTCTGGCGTCGATTCTCCGTCATCTCGGGAGACACAGCACTCTCTTGAAACTGGTCCGCAGATGACCCAGAACCAGTTGGGCTGAAGAACTCCTCCGTGGCCTCCACCGCCACGTTGCCGGTCTCGATACCCCCCTGAATCGCATGCGTTGCAGGAGAGCCTCCCCAAATCGACTCCCAGAGCTCAAAATAGAGCAAAACTACTCGCCCATGGCCACTTCGACGACCAGCATCTACAGCTCGCCTGTAGCTGATCCGTACTGCCTTGAGTTTTGTAGTCAATTGCCCTGTGAACACGAAACAGTTTAAGGTTAGCTGCTAATATAACTAGCGTCCCGTCCCCCCCAGGCTAGGCCTGTTAAAACACATCCAGGCTAACTTAAACCACGTCAAATTGAGCGTTATGCGTTATAGTTAAAGTTTTACCTACTATACATACCTTTAGTGATTTCATCCTTATTGTGGGGGTACACCTTTCCCATCGTTATGGCTTCCTCTGGTGATGGATAATGCTCCCAGTACCTTTCCAATATGTCGCCGTATTCGGTTTGCGACGACTCCCAGTCTGTGTTTTCTGCCGCCATGGATGTTTTGTATTCCATTGTAACTTTAAGTAAAAGTTCCACCTCGTCGTCGGTCCATGAAAAGAAATCTCTGGTCTTCGACATTTTCTAATCTTTGCAAAGGTTACTTGCTTTTTCATCAATTCTGAGGAATAGTCCATCCGTTTCCTGTTTACACCGGCACGCGCATGCCCAGTGTTGGTGAATGGTCACGTGATCCGCATTTTCAGTCGTTTTAATGTGGATGGAGATCAATTCTAATACGCAGATAAAACGCTGGTGTGGACGGAGATCGTTTTCGTTTTAATTCTCCGTTTTTAAACGAAAACGCAGTAGTGTGGGCGGGGCCTCAGTCCGCCATCTTGCCGGAACTCGGTCTGCAGACACATAGACATAAATACAGACACCCTATTGGCTGCTGGAGCGTAAGTCAACGGCGCCGCCATATTGCGGAGGGCAACTTTCGCATACCTCTCATTACGGGAATTGAGAAATATGCCTGCTTCGTGAGCTGCTCGGGGCTGTAGGCTACAAATAGCCACACAACTGAAAACAGGTCTCGGGGAATTACCTTTCACAAACAAGACTGAACATTTTTTTCTGGTTGTATTTGGTCATTATATAATTAGTAATAGTAACGTACACCACGTACAAACCACTGAAATCGGTTGATAAATGTAAACGTTAATATTGTTTTTATCCAGGAAAACCGCATCTCACCCGTTTACTTGCATTTGTTCACAGCGCAGTCTTGCCCTCAGCAAAATGGCGGACGTGTTGACGCATCGCAGCAACGTTCCAAAGCGGCCAATGCGTTGATTTCACGCAGCCGTTATTTTGAAATGGATACGGTGGGAAGAAAAGCGGAAGTGTCGCCTTTAATCATAGGAGAGTCGCGAATGCGATGGCATATTGTTGTTTAATGTAGAAATTAGTTATTCTAAAAATGTACATACATTTCTTTCATACTTTAGACTATATACAGTGAAATTCATTTATAAAAAAAATAATGTTTTTATATATAATTCAGAACGTAAAAAAAGAAGCAGGAACGAACTATATACATATCCTATATTGGATATTAACATCCAATAGTGTAAATCGCGGCAGCAGCTTCAGGTTGGTAGTCCAAAGCATTGTTGTCTATCTGTTCTTCCGGGGTTCTTCCCACCGGGACCTCGCTTTCAATTTCAAAATGGCGGCTGCGTGAAATCAGCGTATAGACCCCTATACGTCTATGTATTTATTATGTCTATGTGCAGACATACCCATAGACAACATATAGAACTAGACGCCCTATTGGCCGCTGTGGCGCAAGAAATGTGGCTGCCATCTTAAACCGGTCATACTCCTATTTGCGTTGCATAGCAGCAGTAGATGCCAGAGCACTGTGCAGCATATTGCTCAAATCGGCGGACCATCACTCGGGGGATTACTTTTCACAAGTAAGATTTAACATTTAACATTACCGTACTATTGGTTGTATTTTGTGAATAAAATATTCAATGTGTCCTGTATTGTAGCTACGACCTTTGCAGCAAAAAAAGAAAAACCGCGTGAAAATCAGTTATCGGTATTCAGTGAGATATGATTATTAAATGCGCTGATAGCTCATTGCACCAGCCAAACAGATTACACTAAGCGGAGCGGGTGACCGGTTTAAGATGGTGGCCCCAAGGCTCGTCCGCGCCAATAGGGCGCGGACCAATTGTAGGTCGATAGGGCGTCTATCTATATGATGTCTATGGACATACCTACTAGTATTTTTTCACTCCTTTCGACACTTCACACTCCAGTCCAGTCGGTGGCGGTAAGACACTTTTGTTTAGCAACCACCATTAAACATTAGTTTTCAGCGTGATCTCTGATGTTATGTCGAGGTGCTGGCTGAATACAAACTGTTAGAAAGATAAAAACATTTTTGAATCAGGTCAATAAATGCCTGTAATACTCTCGTTCTCATAGAAGTGACTAAGTTTTGAAGCAAGCAGGAATATCTGGAGGAGTATCAACTGAACTGAGATCTGCTGCTGGGAAGATGGTGTTTATTAAAGAGGAGAGTGAGGAGGACATGAGTGAACCAGAACCCTGGAGAATAAAACACGATGAACAAGAAGGTTGGTGTCTATTCTTCATTCATCTTTTTGACTGTTGTGGTAGGCCTATAGTCTTAAATTCCTTAATGTAAAAACAAGTCCTAAATTGCCATTAAAATTTCTTAAATCCACCACGCGTAAAAGATCTTAAAATGCAACTGAACTGGCGCAGCGATAAGATTTTATTTTCGCTCGTTGATTTTTGAAATCTCAAAAATCTTGAACTCGAAGTGTGTGTGTGCGACTCATCATACAGATTCACTTTTGTTTGTATGATAGCGTAATCCATTTGTGCGGGAAAAGGTTTACAGAAGTCTTCCTGCAGAATTATATGACGTTATTTTAATGACAAATGTCGCGAGTGCATTGTGATTGTAACGCGAGAGCACGCGGATTTCCTTTGTTCTGGCACTAAACTGTACGCGCGCTCTCCAATAACAGTGCTCTCTCATGAACTGCCTCTCTCTCCTCTCGCTCAGATATTTGTGTATGTGCGCTTAAACCGTGTCAGAGAATGTCTAATATGGGGAGAACTCCCACTCACAATAAACTTCCGGGGTCTGAACTGGTTGCAGTTCCACTCTAGATCCATATGAGGGCGCTCACAGGCGGAGTGCAGAATGAATGGAGGTCTATGGAGCAATACCCCTAAAAATCCACTTTTCTCAGGATATAATTTTTTGTCTAGTAATTTGAATGTTGTATTCGAAAGAAGATGCAACAAAATTACACATTACTGGGTGTTAGATTTTTTAGAGTCACTTATTTGCTTTAAAAAGTCTTTTAAAATGTCAATGACATCATACACATCGTACGACCAGAGACCTGCTTTACGGCAATCCTTCATTCACTGGTGCTTTCGCGCATAGACAGACGAGAGAAGCCGCGAAATTTAAAAATACTATTGTTATTGTGTCACGAAATGTAGTTTTAATAGTTTTTCAGTCGACAATGTAGTTGTTTAAAGCTCAAATCTGTGGTTTATTTATAAATATAGCACCTATTTAAAAGTTTGATCTGACGTTTTCGGAGTTGTGAGGACCAGTCTTTCACTGGGTCTCAGCGCTCTGCACCCCGCCTGGAACAGCCTTTCCTCGGCTAGTGCGTCTGACGTGTGCCGCTGGCTCTGATGTCTCTAGTAGTGGTTAAACGAGGTATAATTCGTCTTGTGTATATCTAACGGGAGATCTTTGGTCTTATTAATCGTATCATTTGTTCCCTGGCAAATCGTTTTGGCTGAGGGCAAAGTTAAATTTCATAACTTTGGCTATTTTAACGTTGTATCCTGCTGTGTCTGAATGGTTTACTTTATTTCTTGTCTTGTATAACTTATTTAACCTTTTAGGCTACTTATACTGTTATAATGTCTCTTACTGATCAATAAAACTGAAATTTAACAAAAATAGACAGGGTTGTGTCATTTTATTTTATATAGCCTATATTTTATATAGCCTTTTCATTACTATTTTATTTGCTGTATACTGTTTGTTTATTTTATTGACTAAACTATTTACTATTACTCACTGTATTATATTTACTATTTGCACTGCATTGTAGTTGTACCATATTGTATTACCATAGATAAAGGATCCATCAGTTATCTTTGTTATTGCTAAAATCGGGTCAATCACAGAAAATGCTTTTTCCACAAAGCAGCCAATAGGGCGTCTGTGTATTTATTATGTTTATGCTTTTGCACTTTCTTTTCTCTCGAGGAATCAACTACACATCTGACACGGGTAAATATATTTTTTTACAGTCTATTGTATATAAAGAGTTCAGTCCGCCTATGGCCTTAACATTGGTCCCGCTTCGGATGCCACGATGCCATCAAGCGGTGTCTCTGGTCGTAATCAGTCCTTCACTGACCAATCAGCGTCCATTAGCAAAATGCTAGCGTGTTATGGGCAACAACAACTCAACCTGTAAGAAATCGAAAGGACATAAGCACTCGTTCATTCAACTTTCGACCTATAACCCATGTTGAACTTGCAGAACCTACATTCAAATCTGAGATTTCTCAATGACAATCGGGTAAAAGAGACAAATTTAGCCGTCTAGCCCCATTGACTCCCATTCATTTTGCACTCGGACGATCGCCCCCAGTGGAACTCTGGTGGAACTACAACCAAAATTCGGTACAATAGGACTTAATAGGGAGTGGCCAGGCTTTCCGTAGACGGGCTTTGACCAAGCGTGCCGCACAAGCCTTCAAAAGTGAAGCCAAAACGTCTCGATCGCCCCCCAGAGGCCGGTCCTAGTATAGGTCATAAGCCCCGCCTCCCCATGTTATTCAACGGGACGTGAGACCAACTAAATAATTAAATTACACTTCACATATATTTTTTCTAAAGATAGTTTCTGTCATTTAGTGTAGTTTCTATCACGTTGATGTAATTTCAAGTGTTTGTTTTTAAAATAAGTTAGTTTTTAGTTAGTTATTTGATGCTATAAAAACGGTGCTGTGACATCATGATTGACAGCTGTGATTGACAGCTTCTCTGTGCGAAGTAGTCACTGAAGTACCAACGGACTTTTTTTCATAATGTTGACTATGTGGTTAGTAGTTGTATTTACCTTATTTTAACAAGGTACTGCAATCAGCAGACATCATTGGAGAGGAACGGAGCAGACAAGGCCACTTAAGAAAAGTGCAGGGGCGTGTGCTTTCGATTGATTCAGCGAGAGTGGGGGCGGGGCCTTGATTTCGCGGCTTTACTTCCTGCTCACGACTGCGCATGACTGGTCCCGAAAACGCTACTGCGCAGACTCAAGTTCCAATATGTCAGCGCCATATCGGGACGCTGGCGGCTTCAGTTCTCTCCAATGGAAAAGAGCGAAGGGGCGTCGTCCATCTTTTTTTACAGTCTATGGCTTTGATCGTGTCATGTGCACTTGTGCGTCTCTCCGTGTTCTCGCACTAGAAAAAAATTATCTTCACTTCTGGATTAAATGTTATTTATGGAAGAAATGCTAATGACAACTGTATTTGAAACAAAAAAGTTTGTTGAATTGCACTAAGTGAAAAAAGTGCAATTTAACTGTGCTACTTGCGTTATATTGCATTGTATTTTTAGGGCTTGCATTTTTATTGGCTTAAATTCAACATGGTTAGGGCTGGACGATTTTGGCTAAAATCATAATCACGATTAATCGAACAAGTTACTTCGATTACGATTATTAAACGATTATAAAAAAATCTTTCTCATGTCACTGGCAAGGCTAATATATGTTCACGGTTATTTTTTCTAATAAAAGAGTGCATAATCCTATCTTTTTGATTCTAAAACAAGGAAACACACAGATAGCTATTAATGCTTATTTATTAAATATTTCAAACAATTGAATCAAACAAACAATTGAAACAAACAAATCAAACAATTGAAACAAAGCATACAATGCTTGAAATAAAAATGTCTTAAAGTCATTTAAGTTTTAATGTAAAAAGAAAGTTTCCTAAAACGTTGAAAATAAAGAACTTTTAAAAATGGTTATTTTTGTAAACAAAATAAATTATTGTAAATATTGCCATCTTAAAAGTAAAATATAACTTGTATCTCTTGTAAACAAATGTTAAATAATGCCATGTGCAAAAATAAGAGCAAGAGCAGGGTTTGGACAAGGCACCTCTGATGGATCAGCAGGCTTTGTATCTTGTGTGCTCATTGCATTAAAGATGTGAATCTTACTCATGCTCACTGTATGTGATCATCTTCTCAGGGATCTTGTCCTGTCACTCTCTATGCATTTACTCCAGGTTTTTACTAAGAAACACTAGCATGTTTACCTTTTCAGGTTTCAGGCAGGATCTGAGGCATGTAACAATGTTTCCTCCTGAACTGAAAACTCGTTCTGATGGGGAGCTAGTGGCTGGTATGGAGAGATACTTTTTTGCCACCTTACTTAGATTGGGGAAGTGTACATGATGCTTTCCCCACCATTCCAGTGGATTTTCCTCACTATCCAGCAAGGGGGACACCAAGTAGCTGCTCAGCTCTGCTTCTAGTGTTTGCTCAAGTGACAAAGTGGGTACAGTTGAAGGAGTTGAAAAAACTTCCTAATGACCTCTTTGGCTTCTTTGCTTCTGATGAAGACGTAGAGGGCTGTGTACTCTCAGTGGTACTTTCCCTGAGTATGTTGTTTTAAATCTGGGATCAACAAAACTGGCGGTGTCCAGTAGCTCTTCTGTGATGGGGTCTGATTACTTCCCCTTAAGTTATGCAAGGATGCTGGTTTTGATTGTTTTGGTCAGCTCCACACGTCATCTTCCTCCTCAGCCAGCACTCATCAATTGAGGATGTGTAGGACTGGCTTCATGAATGAAATGGTCACATACTCTTCTCCTGACAGGGCATCTGTGAACTCCATCAATGGGGAAAGAGCTCTGTTGACAGCCTCCAAGACATCCAGGTCAGCCCAAGATGGAATAAGGTGCCTTGATTTCTTATCTTCAGCGAGGACCTGTGTAATGGCTTTCTTTTGCTCAAGGACCCTTGCAGTCATCATTTGCATCGATCCCCATCTGGTGACACAGGCTGTTTTTAGCTTATGTTGAGCCAGGTTGAGCTCTTGTTGCACCTTCCATAATGCCCTCTTCTTTTTCCAACTATAGGAAAAGGCACTGACTATGTTTTTGCACACCCTCATTGCTCGCACCACATGTTGATCTTTCATTGCATTTTCTGAAATAAACACACACACAAAAGAATATTAAATTATTGATGGTTTCAGAGATTTACAAACTGTACCTCTAGCTAAATTTATACAAGAGGAGAAACGCCTTATTACACTGCTTAAATAATATCAGATTAATAACACATCTACAGCTTTTTAAATTTATACTCTAATGATGATGACTGTAGTGATTTTTTACATTGTAATGTGAGGTTTGCATTGTTTTATTGTTGTCACAGTATTTATTTAGTGTGCTGAAGGACAATTAATATTTATATAGCACCCTTTCAAACACATGTAACAAAGTGATTAAGCACAGAAAAGTAAAAACAAGTCATAAAAAACATTTAGACGTTAAAATGTATGATCTAAACAAATAAAGAATATAGCAGCCCGTCACCACATACAAATTATAGCATTGGTGCACTTACCGATTGCCAGGCGCAGCCTGTGTCCAAAACACTGCTGCCGTGTCCATCCGTTGAGCTGTGCAGCTTTTACAACATTAGCGCCGTTGTCTGTCATAATAGCCACGAGGTTCTCTTCTGTTAGTTCCCACGCAGAAAGCATATCTCTCAGGCCCTGTGCAATCATCTCTGACGTGTGATCGACATGAAAATATGCTGTCTCAGGGCACCTGTTGCGCAGCTTCCACTCATCGTCAATGTAGTGCAATGTAAGGCTCAAATATGGGTCCATCGTCCTACTTGACCACAGATCAGATGTGGCTGCAAAGTGCTTAACAGACTTCAGTTCAGCAGCTACCTTTTTACGACATGATTGGTACATGTTGGGCAGCGCAGTTTGGTAAAAAATATGGTCGCGATGGCACAGTGTATCTTCTGTCGAGTGTTCTAACGAGTTGTTTAAACCCACTGTGCTCCACTGTTGCTATGGGAGCCATGTCCTTCGCGATGTAGTAACAAATGGCGTCAGTTATTTCTTTCCATCTTCTTGAATCCTTTTCATATTGAGTAGCATTTGTAAATGCTTGCGTTATCGACACTTGCTTTGTGGAGGCACTTGTTGCTGGGCGTTTGTCAGTCTCTCTCTTTTTTTTTTGAGCCATGCACTGTTCATATTCGGTAATATGATTGCGCTCCAAGTGTTGAAACATATTGCTGGTAACCTTTGGTCGCTAGGGGTGTCCATGGTTAACCGATTAACCGTTAAAAATTGCGTAACCGAGTGAAACATTTTGCTCGGTTAAGTGGCGTCAATGGCGTGCATTGAATTTAGTTGTAATACATTTTTTGCACCACCAGAGACTGCCAGAGCGCTCCCAGACATTTGTAATGTCCACAAGTAGTCATGACCAGTTTTCTAATATGAAGCGGGCAAATAAAAGCACAGCGTGGGAGCACTTTAAAATTGAGAATGACAGGGCAAAATGCAAGTATGCAAGTATTGCAATGCAGTGCTTAGATATACTTCAAGTACAACCTCGTTGTTGTACCATTTCAACAGCCAACACCCCGGGCATCATTATGGTGTGTTCACACCAAACGCGAATAGAGCGTCAAATACGCGTCTATCGCGTCTAGTTAGACGCTTGAACATTCGCTCGAGTTCAAATTTTTCAACTTGCGCGGAAGACATTCACGGCAAACGTGTCGCCCAATTCGCGTCATTCGCAACGACCGGCGCGAATGATGCGTCTATTCACGTCTTTGCATTGACTTTGTTTGTATGTAATCCACTCGCACAAATAATTAAATTCGCGTTCGGTGTGAACACACCATAACTGCTCTGTCCTTAACACTGCGTTTTATTTCTATAAATTAATTTCGTTTCAAATGTGGTCCAACCAGTTATTAAAGGTGTTAAAAATGAACTACCCCTTTCTCGTGTGTCTGTATCTCGGGGTTGCGGCGGGAACACTATGGTTAACCAAGTATTAACCGCTAAGGGCCTCGGTTAACGGATAATGAAAAACGTGAAAACGTGCAGCCCTAGTCGCTATACCGGTTTTTCTGCAGTGTTTGCATTTGACTTGGGTTTGTTCGGTGTGGTCTTTATTACAGCCAAAATGTGTCCAAACGACGGACACTGCGTGTTTCTTTGGCACAAGCGGCTCCTGTAGCGGAGTTGACTCTGTGTTTGAGTTCCGCTCCATGTTGCCTCAATGTCGCAGACTGGATGGCGTGGAGTCACGTGACTGGTAATATGTTTTAAGGGGAAAGTACATTAACACACAGTGGGCGGAAATATTAATAGAATTAAAAAGCCGAAATAACCGACATTGTAAAATTACGTCATCTATAGGCTCTGAATTTCGGTTTCGATTATTTTTCGATTAATCATCCAGCCCTAGTTTTATATTTAAGCTGTGTTAACTTCAATTTAAAACATTTCACACACATTTTCATTATTAAAATGCAATAATCCATATTCACCTTTTAGACTTCACTTTCAAAATATTAATTCTGAGTAAAAATACAACCTTATTCGACAGGCAATTTTCTGTCCATTTTATTTAACTTTACAAATTTGCTTCCACAAATTCAGTGGTTCAAATTTGACAGAAAATGCAACATAGCACATCCGGGCACTGACGGAATTTCAGTAGATTATCTATGCATGATCTCCATCTACTGTTAGTCCTCCTCACCAGCAGAGGGCGCAAGCCCGTGTTGACAAGACCTGGGCCACATTCTATGATTCCATATACATTTATGGTATAAGTTAGAAACATGTGTACTAGGGGTGGAACGGTACATGTATTCGTATCGAACCGAAACGGTACGGGCGTCACGGTTCGGTGCGCGAATTTACACGGAGAATACATGGTATAAAAATAAATAAAACTAATACGGAACTACTGTTAGATATGCGGGTTCTTTAGGGACACATAATCTGTACCATCGGCTTAGCTCTGAACGCGCGTTCACTTCAAACGTTGGCTTTATACGCGCGTCCTATTCGCTTTACTGTGCGTTCACACCGGACGCGAATAGCGCGTCAAATTCGCGTCTACCGCGTCTGGTTTGACGCTTGACCACTTTGTGTTAATTCGCGTGTCAATGGCGAAATTGACGCGCGTAAAAACAAAAGTTTGAAGCAAAATGTACGCGCGTCAGAGGCGAAATCCGGAGGCGAATGTTTCGAAACTCGTTGGCGGCCATCTTTTTAGATGTTTATCGAGCATTAGCATTAGCATTATTCGAGAGAGTCACCGCTCGTATATGCTCTGGAGAGCAGAAACAGCTGCGTAGGGGACATCGTCGCTGTACTCGGGTCCACCCGAACCTCCGGAGGGTTTCAGGAGTTTCACAATTTGCTCCAGGAGCTAGGTTTGGTGGACCTAACGGTGAGGACGCTGACGAGGACAGCGTAGGCCGTATAAGGCCTCGGCCTCGAGTGGTCTATGCCTGTCGAGCCCGCGCTCTACAGCCCGGCGCGAGGTTCACCCTCGCCCGCATCCACCTAATCTGTCATTTATTTTTGTTTTAATAATAAATTGAGTCTCCAAAAGTGAAACCTGTCCTGTGATTTTTTAAAAAGTTTTTATACACTAAATTGTGTTTGTTGTCTTTACATTAGAATAATAAATATTATTCAATACAAAACGAGTATCTCTCATATATTGAAATCGAGTTTTTATGTGAAAGATTTGCTTTGCACACCAAGCATTTTTGTCATATTACAAAATAATTTATTGAGGCCAAACATAAAATAACATTATAAACTGTCACTTCACCACGTGACAGCAGCAAGCAGGCTCCTGATTGGTTAACGCAGCCCGAATTGACGCAGAAGTTCAGATTTTTCAACTCGGGCGGCAGACGCAAATTCGCGTCAAACGCGAGAATGCACAAAAAGCACTACATAAAACATTTGCGCTTAATGCGCCAGACGCTCAATTTGCGCCATACGCGCGAACTTGACGCGCGAATGAGGCGTATTCGCGTCTACCGCGCCGCGCTCTACGCCTCATTCGTGCCGCAGGAATTTTTTACGCGCGTAACGCGTCTTTGCATTGACTTAACATTGAAATCACTCGCGCCTGACGCGCTATTCGCGTCCTGTGTGAACGCACCATTAGACTAGCGGCGAACAAGATGCGAATTTGACGCTCTATTCGCGTTTGGTGTGACCGTGACCGCATAATGGACAGGCTGCGATGTCAAGATTGCAATGCTGGAGTGTGTGTGTGTGTGAGAGAGCGAGAGAGATAGGCGCGCGGGCGTGATCGACCTGTGTGTGTGTGTGTGTGTGTGAGAGAGAGGCGGGCGATCGAACAGTGGAAACATAAAAAACATACTCCGTCATTTTGTTCATACAGATCATTAAACCTGCAAAGTGTTTACTTATATTTGTGTACACTCTCAACAAAACACGTGCTTTTGTCACACTGTAAACTCTTGTCAAACTGTAACCTACAACTGTCACCCAACCAAAATCACACACACACACACACACACACACACACACACACACACACACACACACACACACACACACACACACACACACACACACACACACACACACTGTTTTAAAAGCAAAACATATTTATCCAACTCCATTTCAAAACAGTCTGTGGGTCCCATCTTTTGGACATTCGTCATATTGCATTGGTTTTCATTTCTCGTCCTCGGAGCACTAATCTTACACATTCTACATTGATTAAAAAAAGAAAATCGAATGTGTAATGGTAGTATTATTTTATACAGAAATCAATTATTTATAATTCAGATGAGAATAATGTTACATTGTCAATTAATAATGTTAATTAAATTGAAGGAAAACAAATATATTGATCTGAAATATAGCAAAATAATTTTAAATTAATTCAGGTACAATTACCAAACATACCGCAAGGTCTTTATGTCTTTTTATTAATTTAATTAATAAACTAATTATATAAAACAATTGTCAGTGCACTACAAATAAACTGGTTCTATGCCTTTATTAATAGAACTTATTTAAAAAATACAATGCCTTCTGCATTTTTGTTTTGCTTTTCCCTCCATTGTACCGAAACCGTACCGAACCGTGATGTCTGAACCGAGGTATGAACCGAACCGTGACTTCTGTGTACCGTTCCACCCCTAATGTGTACCAATGTCGTATGTAACTTTAGGAACAGTCCCTAATGAATGTCCAACGTCAAGCAAACTTTAAGGCAGTATATCACTGGAAAACATATTCCGAGTTCATCTGCTTGCCTGTAGCTTATTTAAAAATAGTGATAAAAAATGCACATACCTATTATGTGTTCAGTCTATAAATGTGTAGTGTTTCTTTACAAAGTGACATCTTCAGCTACTGGCCTGGCCTGAATAATACAGTGTTTTTAATCATTCTTGCCGATCTGTGTGAACATGGGTGTATTCCAGAAAGCAAGCTTATCTTACTGTCAAACATACCCTGAACTCTGGGTTAATTCAACAAACCTTGCTTACTTGATGTATGCTGGTTCCAAAAACGTGTCCGGGAGTAACTTCATCCAACAGTATGTTCAGGGTTAACACACCAGACATTCTCAACAGAGCGACGAATTTAACGAGTCACCATGGAAACAGACGCTAAGAAAAAGCAAGTACTCCTCGCTGCATGCAGATTGTAGTGTTGTGACGTCACGTATGTTACGTGTCTCCTGTCACCGCGCATGCGTCTTATTTGCGTTACGCGGTAAAATCACGTGTTTGACCGTCACACGTCTTTAAAACTCATGCGCATACTTGACATAATATTTTAATAAAGTGTAGCCTAAAAGTATTAAAAACTCTAAAGTAATAAAAAATGATAGCAGCAAAGGTTTCAAAAGCACATTACAGCACATTTCCATGGTTTTAACCATGCCCCATCTTTATATAATTTATAATCAAAATTATATAATTATAATGAATTACAGAGTAGTACTGTGTAATATCTGTGTGGTATTTTATTTAAAGTTTATTTTCACATTCTGTTGCACTTTACTTCACCGTGTATATTGCAAAATTACTGTAAACATTAATGGCATCTTATATATTACTTATTTTAATCATTCCTCTGTAATAGTTTGTTTATTTTTTTGTGAAAAAAACAAACGGATATCTGGGAACTTCGAATAGCCTATGTGAATATATTGCCAACTTCACTGAACTCCTTGAGTCAAGCACTGACCGCTTTTCTTTATATTTGAGTTAAAACATTTAGGCCTATGCAATAAAGTAGTTTGAAGTTAAAGTGACTACATACTGTATGACAGTACATTGTCAGTCTCCAGTATCCCGTATTATTCATGCCAACTCAAAAAAACAAACTCATAACAGTGATGACTTTTAATTTAAAACAAAGCAATTGTGTAATTATAATTGTAAAAGATTAAAAATTAAAGTTGTGGCAGTGCTTCAGAGATATGTACTTTAATGGTGTGTTTCAGGTGTTTGAACTTGGTTGGACTCAAATATAAAAAAATGCGGTCAGTGCTTGACTCAAGGAGTTCAGTGAAGTTGGCAATATATTCACTTAGGCTAATCGAAGTTCCCAGATATATGTGAGCTAAATGTTGTTAAAACACAAACGACACCTATTTACAATCACAGTAACGAGCTACAACCCAATTTTCCTCAAAGCAAGCTTTATAATATAAAGGTGCCTCTAAACAGCCCATTGAGAGACAAGTCCGAATAAGAGGCCATCTGCAAAGTGCAAATCCCAAAACCCTTCTGCACATTTTATATTATTAAACATAATGGTTTATTATTAAAGCTATGGTTGTAACTATTATGTTAGCTGCATACGGTACTAATATAGTCAAGTCAAGTCAAATATATTTATATAGCGCTTTTCACAATACAGATTGTATCAAAGCTGCTTCACAGTATCAATCAAAACAACTTAACAGTGTTTGTTTATTACTGGAAAAAGACATCCAAGTTTGGTAGAGCTGATCAGTGGTATGATGGGTCATTCAATTTGAATATCCCCAACTGAGCAAGCCAAAGGCAACAGTGGCAAGGAACCGAAAAACTCCATCAAGTGACCCGATGGTGTCCTAAAACTCCATCAGATGACCTAATGGAGAGAAAAAAAACCTTGGGAGAACCCAGGCTCAGTCGGGGCCAGTTCTCCTCTGGCGTTTATGAAGTAGAGGCCGAATTTACAGTAACTGTAAGATAAAATTTTTTATATGAATGCCTGGCTAAATAGATGCGTCTTTAGTCTAGTTTTAAACTGGGAGAGCGAGTCTGAGCAACGAACAATATCAGGAAGGCTATTCCAGAGCTTCGGAGCTAAATGTGAAAATGCTCTCCCTCCTTTGGTGGATCTGGATATCCTAGGAATGACCAGAAGCCTCGAATTTAGTGATCTTAAAGAGCGCGATGGATTATAGGGCGATATAAGATCCGTTAAATAGACTGGAGCTAAACCATTCAGAGCTTTATAAGTCAAAAGCAAGACCTTGTAATTAATACGAAACTTTATATGTAACCAATGAAGTGATGATAGAATCGGTGTTATATGATCATATTTTCTTGATCTAGTAAGAACTCTAGCGGCTGCATTTTGGGCTAACTGTAGCTTGTTTATTGAAGATGCAGGACAACCAGCTAATAAAGCATTACAGTAATCTAGTCTCGAGGTCATGAATGCATGAACTAACTTTTCTGCATCAGACTGATAGCATATTACGTAGCTTAGCAATGTTTCTAAGGTGGAAAAAGGCTGTTTTTGTAACATATGAAATATGCTTTTCAAAAGACAGGTTGCAGTCTAATGTAACACCCAGGTCTTTTACTGTAGCGGATAAAGTAACAGGGCATCCTAATATGTTAAAGTCGTGCTGTGAAAGGTTTTGTGGACGGTTTTTAGAACCGATAAGTATTACCTCTGTCTTGTCTGGATGTAATAAAAGAAAATTACGCGTCATCCAATCTTTTATATCTTTAACACAATCTGTCAATTTGGATAATTTAGTGTATTCATCTGGCCGTGATGAAATATATATTTGAGTGTCATCGGCATAACAATGGAAACTAATTCCATTTTTCCTTAGAATATTACCAAGTAATATTCTTTGTGTCATATAATTTGTCATATCATATAATTTGTGTAAAGAATAGGCCTACTTATTTTTTATGTGCAATTACTTCACAAACTAAGTGTTGTATAACCAACATTAGAGCAGTGATGTTCAAACTAAATTTGCTGTGTTCCAGCAGTGTTTCCACTACATTCATTACACTGTGGCGGGCCAGCATTCAAACAGCGCGTCATATTCGGTTACAACAGTAACACGACATCACTCTCTTCAAGATCAATTTTCCCATAATTATACTTTATTTGTAAATAAAGGTCTATGGTTTGCATAAAACCATGTTGGAGTTTATTGCGATTTCTAAATCATCTTCCTTTCTCCCGGGTGTCTGTTAGATTACAGCACTTGAGTAGTGAGCACTATGAATTGTTCTTCATGAGTGCTGTAACTGAAATTTAAAAAAAAGAAAAAAGGCTCAATAAACTGTTGCATAGATAGAATACACTAAGCATAGATAGATATAATCTCTTCTCTTCGCTTTGTGCTTTGAACTATTCAATGCGGAGCGCTGCGCGCTGTGACTTTGCGTTGCTTCAAGTGCATCATTCTGCGCACGGGATGCGCATAATCGCTTTGCCTCTCTTATTGGAGCCTTTCATGTTATAATACTTAGGGGAGGTTCAAACACCTGGGTCAAGGGGTGTGGCCCATGGGAATATAACTCAAGGGCCACTCCCCCTGGGGAAATGGGCCTGCCACCACATTTGGAAAAAAATCCTAGAGGAAACACTGTCCAGGGAAGTTATTGAATATTTTTCATAATATAAAATGTGCAAAAGCAGTGTAGTATGACCAGTGGGACACCATTGATGTGTAAACTGAATTGGGTGGCACTACAGTTTGTAACATTGAAGTTAATGAGTTTTTTTGTAATCACGTTTTTTGGGTTATATTTCACTTTGCGGTTCGTCCCTTCGGACTTGTCTCTCAGCCGCCTGCTCATAGAGATCCATTTAGCCTATATTATAAAGCTCGTTTTGAGGGAAATTTAGTTGTAGCTCTATGTAACAGAGCTACAGATAAAAGATCAAACATTCTTCATTAATGGTGAGGCAATACCAACAGTTTCTGAGAAGCCAGTGAAGAGTCTTGGGAGATGGTACGATGGGGATCTAAAGGACACAGTTCGGGTGGGAGAAGTTAGACGACAAGCAGTGGAAGGGTTGAAGAGCATAAACAGCTGTGCTCTACCTGGCAAACTAAAACTCTGGTGCTTTCAGTTTGGTCTACTGCCGAGGTTGCTGTGGCCACTGACCGTGTACGATGTTTCTTTGACAACAGTGGATAAGCTGGAAGCGTTGATAAGTTCATACATCAGGAAATGGTTGGGAGTTCCGCGCTGCCTCAGCAGAGTGGGACTTTATAGTAAAGGAATATTGCAGCTGCCAGTCTCTGCTTTAACCGAGGAGTTCAAGTGTGCCAAGGTCAGACTGGAAATGACCTAAGTAGAGTCACGCGACAAATGTGCAAGGGAAGCAGCACCTGTGTTAAAAACTGGTAGAAAGTGGTCAGCAAAGAAATCTGTAGTAGAGGCAAAGGCTGCCCTTCAAATTGGGGATATCGTGGGACAGGTACAGCATGGAAGAGGGGGTTTTGGGCTCAGTTTAGCTCCTCCTAAATGGCACAAGGCAGGCCCAGCTCAAAGGAGGAAGCTGGTAGTCAACGAGGTGCGAAAGCAGGAGGAGAGGATGAGGTGTATAAAGGCCGTTTCCCAGGCCAAGCAGGGAGAGTGGATGAGATGGGAGAGTGTGGAACAACGCAAGATGGGCTGGCAAGACCTTTGGTCAATGGAAGAGAGTAGGATCAGTTTCCTTATTAGGTCAACATATGATGTTCTCCCATCACCACAGAACCTAACTTTCATTAACTTTCAATGGCGGCGCGCATAGACGCAGCGGCTCAGTGCTACATTTCGGTGCTTTGTTAGGTTGTTTATGTATGTAGGCTATTGTTACTCGTTCTGACAACATTCTGCTGGGCAAACAACATCTACAGCCGGTGCGATCTTCTAAAAATAGGATTACGCAGTGAACGGTTTGTTACAGCCGAGTTTTCCGGCTTCCATGATATCCCGGTGGACATAGCCAGGCACCCGGCCTCTCCGTGGATTACCATCCCCACAGGTAGGAGACTGAGGCGGCGCAGGTATATAGGAAGCAAAAGCGAGGCTGCAGGGCCGGTGTGCTAGCGAGGCTACGGATGCGGGCACACAAGCCGCCGCTTCCAAGTATATTTTTCACCAACGCGAGGTCCCTCACAAATAAGATGGACGAATTGAAGCTAGGGGTGGGCGATATGGCAAAAATATCATATCATGATTTTTTTCAGGAAAATCACGATTAACGATTTTATCACGATTCTTTTTCATGTTGGTTTTACTATTTTGCAAGTGACTGAGCATTACAGCCAAACTAATGTCCCTATTTAAAAAAAAAACCCTTATAGGTAACAAAAGAAAAAAGAATGGCAGACATTTAGGCCAAAGTGGCGAAGATAAAAATCTTTATCATTATTTTCTTTGTTATTAAGAATTAGGAACAAAGATACACATTAAGCATACACAACTTAATATACAAATGAAATAAACAGTGCTTTATTTTTTCAGCTACAGTAGGGGTATTTAACAGTAGCATTGAAGAAAGTAATTAGGCTAAATGAACAAATACGAAAATAAAACACAACATAGACTTCACTATATAAATTATACATTGATTATTATTAAAGCTACTACTAAAGTTCTCAGTCAAGAGCAGTGAGTGATTTCCTCTTTGTGTTTTGTTGTTTTATTAACATTAAAGGGATAGTTCTCCCAAATATTTTAATTGTCATCATTTACTCTCTCAAGTTGTTTTAAACCTGAATAAGTTTCTTTCTTCTGTTGAAAATAAAAGTTATTTGGAAGAATGTGGCTTACCAAACAGTTGCTGTACTCCAGTGACTTCCATATATTTTCCTACTATGGAAGTCAATGGGGACCAGCAACTGTTTGGTTAGCCACATTCTTCCAAATAACTTTTATTTTCAACAGAAGAAAGAAATTAATACAGGTTTGGAACAACATTAGAGTGAGTAAATAATGACAGAATTTTTATTTTTGGGTGAACTATCTCTTTAAGGACAAGAGGCAGCTTGTTTACTAACTGGCTACTGTCGCTTTAAGAGCTGCACGCGACGCGTCTAATATACACGCATTTGACAAGCAGATTTTCTCTCATTTTTTTTCTGTTTGCTTTCACTTTAGACATAACCAACTTTGTTTATGTAAACGTTGTGTGTATTTGACAATATTAGCGCAATAAGACTCGAAAGATAACTTATAACGTAGTCCAGTAAACAGACGCTGTTAGACAGGCTTTTAGTGCCCGTGTGCTTCGGGTGTATGTGCTCAGAAAGCACACGTCAGAAAAGCGCATCAGCACGTGAATTACATGTTTAACCAGCAAGGCTTTAAAGCACATGCAAATAATGAACTTCTGTGAACTGCAGTGTCCCGTTCCTCTGCGTTAACATTTGTTGTATGTTGAGACGGAGCTCGGCGCCAGAACTGCATAAAATGCACGATACTACGATATTTCTTCAAAAGCAGATCGTGGAGACATTTTAATCGTCCACGATCAAAAACCGTGATATCGCACACCCCTAATTGAAGCTACAGGTGGAAATGAATAAGGATAGTAAAGACTGTTGCATTATGTTAATCACAGAGACGTGGCTTCATCCACTTATCCCGGATTCAGCCATCGAGTTGGCAGGCCGCATAGTTCACCGGCATGACAGGACCAGAGACTCCGGTAAGAGCAAAGGTGGGGGGTGTAGCCACATTGAGATGTGCCTTAATTAGCTCAAATTATGCATAGGGAATTTTAATAATTAATCATGAATATGATTAATATATTGCATATTACAGTTAAATTATCGAAATTGAAAATAGATCGATTGTATATATGAATGATCAATCATAACGAATTATAATTCCTCATTCATATATCAATGGTCTCATTACAGATCGATTATATGAGATAACTTTAAGGGAATCAATTGGCTATCAAACAATCGGTTTGTCCAGCAAACGGCTGTAAGATTAACCCATCAATTAATTCAACAACGTTATCCCTTTTTATAAACTCCAAGAAATCTCAATGTTCCGGCCGTGAATATTAATTTTCTCGTGTTTATAAAATTTACGTTACTGATATAGTAACAACTTGTAAAGCTTTTGTAGCTATAGGATCGCATTTCATTGACTTGTAAAATATGAGCATTCAAAACAATCAAGAATATAATGGTTTTAATAAAATGAAACTACGGATACAGAATTCTACATTTAAACACGGGATACATGTATGTACAGTAAACAGTAAAACTAATGAGACAGACGAACAACAACCAGGAGTGAGAGAGAGAGATTGCGAGAGCGCAAGATTGGGAGTGAGAGAGAGAGAGAGAGAGAGAGAGTGAGAAGATGAGAGATCTTCTGGTTTGGCAAAATTCATCACAGACACAGAACCTTTTTAGACACCAAGAATCAACAGATCTTAAACCTTGAAAGAATGGTAAATGGTTACTTGCACAGGTAAAGCTCTTTGTGGTTGATGTGAAGCAGGGTGCGTGTCTCTGTCCTCGCGTCATGCGTTCACGTGGTCTTTCAGAGCGGGCAAAGCGCGTTAGTTTGAATGAAGGCTTAAAGGTCTTTGGTTCTCCTGGTGTTGCTGAGGAAAACTGTGTCTTGCGTGTGTGTGTATCTCTGTCATGTGGCTGCCGAGCGTTCGGGTTCGTCCAGCGAGCGCGGCGTGTTTGAATGTCCTTGTAGGTGAAGCTTGCCAGTCTGGCTGTGTTAATTTTCTTCGCGAGAAGACATGAACAGAGGAGCCTTCGAAAAAGATAAAATAAACTTGAAGAAAACAAAAAGAGAAACGATGGATCATCACACTAAGGCGATGTCCAGACGCACGAGGAGTCACATGATGAAGCCACGAAGAGCAGGAAGAGCCAGGGAGTTTTGGCAGAGAGTTTTCAGGAAGCTTTCAGAAGCGTTTCAGAAGGGTTTCAGCAGAAGCTTAGGGAAGCTCGGCGCGTCTCTTTAAGGACACTTAGGTTCACGCCCCTTCTGGCATGAAGGCACCAATCAGCTGGGAGAAAAGTGCCCGCGGAAGATTCCTCTTTGTCTTGTCAGGATCATTTATGATGGTATAACATTTTGTCATTCCTACCCAGAAAGATTGTACAAACCGGACAATAGATTTTACAGTAATATCCTATGTATGACTGGTTCAGTCAAGACAAGACGGTCAAACAGCTACCAGACATGGCAGGTAAAAGTAGAAGAACATAGAGTTACATTCATATGCAGAATTACAAGCATTTTAAAGTTGGTTAACACGCTATAAAATTGTCAGTACTTCCTGTATGGGATGTGACGACATCTAAGCACAAAATGAATACATTTAAAACATTTAGAGGTACTTTTCTCTGAAAAGTTCCATGGCTGGTGTTTGTGTGTTAATGTGTTGGAACATTCTTTTGATGAACTCTTAGACTTCAGAGCTATACACTAGCAAACCACACTTCTATTATAAAGCAAAGCTAATAAGATATGCATGCGTACAGGAAGGTTGGATACAATTTCTGTGTTATATACATTTATATACACATTATAGGACATTTGTGTGTGTGTGTGCATTAATGTGTGATTGTCCTTAAGCGTTCAGGCAGCTTTGTGGACTCTTTCTGTGGGGGGGGGATGCGTGTCCCGTGAGACGGCGAGGTACGAATGGTTGACCATTTGTTGAAGACAACGCTGGCTTGTTCCAAATGTGTCATGTGCTAGCCATAGTGGCACCAATCTGGTCAACATGCCCGAAGGGGGTCATATATAGAATGCCCCCTTTGTTTACTCACGAAGAACTGACCTTTGTTTGCAAATCGGGATTCGCTAATTTAGATACATCTCTCCGGATGCCCTGTCAGAGTCGCTACAGTCCCCCTTTTCGTCGGATGACGTCCCTGTTGTGGACATCATCGGACGACATCACGATGGCAGGATGACAGGCGAATCAGGATGGGCTTGTAGCAGGTGGGCCAGGATGGTAAGGCAGCAGGTGGAGCTTAGAGCTGAGGGCTCAGCTCGATGGGGTTCGGCGTGGTCTCTGACTTGGCACCCCCCATCTTTCCGGGGGTTCTGTCTGAGACCTTCAGGCACGGCTTTCGTGAGCTTGGCTGAAGATGTTTGCATCTCATTGAGTCTCCTTTGCAGAGTGGAGGCCAAACCTAATGTCAGAGTGTGGCTGATTACCGTAGAGATGCACCGCGCAGTGTCGGCTGCGGTCCAGGCTTGGACAACAGGTGCGGTAGTCAAGACTGGCAGGCGAGACACAGCTTGGAGGGCTGTGTCGATAGGAGCAATGTCAATTCACTGGGACCCCCTTTTGCAAACCACAATTCCCGTTCTGGAGTTAGGGTGACAGTGTGTTTCCTGAAGAAGGATGGGGTTTCCAGTTCTAATCTGTACTCTTTGCTTGGAAGATGGAACAATGTCAGGTCATCCAGGTGGAGGATGGCACCTTTCGGTACTTGAAACCACACGCTCTGGTTAAACAAAGTGACACGGGTGGCCGTGTCATGTTGGTTGTAAGTGAGAGTAGCTGTTCGCACGGGAGTGTTGACGAGCCATCTGTCACCTACAGTCTCTGCTTGTATCCCGGTGACTTGCGTGCGAGGCTTGGCTTCTGCAAGGCAGCGCGTGTCGCTGATCATGGGTTGCAAACCGCAGATTCCGTCAGTGTTGTCTTTGAGGAAGGGTTTGCTAGGGCAGAGATAGTGAGTGTCTTTGGTCGTGGGCTGCACATGTGGGGCCAGGTGCAGCGGTGTGTCGCTGGTCATGTGGTAGGCCACCCCGTCAGGGGCTGTGACCAGCGGAGTTTGAGCAAAGTCTTTCTGGAAGACAGTAAACAGCTGTTTCATGGATTTTACTGTCTGGTTCAGCAGAACGCTGTGAATGTTGAGAATTACCACAGTTCCCATCAATGTCTTTCCGATGGTCTGCAGGGATGCACTCTGTGTTGTTAGTTGCAGTCTTAGCTGTGGGACCTCAGTCCGAATTTCAGTCACATGGTTCACTGCGTTGGCACTGGGCATACCAATGCTTAACAGAGTTCTGACAGCAGCGGCGGCTCCGAGCAAAGCTCCCAGGAACCGTTTGGAGCGGCGGTTGTGTCCACCTAACTCGGCTTGTGTGACAGTCATTTTATCAAGTTGGTTGAGCATGTGCTCGGCCTTGGCGTGAGCGAGGGAGTCCTTTGTCCATCGGGCACGGGTCCAGCTGTACAGCTGGGCTGCTGTGCTGGGGTGAGGTGCTCTGTAGACGTTGCGGGGGTTGCGTCGAACACACACTTTCTGGGTGTGGTTCCTGCAGTTGGTGATCAGGAGTTGTTGTCCTCTCCGGACGATGCCTGCTGTCGGACCTGGTGAAATGTCCGATTGCGGCTGTCCTCTGGTTGGCTGGAGGCACAGGCATCGCGAACCACAGCAGCATCCTGGTAAAAGTGAAAGGGAGAGAGAAAGAGAAAGGGAGGAAAAATTTCAGCGAGTGTCGTCCTCGGTTGGCTCGGACAGTCTTTTCGCTTTGAGGATGCCGGTATGCCACTTGCTTCGGTGTCTTGCAAGTGTCTCTGGTGCTGAGCAGCACGTGGTGCGTCCAGGGCGTACATTGGCATGACCCCCCTTTTGCACTGTGGCATCACAAGCTTTGGCGCAGTGATGGCATCAGGTGCAGAACGCTGAATGTTGTCTTGTGCACGCAGCATGTGCTTGTTGACGTAGGGTGTCAGGGGCACTGGTTGTTGCTGGGTGCAGACAGTGTTCGTGGGTGGTTGGCGGGGTAGAGAGGTGGTTTCTCATAGTGTCCATTGTTTTGTCACAGTCTGTGGTAGTTATAAGGTTAAGGTCAGGTGAAGCAGGGGCTCTGTGACATTTGGTCATACTTGTGGTGAGAGACTAATGCATGACCCTAAAAGTTCAGAACCACGGTTTAATGGGTTCGCTAGATATGTAGCATAAAGTTAGGTGTTTCATGTGTATCTAGCTAGTGATGTGTATCTAGCTAGTGATGTGTCTCTTTTATCTTTATCATCTTGGCTGTGGATGTTAAGACTTATGTGGTTCCGAGAGTATTTCCTGGAAAGGGCATAGCCGAGATTAAATAAATGACTTAAGATGGCTCTTACGACTTAATTATTTCTCTGGACTTAAGTAGTGGTTCACTACGGCTTGACGAAGTGAATGATGGGGAGAAAAAGGACAGCTTTCCTATTCCAATTATGCTTATTATCAATCCTTTGGACTATAGTTGTGCCCTAGTAAATTGTTGAATTTACCTGTGTTGCAGGGTCACAAAAATGAGTGCACTTGTTGAAAGTAAGCACAATCACAAATAAAGGTGTCTCTGTTTCCTTTCTGGGCCCAATGGGAAATGGAACCACATTCGAACAAGAGAGTAAATTAAATTAAATCATATAGATGACCAAATAGACCGGGGAATAGCTGACTGCTATTATTATCAAAGTGGGAAAAGTAAATAAATAAATAAATAAATAATGAAAACAAAAATTTAAAAGAATAAATAAACAAAGTAAGTAATCAAAACAGCGGTAATGATCTGAATGTGATAATAATCAGTAGCACTAGTGACTAACTTTGGATTTGCCCAGACCAACACTCCACAGTGGGTTACAGCGGTTGTGTGTTCAAGGCCACACTCTGTGTGTCCCTCCAAATGTTAAGTCAACACGCTGATGGAAATTCTCATTACTATACGAATTCTTCTCTAGCTGCACAGTTAATGTCAAATAAGTCTCACTTACAACGACTTTGTTGCTAAGAACTTATTTATTTAACCGAGCCCCACAGACACAGTCTCACTTCCCATGTATCTGCGTTCTCTTGCCTAAGTCCCGCCCCCTCTTACTCTCTGGTATTCTATTCCCTGAATAGGTTGTCAATCAACATATATAATATTCTCTATGACACCTCCCCCTTTAACTTTTCTAAAGAAACACATTGTTGTAACCGTAATTCTTTGTTTTCTAACTAGCACTTAAGCATATTCATTTTAACTATAATTAACATTTTAAACATTCGACAGATTCTCTTTTGTCAAATAAACATTTCACATCGCATTCATTTAAGATGCATAACTCACATACACTACACATTCAACATGCATAGATTTCCCGTTACTTTAACTATAAATTTAGTTTGACAGTTGGTTTTATTATTCTGCCGGACCTGGTCACAGTCACTCCTTGTGTCTCACTCGGTGTCTGCGACATTGGCTGATCCGCGCTGCTGATGTGCAGTTTTTCGAGCTTCTGCGGGCTCTTCGCTGTCGTTTCGCAGTTGTTATCCGCATTTAGACATTCCGCGGGCACTTTCTGTAGATGTCTGCGGTTCCGCCTCATCTCTCCTTCCCCCCTTCGGTGCCTGCACCACGAATGAGCGCGGTGCACTCACTTGCGTTTTGACCTGCACTGGACCTTTCCACGACTTTTCCCCGTCCTGTTTCATCATCACCAGATCACCTGGCTTCAACCCGGGTAATTCACGCACTCCATGTCTCCGATTGAAGTAGAAGGCTTGTTGTGTTTTAGCCAAAGCGTCCCTTTCTCTCACCATCAGTCTATTTGGCCACTTTGGCTGCAGGTTTTTCTTCAACGTAGGCAGTGTAGTACGAATTTTCCTGCCGATCAACAATTCGGCAGGGCTTACCCCAGTAGATGAATGTGGTGTCGCGCGGTAACACATCAAAGCGAGGAGCGGGTCATCCTGTCTGAGGATGCGTTTGGCCACTTGGACCGCGCGCTCGGCATGTCCGTTTGCCTGCGGGTTGTGCGGGCTCGATGTGACATGTTCAAAGTCATATTTTTCCTTAAATGACGTCCATTCCTCACTAGTAAATTGCGGACCGTTATCACTCATGATCTGCTCCGGTATTCCAAATCTCGCAAACGTAGCTTGCAGTCTGTTTATCACCTGCGCCGTTGTTGTCTTTGGCAGATGAAGAATCTCTATGAAGCGTGAATAAAAATCCGAAACGATCAGATACATCTGGCCCTTGTTCTCACAAATGTCTATAGCCACGCGCTGCCACGGTCTGCCGGGTAGCGGGGTTGACTTCAGTGGCTCTTTCCTTTGTGTTTTCCTGTTTTCACGACAGAACATACACAAGTCAATTTTGTTATTTATGTCCGATGATATACCAGGCCACCATACGGATGAATTTGTACGTTCTCTGCATTTTGTCAACCCTAGATGGCCTTCGTGGATGCACTCAAGGATGTCCTTTCTCAGTTCCCTTGGAATGCAAATGCGTCTGCCCAGAATGATCAGTCCTTCACTTATTGACAGCGCATCTTTCACTGAAAAAAAGTCTCTAATACCTTCCGGTACGTTTCTAACGTGCTCTGGCCATCCCTGCTTTATGAACTTTCTTACTAGTTGTAACTGTTCGTCTTTTCCAGTCGCTACTTCGATCAAGCTCAACTTCGACTGTGACACGGGCAAGCCGCCTATGACGGCGTCTACGTAACAGGCTATCTCGTTCACTGTAGGTCTACTGCTCGGTGCACCATCGCCTATTGGACTTCTCGACAGTGTGTCAGCTACTACTAATGTCTTCCCAGGTGCGTATTCCGCGGTCACTGTGAATCGCATCAGCCTCATTAAAAGTCTCTGACAGCGTATCGGTACCGTGTCCAAGTCTTTTTTATTGATCAATGGTACGAGGGGTTTGTGGTCTATAATAAGGCGAAATCTGTCCAGCCCTATGAGATACTTCTCGAATCTCTCGCATGCCCAGACCCCGGCCAAGCATTCTTTTTCAATTTGCGCGTACCTGGTTTCTGCCTCATTTAACCTCCTCGAACAATATGCCACCGGCTTCCAGCTGTCTCCGTGCAGCTGTAGTAGGACACCTCCCAGCCCGTAGCTACTCGCGTCTGCTGACACCGCTGTGGGCTTCCCTGAATCGTAGTACGCGAGAACAGGTGCAGTGATTAGAATCTCTTTGAGCTTTTGAAATGCGCTTTCTTGAGACTGGTCCCATGTCCATGCTACCGTCCCTTTTAATAAATCAAACAGCGGCCCCCACACTGTTGCCAAGTCTGGTATATAGCGTCCCATATAGTTTATCATCCCTAGGACACGTTTCAGTTCACTCACATTTCTTGGAGCTTGCAGTTCTGAAATAGCCCGTACTTTCCCCCGGTCGGGCCTGACTCCTCTCTCGTCTATGACGTGCCCCAGGAAATAAAGCTCCTTCTGTCTGAATATACACTTTTCTTTGTTGAGCTTGAGTCCTGCGCGCTCTATCCTCTCCAGGACGCGCCTCAGATGCTCGTCGTGCTGTTCTTGGGTTTCGCCGTGAACGATTAGATCGTCCATATAGACCGCAACTCCCTCCAAGCCTCCTAGGAGTTCGTTCATTTTGCGCTGAAATATTTCTGGCGCTATGCTGATGCCAAAGGGTAAGCGCTTAAAACAATATCTAGCAAACGGCGTTATGAATGTAGTGAGAAGACTGCTCTCACTATGTAGGGGAATTTGCCAGAAGCCGCTGGCGGCATCTAACGAAGAGAATATTCTGGACCCGGCGAGTTTGGCTAGAACTTCATCAGTCGTGGGTAGGATGTACCGTTCCCTTTTTACATTTTCGTTCAGTTTTTTCAAGTCTACGCAGATGCGCATTTTCCCGTTAGGTTTCATTACTGGTACCATCGGCGCGCACCAGTCAGTGGGTTGCGTTATCTTTTCAATGACCCCGTTCTCCTCCATTCGTTGGAGTTCGGCCTTAACTTTGGGGAGCAATGGTAAAGGCACTCTTCTCGCGGTGTGGACTGCGTATGGCTCTACATTTTCTTTTAGATTTATTTTAACAGGCTCGGTTCTCATTGTTCCCTGTTCACCGAATACTGCGCTGACTTGCTCGATTCTTTTAACTAAGCCCATCTCTACTGCTTGTTCTCTGCTTAGCAAATTGTTCACGGTGTCACCTTCCATGACGTGAATTGTGAACTTGAACTTTTTATCCTTGTACTCCGTGGTGGTTTCAAATTGTCCCAAACAATTTATCCTCCCACCCGGGCTGTCATATCTCGCATGTGTCTGACTCAACTTCACTTTACTTCCCAGCGAGTTAAAAGTCTCTTCATTCAT
This sequence comes from Rhinichthys osculus, assembly GCA_029959095.1. Classification (NCBI taxonomy): domain Eukaryota; kingdom Metazoa; phylum Chordata; class Actinopteri; order Cypriniformes; family Leuciscidae; genus Rhinichthys; species Rhinichthys osculus. The sequence goes on from JARWKJ010000002.1 coordinate 48,584,048, forward strand.
AACGGTCACGTCAGCTCCAGTATCAATTTTAAAATTTACTCGCGAGCCTTGCACATTCAATTTCACAAACCAATTCTCTGTGTCGTCTGCCCCCTTTTTACTTATCGTCCCCAGGTAATATGAATCATCATCACTTGCCTGTGTGTGTGTTCCTCTTATTACCTCATTAACTCTCCTTGAGTAACACATACGCTCCCAGTGTCCTTTCTTTTTACATTTTCGACACTCAGTTTTTGCTGCGGGACATTTTTCCTTGTTGTAATGTTTCGTTTTTCCACACTTGCCGCCACCGGTCATTCTATCATTTTTTTCTTTCGCTGGTTTCTTTTCATCCCATCTCCCCCTCCTTTCAGATCGTCTGCGTGTAACCTCCTGAACACTGCTTGGCGCACCTTCCTCCTGTTGGCTCACTTGCTGGGCGATATCCTCCGCCTGCCTCACCATCAGCACCGCCGTGTCTAAGGTAAGGTCTGTCATCAGCTGTAACTTTCTTGAAAGTTCTTTATCTTTGATGCCAACAACAAGCTTATCTCGGATGTTCTCTGTTTTCTGTGCACCGAAGTCACAACTCTCTGCTAATTCGTAGAGTGCACGGATGAACATCTCGGCCTTCTCCCCCGGCCTTTGTATCCGTTGGTAAAAACACGCCCTCTCGTGGATGATGTTCTTTTTCGGGATGAAATAGTCATTGAACTTGTTCAGCACGGCGTCAAAGTCTTTTTTCTGCTCGTCTCTCTCAAACGTGAACGAGCTAAATATGTTTTCTGCCTCTGGTCCCATGGCATATATAAGGGTACTCACTTGTACCTCGCCATCCTCCTCCGCGAGCTTCGTGGCTATCCTGTACCTCATGAATCGCTGTCGCCATGCGGCCCATTCTTGAGGTCTATCAAAGGTGAAGTTCGTGGGTGGAGCGAATTTCGCCATTTCTATTACTCCACAACTTCTGACACCATGTCAAATAAGTCTCACTTACAACGACTTTGTTGCTAAGAACTTATTTATTTAACCGAGCCCCACAGACACAGTCTCACTTCCCATGTATCTGCGTTCTCTTGCCTAAGTCCCGCCCCCTCTTACTCTCTGGTATTCTATTCCCTGAATAGGTTGTCAATCAACATATATGATATTCTCTATGACAGTTAACATGTAGTTAAACTTAAGTTTAATTGACAGGGCATCTGCAAATTTAGCTTAAAGCGCTCAGCCAGGACTATGGTTAATTAGTGAAGGTGAAAGTTTAGCTGAGAAGAATTGAAAGTAAGGAAAGTGAGGAATTACAAACCCTAACTGGGGTAAAAGAAAGTATTCGAGAATACTTTGAATTGTGTAAACAAAAGCTGCAAATAAGGCTTTCAGTGAATGATGCTAACTGCTAACTGTAGAAGTTATTATTTAGCTTGGGTGAATGCTAGGGTAGGTTAGCCTAGCCATGTAGGCTGGTTTGTTTACAACGTGACATCACAAGTTAGCACTTCCTGTGACCAGTTGTTGTCAAGGGAACCAGAGCATGTCAGAACAATTCAACAGTATCTGCAGAGGGTCTGCACATTTTACTGAGTTATGCATGTTTAAACGGGTTAAAAGGGGACTCCTATACTTTAAGTCTTTCAAGAACTTGGCGTTACATTCAGTAAAATGCAAATGTGTTTTGGCATTTGTTACTTTTACTTATGGAACTCTTCTCTTTACTTTAAACAACTTATTCTATTTGTTTACAGAGTACGAAAATAGATTAGCTGTACGTCAAAGCTTGTCTAAGCCTATATAGTTACATCCCTCTTATGCATAAAAGCAGACTTTTCAGCTAGTGAACAGTTTTGACCGCTAGGTATCACTCTGCTTGTAGATGCAGCAAAAATTTAGGTTTTGGTGAGCACACACACAAAAGGTTTTGATTATCTTAGTAGATGTGCATTAAGAAGCGTCGACTGATGACTGGTTTCTTACATGTCATAACCTATTACTCAAAACAAAAACAAAAAAATTGCATGTTGGTTCTTTTCAGATGTTATACTTCGAGAGTAACAAAATAGAGTAAAAACAAAAATAAGAGATGGGATGAAACCAGAAATGAAGAGGAAGAAAGGAGTGTTTTACCTATTTAAGTTTAGCTGGGAGACATAAGTAGACTGTTGTTCCTTATGGGTAAGCTGCTGTTTTAGACTAAACTGGCAGGGACACATCAAACATCAAGGTCAACAGAAGAAGAAACCACGGGAAGTGTTTGCAGTTCTGTCTGGGGCCTACTGTGCATTTGTGTTATTCGTACTTCATGTACTTAGCTTGGTGCTAAGGAGTGAGGAGGGTTAAAACACAAACAGGAAGTAGAATATTACTGATCTGTGTAACTCGCTAAGGAAACAACAGTTGCTAGATATCGTAATCCTATAGAGAGAAAGAAGATGAGGATAGTGACTAGTGATAGTGACTTTATCTACAATAAAGTAAAGGTAAAGTTAGGACGTCCTTATAGCTCTAGGAGACTAAAGGGAGAGCGTATCAGGCAATGTGATTAAATTTCAAATCTAGTTAAGCTTTATTGAGCTGAATAAGGATTCAGGCTGAAACCTGAAGTAAATAAATTGAAATAAAATCAAAATAAAGGGTAAACATCGAGTGTTCTCATAGCTCTAGTAACTAGAATGGAAATCGACTAAGCAAGTTGATTTAATTAAATCCCAAATTTAATTTAATTCAACTGAACTGAGTGGGAATGTTCAGGCTCAACAGGTGTAAACACTCACAAATAAAATAGGGGTTGCCTTAAGTCAAAATAAAATAAATAACAAATGAAACAAAAGTATCTGGGTTTCAATTTGAAAGTGAAAGTGAAAGTGAAACCAAGAGGGAGGGGGTCAAGAGGTGGTTAAGCAAAGTCTTTATTGTGTCAGAAGCCCGCATCCGCTATTTTGGTTGTTGTAAACAGCGGAGCCAGCGGAAGTGGCTCTGAGGTAGGCAGTTTAGTTCGTAAAGTTGCCAAGCAGTGTTTATTCACCTCAACCTTGAGGGTTGAAAGTGGCCCCAGCTTGTTGTTTAATGTGCCAGGTTTGGCAAGGGCACGTGTTTGATCATATAGCTGCAGGTCAGTCATGACCTTGGGCAGCAGGTGTCAAAGTCTTTAGTGAGCTGTAAGGTGCAGGGTAGCACAGTTGAACCTTGACCTGGTGTTGAGTCTGTGTCTTTTCATGGCTGGCTGTGGGAGTTCCCGTGACCTCTGTGGCCTGCCAGTCTGGCTCTGGTGACCTGTGTGACTGGAGGGGGTCAGGTTCTCGCACTTGAGCCCAAACTTGCAGTTGTTTGAAGTCTATTAAAGGCTCAAATCGATCTAGCAGATCTTTGCCAATTCGAAGTGGAAAAGTGTTCATTTGTGAGATGAGCACGGGATGGACTAGACTCGAAGGACCAATTGTCAGGTGGATGTGAGTTACCTGTTCTAGCCAGATGTTGTTCTGGCTGTACAACTGTACGCTCAGCTCACACGTTTGAGATGTAAGAGTTCGATCTTGTCTCTTAGCTTTGAGTCTTTCAAAAAATTCAGCTGATATCAAAATGAGGTCTTAGCCTGTGCCTAGCAGGGCTTTAATGCTGAAATCAAGGTCTATCGTGATGGCTAGGTAGAGCTTTCGGGCCACCCCCTTTTGGATCAGGTTTCCCAGGAGTCTTGGCGTTGGGGCTGGTGTGTTGATCGATGGGCGGTTAGGGCCGGCCTTGTGTGGGCCGCTGCGGAGGCAGGTAGCCAAAACAGCATTGCTTGGTCTTTCGGGACTTTGGTCCCAGTTGTGTGACACTGTGCTGTCATGCTCAGGCTGTGCAGCGGTCAGCTGTGGTGGCTGGGTGATGCTGTCACTTTGTGGTGTGACGGCTGGCTCTGTGGCCTGGGGCCGACGAGCAGTGTTCAGGGTGCTTAGACACAGGATGTCGGGCTCGTACCTCTTGTTTCTCTTGTGAGATCTCCCGTGAAGAAGCTCTTTCAGCACCTTCAGGATCTGTGACGTGGCTGGGTGTTGTGGGGCGCCCTCTATGGGCAGCTCTGAGTAGTGTTCAGAGACAGAGTAGATTGTTGGGTTTTTCAAAGTCTTTTGGACACAGTCTTTTGCTTAATGTGAGCTTTGTGGGCCAAGTCTCGTAGCTGTTGGGTAGACATGCTACGGGGACAGGCCAGGACACCTAGGTGATGTATGGAAGTAAAATAATCCCAAATGTTTTTGAAACAAAAAGCCTGTTGAATTGTACTACTTGAAAAAAATATGCATTGCATTAACCCTGCTTGTATTTTAATGCATTGTATTTTTAGGGCTTGCATTTTTTATAGGCTGAAATTTAGCATGGTTGAATATTTAAGCTGTGAATATTTCAAATCAAATCATTTCAAACACATTTTCATTAGTAAAATTTCAATAATCCATATTCACCTTTCATATTTCATATCCCAAATATTCAAACTGATTAAAAATACAACCTATAATATTCAACAGGCGGTTTTCGGTTCATTTAATTTCGCTTTGCAAATTCGCTTCCACAAATTCAGTGGTTCAAATTCGACAGTAAATTCAACATTGACATCCAGGAGCTGCAGGAAAAGCAGTAGATTACCGAGCATAATCTCCATCTGCTGTTAGTCGACCTCACCAGCAGGGGGTGCAAGCGCGTGTTGTTGACGAAGACCAGATCAACAGTTAGTGGCCATTAATTCATAAAAACTTATTTACAAAAATGTAAGTGTATTTGTGATTATTATGACGTCTGTTTTATGTGAAATTCAGTGTGTTCACGATTACTTTTCCTGTGTAGCCTACATGCATCTTTCTCTACCATGAACGATAATGTTATTCCCCCGATGCGGATGTACAGATCCAGTGTTACATTTGACATATTTTTCTTGGTTGTTTAGTTGCCTTAACCTTATATTGCAGCGATGTGCTGCATGCAGTTCTAGGGTTTGGTTTCCCTCAATATGTCAGGATTCCCCTGCTGGACATATAAAACGCTTAACGTAGCTTAATGGACATAAAAGACCAAACTCGCAGGCTAGCAGATGGACTCAGAATATGAATTTAACGCGCAAAGTTTAATGCTGAGCGTTTCCCAGTGATATACTGGCATAAATTTGGTTTGACATTGGACATTCGCACATTTAGGGACCGTCTCTAAAGTTACATACGAAATTGGTATACACGTTTCTAACTTAAATACCATTTGAAAAGAACGACTTACAGTCATAAAACCAACTGTAAAGTGTTCATGTAGGTGTCAGGCTCAGGCATAATGCGCAATTTATTCAAATAGATTGAAGTTTGCTATTGAAGTTAGAAACGTTTAGGCTTATAAGACTTGTTACTTTAGAGACGGTCCCTAAATGTGCGAATGTCAACCCAATTTTACATTTGGTCTTTTAGCTGGCACTTTTATCCAAAGCGACTAGTTAAACTAACAATATAGAACAACAATATGAAAGTGCTACTTCCCAGTTTAATCTAATGCAGTACATGTACAATACATACTTTCCAAATAAGGTGCGAGTTTGGTCTTTTATATCACTGTAGTCCATTAAGCTACGTTAAGCGCTTTGTCCTGACGGAATTCGGGGAATCTTTGAGTATGATGATGTATTGAGGGAAACAGATTATAATCCCGTTCACTGTAGAAAAGGCTGATAACATAAGGCTACACAGGGAAAGTAACAATGAACGAAACATAAAAACAGCTTTTGTGCCTTTATCATCTTTTCCGCATATATACTGACCCAGATAATCGTCACAAAAAACATAATGCATGCTGAGTTTTTATGAATGAATGGCTTGCGCTAACTGTTGCTCTGGTCTTCGTCAACAACACGCGCTTGCACCTCCTGCTGGTGAGGTCGACTAACAGCAGATGGAGATTATGCTCGGTAATCTACTGCTTTTCCTGCAGCTCCTGGATGTCAACGTTGAATTTACTGTCGAATTTGAACCACTGAATTTGTGGAAGCGAATTTGCAAAGCGAAATAAAATGGACCGAAAACCACCTGTTGAATATTATAGGTTGTATTTTGAATCAGTTTGAATATTTGGGAAATGAAATATGAAAGGTGAATATGGATTATTTAAATGTTACTAATGAAAATGTGTTTGAAATGTTTTGATTTGAAATATTCACAGCTTAAATATTCAACCATGCTAAATTTCAGCCTATAAAAATACAAGGCCTAAAAATACAATGCATTAAAATACAAGCAGGGTTAATGCAATGCATATTTTTTTCAAGTAGTAAAATTCATCAGGCTTTTTGTTTCAAAAACATTTGGGATTATTTTACTTCCATAGTGATGACTCACCGTGGGATGCAGATTTCGGGGAAACAGAGTTCTGAAGTTGAAATCTTCTTCCATACCTGGGTGATTTTGGGCTCCGAAATAGGCTTGTCGGAGTTGGTTGTTGAGGGTCTGTGGGGTTTCAAGTCGGGCCTGCTTGAGGTCCATGGCGGTGAATAACCCTTGGCCTGATTCTGGATCAGAGAATTCAAGGATCAAAGCTTGTTGCAGCTGCTGGTAGTCAGTTTTGACAGTGTCTTTTTGACGATTTAGGAGGCTGCGCACCTCACGGCTGGACGTAATCCTTATCAGGTAAAGTCTGTCCCACGCGGTTGTGTTGGTAACAGTCTGTAAGTGAAAGTCAATGTCTTGCAGGTAGGCGTGCACGTCGTGGCCTCTTGCAGGGTTCTTTGGAAAGGCTCTCCCCCTTTCGCTGACGGGGGTTCTTGTGGGCTGGCTGGTGGTGTCTTGAACGGTGGACTTTCGCCCCTCTTTTCAGCTCTGTGTTGTTGGCTGAAAGGTGCGGACGGCTGGTCAGGGGAAACTTTGTGGTGTGCGTTTCCCCTTTCCGGTCGCTTTGTAATCTATAAGAGTGTTTCAGCTCTCTGTGAACAATGTCAATTTTGTATATGATATTGTCTTTGTGCTGAATGAGTTCATGGATTTCAGCTTGGGCCGCTTGCAAGTGTTTTTCGCAGGCCTTGGCTTTAGTGTCTATTTCTTTTAGTTCAGTCTCTGCTCTTGCAAGGAGAGCTTCACCGTTTTGGAGTTTCATGTTGAGCTCCTCTCTGGTTTCTTTCTCTGACTGCTCTTTTCGGTCTGTGTGTAGACGAAGATCAGGCAGGGCAGTTTGAAGTCTTTCCACTTCCTTCTGTAGCTTGGGGTCGGTGTCATCCTCTTCCTCGGTTTCGAGGAGTAGTTGATCTAGACGATTGACGATCTGGGCCTCCTCCGCTTGCATCTTTAGCGTTGCTCCTTCATGCTCCAGGGCGATGCGGCTCCTTTCGTGGAGGCGTGCTTGTGCGATGAGCTTGTGAGCGAGGTTTCCGATGTGTCGGGCCCAGTCTTTGTCGTTGTAGCTTTGGCTCGGTTTGTGAGCCATCAGCTTGTCCAAGTCGGCGTCCAGCTGCTCTTGGCTCGGGGGCTCTGAGTCCCTGGCGACCTTGGGGAGGAGTAGAGGTGTGGTGGATCTCAGCCATGTCTCCAGGTTGTCCCAGCGGGCTGCGGGACAGGAAGACCGGCATTTCTTATTTGTGCATCCTCGTTTCCTTTCCTCGCTTCCTTTCCTCGCGTCTCAGCTCCACCCCCTGTAGGACGCGAGGGAAGGCTGCAAGGGAAAAAAAACGAGGACGGAGGAATTGAATGAAAGCTTTTTTAATACATTGGAATACTTGATCACTCGAGCGTCACTTCACTGCGTCATCGGCAGCGCTCAAAGGATCTGCCCTTATGTTGTTAAAGTTAGTTTACTTAAGAAATTCATAATAAATAATAATAAAGCAAGATACCTTGTTGAAATATGTGAGTTGTGTGGTTTATGTAAACTACAAAAGTAAAGTATAAATTCAAATGATTGTGACAGATGTGAAGGGGGAGGAGAATTGATACGTGAGTCATGTTTAGTCGATAAAACTCTTCCGCAAAGGGTACACCTGTGTATCCTCGCTCATAGCTCCTCTGGAAGCCTCCTCACTCCTCGATCCTCGCCTCCTCGCGGTGCAATTAGAGAATTGAGATGTCCTTCAAGATGGCTGAGCTCGATTGGTTTCCGGGTCATAGGATGGAGGACGGAGGAGCGAGGAGACGAGGAGGGATATTGAGAAGCACCCCGGAACATACTGGCTCACTGCGGGCGAGAGGAGCACAGCACACACACAAGAAAGCAAAACCACTGCAAGTTCGTTTACGAGCTAATGAATTATGCTAATACGGGCTATGCCGTCTATGAGAATTTTGGCTAACTGATGCAGACAGTTAGATTGGGACAATTAGCGTAGGTCAGCGCAAGGCCTAAATAAAGATTTTGACAGGGCAGCAGCCTAGTGGGTCACATGGTGACGCTAGCTGCTCAGTGGTCGATCTGTTATTTAGCTGTCCTTTGTGTCATAGGTTCTGTCTCTAGGTGAACTGAAAGAAACAAATCACAACAGAACGAAAAAAAATAGTGTGATAGAAAAGATTGCAGTAAAATTAAACAGAACAAATTAATAGGTCTGTAATAAAATGGGAGATATACTAACACAGAGAGTGTTACAGGGGATAGGGAGCCTGAGCCTGCTATCCAGCTGGGTTTATAGCCGGGCCCACGGGCTAGTGGGTTTACCGGTGGAAAGCCTTATTTAGTTTGCCTGGGTGAATTGGGGTCACTCTGGTTGGAGCCAGCGTCGTGGTTAATCCTTCCGTCGCCCCCACGCTCAACCGCCGTGTCCTCGGGCCTCTCTGTTCATCTGTACCAAGGTGCGTTCCTCTCAAACAATCTGCGACTTTGGAGTGCCAGATTTCTGATGACACAGTTTTATGTGTCGCACCAATGGGGAGAGACAGAAAAGTCCGAGACTCACTCACGGTCCGCGCCGGTAACGCCAGTCAGACAAACCAGCTTGCCGGAAACCAGCCAGAGATGACCGTCAAATCACCACCTGGGGAATTCTACGTACAAATACAGAACAGGATTTAGCAAGCGAAACTCAAAGTGAATTAAGGTTTTCTTGTTTAACCCAATGGGGTAATTATGTATGTAGAAATAAAGGCAAAGGCTTTATTAAATAATAGTAAACTAAAGGAAATTATGATAATGTTGGTAATTATCAAAATGACCTAACCCAAAAGAGAAAATAGAAAATAACGAAAGCCAGAGGCACAAAGGAGGAGGCAGGTAGTAGCGTGTGTGTGTCACTTGAATAGACAAACTTAATTCAAATTTAATTCAAAGAGGGTTAAATTAAATTTAAATAAGCATGTACGAAGAATTAAAGGGAAAATCAGAATAATATCAAATAATCACTAATGATAGCAGTGAAGTATCATCCACAATTATTAGATAATCAAAAACGAAAGGTAGAATTAGAGAGAGCAGGCTGAACGCAGGAGGAAGTGAACCGTAGTAGTGGGTTTTGCCACCAGGGGGCGCACTTGTGGTTAACCTGGTTGAATCAGCCACCTTAATTTAAATTTAAATTCAAAGGAGTTGAAATCAAATCTAAATATGCGTGTAAGGGGATTGAAAAGTCAAGATGATATCCTATAATAATTAACGATAACAGTGAAGTATCGTCAATAATTATACAATAATCAGAAGGGAAAGGTAGAAATAAAACAATTCACAACGGAATGGAAAAGAGAGAAAAGAGAGAAAACAAAATTGACATGAGAAACTTAATTCAAATTAAAGTTAGGAATTTTATATTCCAAACCGAATTTGAATAAGTGTAAGACGAGTTAAAGATCAGCATAATATCTGATGGTAAATCAGATGGCTGAATAGGCAACTTGATTTAAATTAAAATTAAAATTTGTTAAACTCAATTTAAATAAGCGTGTACCGAAAGTTAAAGATCAGAATTATCTCTGATAATAATCAAGATTACTGCAAGGTATCATTAATAATTATGAAATAATCCAAAGAGAGAAGTAGAAATAAAACGATTCACAACGGAATGGAAAAAGAGAAAAGAGGAATTGACATGAGAAACTTAATTCAAATTTAAATTAGGAATTTGATATTCCAAACCAAATTTGAATAAGTGTAAGACGAGTTAATGATCAAAATAATATCTGATGATAATCACGATTACTGTAAGGTATCAGTGATGGCACATCAAATAAAACCAACTGGAAATTGACCACTTCAAAACAGAATGAAAGCAGGAAAAGTGATAAACCGACTTAGCAGGGGATGCCACGAGGGGGGGGGGGGGGGGGGGGGGGGCGCCCTTTTTTAAGTGGGTATCAGTGACTGAGCTGAGAGTCTTAACTTAAATTTTAATTCAAATCTTGTTTGAATCAAATTCAAAATAATTGTACTCAGGAGAATCTAACATCCAATAATATGTAGGCAGAGCTGTTAATGCACATATACATTGAAGTTAGACCGTAAAGTTCATATTCACAGGGAAAGTAAAAAAAAAAAAAAAAAAGATAGAATTTGAAAACAAAGTGACCTGTTTGTGAATGCCCACACGATGGCGCAATTTTTGCTCGCGCAGAATGATGTCACGGAGCGGAAGTAATCTGAGACTATACTGGAAGGCTGCCCTCCAGTGTTCGTTAGCGGAATTACATTCAGTGTGATTTTACGCTTAGAATTTCTTTCTCCTAACGTCCACACGATGGCGCCATTTGAAGTCATGGGGTTGAAGTAATTTGCACTGTTAAGCACTAAAAAGGTGTCTTTAGTGTTTGTCAGCGGAACTACGAGCACTCGGCTTCAGAGTGATTTAACTCTGAGTGTGTTTCTATGCGTCAGTTGTCTGCAAAAATCACAATTATTTCAAAATCTCGGCGGATTTTTGGTTCTATATTTCACAAAAGTGTGTGGCAGGATTTCTTCACTGCACTACACGTAAATTGTGGACAACAGGAATTATTCATCTGTTGCTTCGGCTCCCGTACACACACAATCAATATAGCACTTATGATTCAAATGTGTTAGGTTTACAATCGGTTAGCTAAGCCAATTCTTACCAGGAGTTATCGTTAATCTAACGATTATATATCAGGCCTTTTACTACTGAATCAAAGGACTCTCGCTTTGATCAGATTTTAAGTCTCACACTAAAAGAGATTTCTTCGTCTTAATAGGCGGTTTTAGACATATTAAAATGTATCACCTGCAGAGAGTTGTCTTCATCTCAAAACAGGACATTCGTGATATTAATACTGCAGTGTACTCATTTAACAGTGATAAAAACATGTCTATGCATATTTTAGCAGCTGTTAACATGTAACGTTACTGACTGACGTCGGGTTTTTTAACAGTGTATTGATTCTGAGGAGCGTATCACGGGCGCGCGCCACATACCGAAGTGTGCGATGACGTCATCACGCCAGTATGCCAAACGAAAATAATGAAATTAATAAATACACATAACTCTCTTTTCTTGTTTCGTTAACATAGCACAAATAAGCATTTAAGCACTATTATCAATATCAAGAAAATAACATTGAACAATTCTATAATGCATTTGAAGAAATTAATAAACATAAAATTCACTCTATCACACTTGCTGCTCCATTACTGCTCTGGCCAGTGACAGGGCTTCTCGCTGTTCCGTTCTGGCATGATCCAATGCCACAGCTTGCTCCGCTAACCTCATCTGCATTTCCGCGAACTCCTTCTTCAGTTCTTCCAGTTCTGCCATTTTTATTCTTGCTCACAGACCTGTGATAGAATACTGCAACAACAAAAACTAGGCTAAGTATGGCTAGGCTAAAATAAACTTTTGTTTCACATCACTTATGAATGAAAAATAAACAATCACAGAAATAAAGCTTCAATTAGCTTCAAGCTTATGTTCAGTCTCTTTCCTTTCTGCAGGAATACTCAAGTCAAACAAAATAAAATAAACAACAGCTCCAACAGAATATTCAAGTGAGAATCAGTTCAGTCAGCAGTACATAATGAATATTACATTTCACATCAGATACCAGATATGGTAGAAAGGACAGTCCCTTGAAAAAAAAAACCCAAAAATGCAGATTCACTTACTTGTGAAAACTAAATTGTCCGTACACAAGTCCATGCAAGTGTTAAACAAAGTTGAATTTCAAGGAATTGTTGTAGAATTACAAAGTTGTTAAACAAAAATACTGCAAAGCAGAAAATGTATTTTAGAGAAAATATAGAAAGATGAAAAACAATTCTCAGGGCAGAGGCTATATATTCAAAAATAGGGAGAAAAAAATGAAATCAAAAGAATTTCAAAGAGTCTGTAATACCGCTTGCGTCCACAGAGCGGCGCTAATGTGTCAAAAATGGCTAGCGAGGATTCTTCTCGAAACAACAGTAGCAAAAACTACTCGTTCTGAATCGGCTTTATTCTACATCAACAAAAAATATATATATGTCCGTGCTTTTCTTCCGGATTTCAACTGTGGTGCAACAACAATGAGGAAAACTCACAGTACCTCAGCTCCCTTAAATCGGAGACAAACACTCAGGTCACACAACTGTCAGCACGACGAGCAATGTCACTCTCCGTATCACACAGCCACGTAGTTCAGCTGCGATCACACTTGTAACTCGTGACAGCACAAGCTCGGTACAGCTTCAGCTCACCTCAACACTTGTCAACTGCTGTTTACGTAAAATAAAATAAATCAATAGAAAACTGTTTATTTCGTCTTTCACTCAGATTTACTCGTGCTACCGATCGTCTCACTCGTGCTCTCATTTTTCTTTTGCGCTCTCTCTCGCGGTTGACGTATCTTCCGAGAAAACTTTCAAAATAAAAGTCCTTGAATATATCCACATAAGCGTGTCTGACCAGTCTTAGTGAAGCATTTAAGTTCTAAGCGGAGTCAATTTCTCATAATTATAGTAAATAATAATAATGTTTAAATATTTGCTGGCTTTCTCAAGCCAACGTAATACAGAAAACCCAGAGAAACATCGACCAATTCAGTATGTAATAAATTTGTATTAGTTTTATAATAAAGGTATGCCGTGCTCTTCAACTGACATGATTTTAATTAATCCCAAATCCTGTATAATGTTTGTTCACTGATTCTAGCTTCTCTCTTTTCTGTCTCTTTCTTTTCTTGGTAACTGAGTAGGCTACACATGCTTACATTCATAAATATAAACTTTATTTCTATTCAATTTTCAACATTATTTATACAAGTGTCACACACGCCTAGCCTTTTGATGTAAATAAAAGACGAGAGTGGTAAATGTTACGGACAGGACATAGGCTATTATCATGGTACAGTTCAATATTGATTTTTATTTCCACTTCCCTTTTATCCATAGAGATGGAACTATTTGCACTGTATTTATCAATAGGAAATACATCTTGCTAAAATAATCATATGTAGGCCTACTGTGGCTCACATTAATGGGGTCGCTTGCAAGTCGCAGCAGCACGAATTACGTGACCAGCAACATATTTCTGCTTCAAATACTGTGCGTAGTCAACAGTTAGTGGTGGTTTCAGACATTATTTTATTAAAGTGCATTTGTCAGTGACTCTTATTCTGCCTGACAGAAAGAAAAGCTCGTACTGAAGGCGGAGTGGTTTGACCAATCAGATGAAAGGGGCGTGTCAGCGCCGCCCACATGTGCAAAATAAAATAAACCGATTTGTAACCACAAACAAAAAATGAAAAATCGAGCCAAAATCTAATTTTTCGTTTTTTTTTAACTAAACAAAAAACAAAACAAATTAACGAGCTGGTTTTCATTTCTCGTTATTACATTCCAAACGGGAAATGAAATTATCAAAAAGCACACGGACCGTAAACGAACAAGTGTCACAAAAATCCTTTAACATTACAACATAAGGTTGGATGAGTGAAAATATCTATGTGATGACTCGATATGGGTGAACAAGAACAACAAACACAATAAAATAATGTTCGCATGGTATAACGAAATAAATAGATAAATATGCCACTGCAACCAAAAGTGTCTCAGGACTCTTTGGTTTTCTTCATGTTTCTTCCAAATATTATGATTTATCATTTGGGGTCTTACAGAAGGTGTGTTATAAATATTAATGATATAAATCATTATATGGGTTCAGGGCTGCCCATGGTGTGTGTTTCAGTGTATTGTGTCTTGATTAGTTAGATTGATAAATCAGAATTATTTTCTCTGGACATTTTCATAATAATCTGATTTTGTTGCAGGATTATTTATTTTTTTGGCCTTTTGTACATTGTACATTTTGTACATTATGCAGAGTCTGACAGAGCTGCAATATTGTTTGTTATGGTAGTCATGATTGTGCTCTTTGTCATGGACATCATGGTCTGTAAGCGTTTCTGTCTGTTTTTAATTGTAGAGAGTGCTGAACCAGGTTTGCAATCTTGCTAAGTATCTATTTGGCAGGCAGGTTTTCTGAATTTAAGGGATTTCTTGGATCTCGACCAGGGTCAGATACGCTAAACATGCAAGATGAGGTTTGCGATGTACAAACCCAATCCTCTTAGTCTGACTCTGAATAGTCATCTGGCTGTGCGAGACTGACTTGATCTTCTCTCGTTGTTCCAGCTGAACTCCTGGGAAATAACAAAAAGAAAACCGAATTTGACAACAAGACACAACAGTATTCTCAGGTAAGTTTGTAGTTAAAGTAAAAGGTAAAAAATGTACTGTATGTGAAACTGTTTTGTGTTGGTGAGCACATGATGTGCAAAATGTACTTATTCGTATTGCAGTGATATGTTTTGTATTTGTTAAACCTCGTTGTGCTTCTTGTCTTCCAGCATCTGTTCTTCACTAGATCTACTAGATCATCTGGGGGGATTTTATTAAAATCAAGATGCTGCTGATCATTGAAGCTCTTCTTCTCATTTTAGCTGCTCTAGGACAGGTAAGCTATGAATATTACAGATATTAATACTGATGATGTGATCATTATGATTTCTGTTTCTGCAGGATCACAGCGCTGCTGCTGCTCCTGCAGGACATATTTTTACATTGGATACGGCACTGGATTCTGTTGATGATCAATATGACGGCTGTGAAGGGGATATGGCAGACCTGGTGAACACAACATATCTAAAGTATGAAATGTCTGACTTACCTGAATTTGATGAGGCTTGGCAAGAAGGTGAAGAGAAAGCCAAGAAAGCAGAGGATAACTTGCAACAGATTCATTCAGTCGCCATTCATGTGTACACTAACAGAGACTCTAACGTTTATAGTAATTTCAATAGTGCCACTCGTACTGACAAAGAAAAATACCAAATGGGGACATTCAAATGGTATTCACTTCACTTTCTGTTAACAGAAGCGATTCAGATTCTGAAGAAAACACACAATAAATGTTATAAAACTTATCGAGGTACAAATGTTGAATTTGATGTTCAGAGCAAAGAGGTTCGTTTTAGCTCATTTTCATCCTCAACTCTTGATGATGGAGTAATAGAGCGTTTTGGAAATAAATCTTGTTTTGTAATCTACACTTGTGAAGGTGCTAATTTGACTAAATATTCAAAGTATCCTTATGAGAAAGAGGTGCTGATTCCTCCATATGAGACGTTTAAAGTCACTGCTGTCATGACAAAAAGAGATCAGAAACATCTCCTGTGTGACACTGTGTTTGTGTTGAACAGCACGGGAACAAGAAGTGAACTGAACTGTGCATTGTTTAACAGTGGAAACCATGCTACTTTCTTTAATGTTTTACTAATTTTGCAAATATTGTTTTGCAAAGTGTTTAGCAGGTAAACACTTGTATATTTTACATGTTACTGAACTTTCGTGTCATGATTAATTAAAGTGTCATGAAATGCAAAGATATTGAGAGATTTAATGTCTTTTATCTTCACTAGATAACAGCTTGCAAAGATACCATGGTTTATTTTCTGTTCAGTCATTTTGCTTCCACATTGCTTGAAAGGTAAGATATATGATATATCATATCATATCATATGGCTTTTGTTATAGAAATACATTCTAGCTTAGAAAACGTCCTGTTGCAAAAATAATAAAACGTCTGCATGCAGATGTGTGAGATGAGAATTACATAGCTAATATATTATAATAAAATTAACATAACCTTGTTTTAAAAGCACTTTATATGTCGATTTAACTATTTGGACACGCATGCGCTGAACACCCATGTAGTAAACTAACACTGGAACAGAAGCTGTTCTAGACAATCTGACACCAGAAGATGAGGGAAAATACACATGTAAAGTTTACAGACAGCAGGATTCTGGAGAGACTCTGGCTCAATTAAAAAATGTTGGTGTCTTAACTTGAAAGAGAATCTCTTTTAACTGAACTTCATGCAATAGATTTCATGCTGTGATATTGTAACTTTATTCTTGCCGAGCGTTTGGTGGTATCAGGCTCAGATGAGTCCATATCTACATATGATGATGAGGAGGACGTAACTCTGAAAGCTCTAGCATAAGTTCTGCCGGAAAGACTAAATTGTTACGCCACCCATCACCTTCTCATCTAGCCAATCGTGTTCTAATGCTACGTTCACACCGGACGCGAATAGCGCGTCAAATTCGCGTCTACCGCGTCTAGTTTGACGCTTGACCACTTTGTGTTAATTCGCGTGTCAATTGCGAAATTGACGCGCGTAAAAACAAAAGTTTGAAGCGAAATTTACGCGCGTCAGAGGCGAAATCCAGAGGCGAAAGTTTCGAAGCCCTTTGGCGGCCATCTTTTTAGATGTTTATCGAGCATATCGAGAATTTAAAATGATTTATTATGTACATAAATGACATATGTAGGGTGACTGACCTCTTAAAATTTGTGATTTTTGCGGATGATACCAATATTTTTTGTTCAGGGGAAAATCTGAAGCAGCTTTTGGAGGTGGTCACATCAGAAATTAATAAGTTAAAAATATGGTTTGACTTAAATAAATTATCGTTAAATTTAGATAAAACCAAATTTATGCTGTTTGGTAATCGTAAAACCGACACACAAGTAAAAGTTATGATTAATAATGTTAAAATAGAAAGAGTGTATGAAAATAAATTTTTGGGTGTGATTCTTGACCATAAAATTTGTTGGAAACCCCATATCAAATATGTTAGAACAAAAGTAGCGCAGAGTATTGGAGTAATGGGGAAAGCAAGGCATGTATTGAGTAAAAAAGCACTTTTTATCTTGTATTGTTCCCTTGTGTTGCCTTATTTAAATTATTGTGTTGAAGTATGGGGCAACACCTACAAAACCACCTTACAAACATTAAGCACAATACAAAAAAGAGCAATTAGGATAGTAAATAAGGTAGGATATCATGAGCATACTAATTTGCTATATTTAAAATTGCACACTCTAAAGTTTAATGATCTCGTTAAATTTAGGACCGCTCAATTAATTTATAAAGCAATAAATAAACAGTTGCCTGGAAACATACAACAGTTATTTACAGATAGGGTTGGGGGTTATAACTTGAGAGGGGATTTAAATTTGAGTCAACATAGGATTCGGACAAAACTCAAAAGTATGTGTATTTCGATTTGTGGGGTGCTTTTGTGGAATGGTCTGAGCAGTTCGATCAAACAAAGTGTTAATATGTTGCAATTCAAAAAACGGAATAAAAGTTTTATTTTTGATAAGTACAGAAGTGAAGAGGGTGAATGATATTTCATTATGGTTGGAAATGCAGTTTGATCATGTTTTTTTTATGCTTTTATTTTATTTTTTCATTATCTTAATATTAAGATAAAGTATTACTTTAATTTAGCAGGTATTTTTTTTATTATTATTTAAAACGTTATGTTAGATTTATCTTGTCTGATTGTGAATTGGTTTGGGTAGTTACTGGGGGTAGGTCTTGATAAGCCTAGGGCTTCTACCTATCCCTTTTCGAACAGGTTGATTATTATGCTAAAAATATATATATATATATATATATATATTTTTTTTTTTTTTGTGTGTTTAATTATTTGTATGGATACTTCATACGTATTGCTGTCTTTATTTATTTATTTTATTATTATTTTTATTAATTGTTCGAAATAAAGGTTTCATTCATTCATTCATTCATTCATTCATTCATTCATTCATTCATTAGCATTAGCATTATTCGAGAGAGTCACCGCTGGTATATGCTCTGGAGAGCAGAAACAGCTGCGTAGGGGACATCGTCGCTGTACTCGGGTCCACCAGACCCTCCGGAGGGTTTCAGGAGTTTCACAATTTGCCAGGAGCTAGGTTTGGTGGACCAAACTTGTGGTATAATGCTACGTTCACACCGGACGCGAATAGCGCGTCAGGCGCGAGTGATTTCAATGTTTACGGTGCAGATCCACTTGTCCGTGCGACACTTCTGTTGCGCCGGGCTCCACTTTATTCCTATGGGTGACGTCACGCGACTTTAACGTGCCTTGTACGGCCTACGCTGTCCTCGTCAGCGTCCTCACCATTAGGTCCCCCAAACCTAGCTCCTGGCAAATTGTGAAACTCCTGAAACCCTCCGGAGGGTCTGGTGGACCCGAGTACAGCGACGATGTCCCCTACGCAGCTGTTTCTGCTCTCCAGAGCATATACCAGCGGTGACTCTCTCGAATAATGCTAATGCTAATGCTCGATAAACATCTAAAAAGATGGCCGCCAAAGGGTTTCGAAACTTTCGCCTCTGGATTTCGCCTCTGACGCGCGTAAAATTCGCTTCAAACTTTTTTTTTTACGCGCGTCAATTTCGCAATTGACACGCGAATTAACACAAAGTGGTCAAGCGTCAAACTAGACGCGGTAGACGCGAATTTGACGCGCTATTCGCGTCCGGTGTGAACGTAGCATAAAAGATAGGTCCTTACACGTGTCTGAGTTCGCAGATGCTGACACTTCCATGTACCTCTATCCTCCCCACCACCACCGAGATGGTTCCTTCCCCTCCATCCTCCACACCACCACCACCAGGATGGTCCCTTCCCCTCCATCCTCCCCACCACCACCGAGATGGTTCCTTCCCCTCCATCCTCCACACCACCACCACCAGGATGGTCCCTTCCCCTCCATCCTCCCCACCACCACCACCAGGATGGTCCCTTCCCCTCCATCCTCCCCACCACCACCACCAGGATGGTCCCTTCCCCTCCATCCTCCCCACCACCACCACCAGGATGGTCCCTTCCCGTACCTCACGGGGTTGGCTTCGCCCCTGCCTTCGTCTTCAGGCAGGAAATGCAGAGTCCGTACTCTCAGATCTACGCCAAAGAACTTTATATCATAATATTGCTTGCTGCAGCTGTTAATAAATGTTTAATTGTCACAGTATTATTCTCCCGAGTCTTTCTGGTAGAACTGCTCTGTAGTTGAGTTCTTCACTGATGAAATCCGCTCTCTCAGACTGAAGAGAACCTGGGTGAGTAACAGATAAATTATTCTGTAAATGTCTTATTTTATAAAATGGAACTTTTAATTTCAGCAGTTATAATTGTGATTTTTCTCTTTTAGTTTATTTGTACAGCACATTTTATAATATATAGCAGGGTTCTCAAGTCTCACGCATTGGCCGTGAGACACACGCAATTCAACCAGTTCACACGCTCACACGCCACACAATGTATTTCTCACGCTGAAAAGGCAATGCCAACCAAGTTCTCCTGCAAGCTTTATACATAACGTTGTATACGAGGCGCAGGCACACAAAGTGAAGTTTCCTGCCGCCAGCGCGTCCGTATCTCAGCCAGATTGCGTTCGTTACTAGGCATGCGTGAAGTCCGCGGACACACGGAAGTTGACGGACATATTCTCGGCCACCGCGACATCGCGCGAACACACGTCGTCATGGAGAATGTAAGTTGGAAGAAAGCTCGCCTAACATTTTTAGGCTAGAACATTTAATATATAGCCCCTCGTATACATTATTGATGCAGTCAAAACTCTACAACTGCTTTGCAACCAGGCCAGAAGCTTTGACTCAGTTTGGCTAGTTATCTGAAACTAAGGGAAATGTTATGGGAAGGAATTAAGATGTATTTCTTAATTTTATTTTAAATTATATATTATACTGTATTAACCCAGCCAGCACAGCCATGTGGGGCCCACATGGGTTTGACCTGGGCTATTTAACTGGGACCCAGACAGTTCTGTCCACGGCTTCCATGTAGGCCCCACATGGGTTTGCCCAGATGAAATGAACACTGCTCAGTGTGCACACTACAGGCTGTTAAATGGAACACACATCAGTGTTGGAGTTAATGAGATAATTAATTGATTAAATAATGATTGAGCATTATTGTTAACAAGCAGAATCACTGAAGGAAAGAGAAACACAATAACTACTTCCGGCCACAGCCTTAGATGAAATCAACTGAAGATAAAATACACAAAATCTTTCAAAATCTGATTAAACAACTCCACAAACAGCATTACCAGCTTCACTTATTACTAACCAGGTTGACTTTATTTCTGGTAGACGTCTACAGAATTTCTTATTGAGAATTAACAGAGTTTAAGATGTTGATGATTTAATGAAAATAATAGTTTGGTTTGATGTCACCATTATGGTGATAAGTGTTTGCTTTAGTTGGGCTCTTGACTTTTTAAAATTAGTTTTTCTCTGGCAGCTGTATCTGATTGTTATGTTGAGCATCAGAACATATGTTGTTATGTTAACAGCAAGAGAAAATGCAATCAGATGTTATAAGCTGATTGATGATAAGAATCTAATCATCATATAGTGGCTTAACTCACTAATATTGTGTGTGAGTTTTATACGGGTGATATGTTATTCATTTTATTTTATTATTGTGATTCTACAGCAAGAGATCCAACACATTTTTATCAGAACATCAAATGATTTTTAAAACATTATTTTCACATTTTGGACTTTTACAATTTTTACTCACACACAGACATCAAGAATCAGCATATGAATCGCTATAATGGTGACATGCTTCATGGTGCAATGCATTCTGGGTTAAAACGTTATGTTAGATTTATCTTGTCTGATTGTGAATTGGTTTGGGTAGTTACTGGGGGTAGGTCTTGATAAGCCTCGTATGATGCACCCAGAATGCATTGCACCATGAAGCATGGCACCATTGTTGAGATTCATATGCTGATTCTTGATGTCTGTCTGTAGAATCACAACAATAAAACAAAATGAATAACATATCACCCATAAAAAACTCAGACACAACATTAGTGAGTTAAGCCACTACATGATGATTATATTCTAATAATCAATCAGCTCATAGCAACTGATTGCATTTTCTTTTGCTGTTCTCAACATAACAATCAGATACAACTGAACAGAGAAAAACTAAAGTTAAAAAGTCAAGAGCCCAACTAAAGCAAACACTTATCACCATAATGGTGACATCAAACCAAACTATTATTTTCAATAAATCATCACCATCTTAACCTCTGTTAATTCTCAATAAGAACTTCTGTAGACGTCTACCAGAAATAAAGTCAACCTGGTTAGTAATAAGTGAAGCTGGTAATGCTGTTTGTGGAGTTGTTTAATCAGATTTTGAAAGTTCCCTTTCGAGAGGTTCCTCTTATTGCGTAATAGCTTTACGCTATGGGAAAACTCCTTTTCTCGAGAAATATTGAAGTCTTTATGTAAAACGCATTGCAGCTGCACAGCATACAGCAATGAGCGAGGCAGCTCGGTCATTGGCTGTGCTGCGGCAACTTGCACGAACCAATGACGGGGCGACTCTGAACCCGCTTCCAATGAGCGTGCTTCGCGCCCACGCGCGTCAGAGCCCGCCAAGATGGGCGTGGCCAAGGGCTATATATTGGGCGCCCCGTCGTCTGAGTTCTTTAGATTTAATCTCCTTCAGCAAAGAACCTTCTCTTCGCTGGATCCTCCGGATTTGTTGGAGTCTTTTCACCGCCGCCATCGACAAGCCTACAGCAGGCCTTCGATCGCCCTTCTGCTAAGCCATCCGGCGCGCACCATCTATATCCTTTTTCAAAAGCTATCAGTGTTCGCCCCCGCGACACTTTTTCTAAAAGAGTCAAATTTCTAACAAGGCGTTGTTTCAAATGCCTTCCTGCGCCTCGTGTCGAGGCCCTCTTCAGGACGGGGATCGTCACATCATCTGCGCCCGCTGCTTGGGACCGGACCACGCAGAGGCTGCCCTTACTCGAGGCGGATGTCCCGAGTGTGACGCCCTGGGCCTCACCGAGCTGCGCGCTCGCTTCGCCGTTTTCACCGCGAAAGAGCCCACCTCTTCCGTGCTGCCGTCTCCTCTAGTCGAGCCGCGAAAGAAAAAACGCCGCTCACAGAGGCCGCCGGAGCACGCGGTTTGCAGTGATGTCACGCCGGGCCAATCCCCGCGTGCTTCACCACCACCCGAAGACTCCCCGCCGCCAGTCCAGTTCACACAGGCGGACCAGCACCCCTCCAGCGGAGCGATGGGGCTCGTCTCGTTTGGCGCGTCAGGGGATGACGATGACAAGGATGACAGTTTTTCCTGTGATGCTGCATCCGACGATTGGCCGGGCTCGTCCTTCGACCCCGCGCCATCGACATTAGCGGGCACGAGCGCGGGCTCCAGCATGGACTCTGAGATCGTCCGCATTCTCTCTAAGGCCGTGGAAGACCTCGGGCTCGATTGGTCTTCCCCGGAAGAACCCGCCCGTAGCCGACTGGACGAGTGGTTCCTGCAGGGGCGCCGACAGGCCCCTCGACAAAGACCCTCCCCCTTCTTCCCGGAAGTTCACGACGAACTCACGAAGTCGTGGAAAGCCCCGCACTCCGCTCGCCTGAAGCCTTCTTTTTCTTTGTCGCTCTCCTCTGTGGACGGCGCGAAAGAAAGAGGCTATGAGGGGACTCCGCCCCTCGAGGAGGCTGTGGCCAATCATCTGTGTCCACCCTCCAACGCTGGATGGAAAGCTAAAGCTTCTCATCCCTCGAAGCCTTGCCGATCTACTTCAGCTCTCGCCGGTCGCGCATACGCCGCCGCCGGCCAAGCTGCATCAGCGCTTCACTCTATGGCTGTCCTCCAGGTATTTCAAGCCAAACTTCTCCGCAGTATGGACGAGTCTGGACCCGATCCTGAGGCATTTAAGGACCTACGCAGCGCCACCGACATAGCGCTGCGAGCTACAAAAGCCACCGCCCAATCCATCGGCCGTGCTATGGCTAACCTGACTGTCCTTGAGCGCCATCTGTGGCTGACGCTAACAGAAATGAAGGATGCCGATAAGGCGTCATTTCTCGACGCGCCTATCTCCCAAAGCGGCCTGTTTGGACCAGCGGTGAAGGAGTTCGCCGAGCGCTTCACCGAAGCCCGTAAGGACTCACAGGCTATGCGTCACTTCCTGCCCATGCGATCCAGCTCATCGCAGAGCCGCCAACGGCCGCCTCAGCAGCAGCGAGCTAAGACAGCGCCCCCCGTTTCTCAGCCCAAACCTGAAACGGATTTTCGACGCCGCTCGCGCTCCGCCAACAGGAAGCAACCGCCCGAGCGACGGGGACCTCGGCCCAGGATTGTGCTGAACCCAGAGCCTCGTAAGTCCTCCTAGCTATAGGGAGGAAAAGGGAGAGCGCGTGTCTCGCAAGAGCCGGACCGTTCTCTCCAAAACGTTTAAAGCATTACCCAGTCCCCTCACAGGCGGCTGGAAATGTCTATATAGCAGCCAATGTGCCAGCCACACAGCTCGCCTACCTGCAAACAAACGCCGTTTTTACGGCGACACACAGAAATCACATAAAGAGCTATTTTCTGCCTTTGTCATTAAAGGGTCACGTGTCCACACCAAAGTGCGCATTCCCACATATCAAAACTGTAAATTCAGTGCCAAATGTTTTCCCAGCTCAGGCTGGACGCCCCATAAATGTAGATTGTGTGCCAACTGTCACGTATGCACCACTACACACAAGCACTGTTCCCACAGTTATAAACACTTCCCCAGTAAAAGCGGGAAGTTGTATAAGAGTAGCGCGTGTGCCCGCTGTTATGCACGCACCCCAACTCACAAACACTGTTTATATGGCCAAAAACCTCCCGCCACGAGCGGGAAGTTTTATGAAAGTGGCGCGCGTGCCTACCACAGTCTATGCACCCCCACCCATAAGCACTATACACACAGTGTTAAACATTTCCCCATCTCACTCTGTGAGCATTACAGCGAGCGTGCCTGTAATCTCACACGCACCCCTGCACTCGGCATTCAACAAAGCTGCTCAGCGCGCGCCCGCGCCGCTGACAGCTGTGAGCTCGGTATTAACACAGAACGATTCGCTGGCGGGAGCCATACGTCACTGCGACACGCCCCTGGCCAGCATTCAGCCCATATCTGTGCGAGCGAAAGCTTGGGAAAATATCCCCGACATGCCGAAATGGGTTTTGAACATAATAAAACACGGTTACTCGCTCCAATTCGCTCGCAGATCGCCCCGCTTCACAGCAGTGGTAGAGACGAAAGTGAGAAAAGATGTTTCACATGTTCTACGCACCGAGATGCTCAAACTGATAGAGAAAGGCGCTATAGAAACAGTGCCCCCTCTATGAGCGAGGCAGGTTTTTACAGCCGCTATTTTCTCGTCCCGAAAAAGGATGATGGTCTCCGCCCCATTCTAGATCTCAGACATCTGAACAAAGCTTTAATGATTCGCTCGTTCAGAATGTTAACAACCAAGCATATCCTCGCGCAAGTTCGCCCGGGGGATTGGTTTCTGTCAGTGGATCTGAAAGACGCTTACTTTCACATTCCAATAGCGCCTCATCAAAGGCCATTTCTGAGATTCGCTTTCGAGGGACAGTCATACCAGTACACAGTACTACCATTCGGCCTGTCACTGGCACCCCGTACATTTACGAAATGTATGGATGCAGCACTTTCCCCCCTGAGACAGCGGGGAGTGCGAATACTAAATTATCTCGACGATTGGCTAATATTAGCACAATCAGAGAGCCAGTTAGTGACACACAGGTCTTGGGTTATCAGTCATCTAGAGTGTCTGGGTCTAAAAATCAATTTTGCAAAGAGCATGCTATCCCCCAGCCAGAATATTTCTTTTCTGGGAATAGTGCTAGACTCAGTACAGATGACAGCGCGCCTCTCATCAGAGCGCGAGCTCACTATTCGGCGCCTTGCAACATCGTTCAAAGCGGGTGCGCGCGCCCCCGTCAAGCGATTTCAGAGGATGCTCGGTCTCATGGCCTCAGCATCAGCTGTACTCCAGCTAGGATTGTTGCACATGCGTCCTCTCCAACGCTGGCTCAAAAGCCATGTCCCCACTCACGCGTGGCGCTCGGGCCACTTTTTAATCAGAGCAAATCACGGCTGCATAAAAGCCCTGACGCCCTGGAAAGCTGTCGACTGGTATCAGTCCGGCGTGAGTTTGGGCGTGAACACAAGGAGAAAAATGATCACGACAGATGCCTCCAATATAGGTTGGGGGGCCCTTTACGAGGGCAGGCCTGTCTCCGGCTTATGGTCAAACCCGGAGAAGCGCCTACATATAAACTGTCTGGAATTGAAAGCGGTCGCTTTGGCTCTCAGAGCCCTGCTGTGCCAGGCGTTCTGAACCAGGGAGCGGACATGCTGTCCAGAGACAAAGTTCTCCCAGGAGAATGGTCTCTCCACCCCCTGACGATTCAGTGGTTATGGCAAGTCTGGCCGAGCCGACCGCTGTATGCCTTCCCCCCGGTCGCGATGCTACCTCAGGTCATCAGTCGGATCAGGGAGGAAAAATGTGCAGTGCTCCTGGTAGCCCCACTCTGGAAGAACCAGACGTGGTTTCCAGAACTGATGCAGATGACGCAATCTGCCCCATGGCCGATTCCACTGAGGCTAGATCTCCTCAGGCAGGCCAACGGGATGATCCTCCATCCCCGCCCCGATCTGTGGGCCCTCCATGCGTGGCCCCTCAACGGATTCCCGGGAACCTCCCTAGTGGAGTGTTGAGAACCATCACTGAGGCGCGAGCGCCCTCTACGAGGCGCTTATATGCCCAGAAATGGAAGCTGTTCAGTGACTGGTGTAAACCCAGGAACCTGAACCCTGAGACATGCGAAGTGCCGAGTGTGCTGGTTTTCTTACAGGAGCTGTTGGAGGCAGGCCGCACCCCCTCCACGCTCAAAGTATATGTGGCTGCCATAGCAGCATCACATGAGCCGGTCGAAGGACGCACACTAGGGAAAAACTACCTAGTTGTTCATTTCCTGAGGGGCTCCAGGAGGATGAATCCCCCGCGCCCCCCCTCGGTGCCGATTTGGGACCTGGCCACGGTCCTGGACGCACTTAAGCATGCCCCGTTCGAACCCCTCCGAACTGTGCACCTTAAACAGCTGTCGCTCAAAACTGCTCTCTTGCTGGCTCTCGCCTCGGTCAAGAGAGTGGGCGACCTGCACGCGTTGTCATCAAGCGCTACCTGCCTGGAGTTTGGACCTAACGACAGCAGGGTTGTCCTCAGGCCAAAACACGGGTATATTCCTAAGGTGCTCTCTACTCCTTTCAGAGCACAGGTGATATCTTTGGCCGCGCTATCGTCCCCAGTATATTTGGAACGTTCTGCCCTGTTCAGACAGACAGAGCAGTTGTTCGTATGCTTTGGCGGCCGCACTAAAGGTCTGGCTGTGTCAAAGCAAAGAATATCGCGCTGGATAGTTGATGCTATAGCGCTGGCTTATGAAGCCAAGGGCCTTCAGTGCCCCTTGGGCATCAGAGCTCACTCCACGAGAGGCATGGCTTCCTCGTGGGCGTGGTCGAGTGGGATACCCATTCAAGATATTTGTGCGGCTGCAGGCTGGGCCTCACCGTCCACATTTATCAGGTTTTATAAACTACAGGTCCCCTCGTTGCACTCTAGCATACTGTCGGTCTAACTATGCATAGGCTGAGGTGTGTACATGCTGAGCATTGTCTCCCCCCTCATAAAATCCGTCTTTGACTGATGTAGAGGAATTTTCATACATGACAATACATGAAAATGTGCTTGTGTGTGTGTCTCTGGACGCCCATCGGGCCGTTCCAAGTTGTCCTTTTATAAAGCCCGCCTTCGGCTGGCTCGTTGGATAATTACTTTGCTCGAAGGCTCAGACATCTGCCTCCGGCTTAATAGAGCGAAGTCAGCACGCACGGCGTTTTACATGGCGTTCCCATAGCGTAAAGCTATTACGCAATAAGAGGAACCTCTCGAAAGGGAACGACTCGGTTACTAACGTAACCTCGGTTCCCTGAGAGGAGGGAACGAGTATTGCGTAATCTGCCGTGCTTGTGCTTGGTCAGTTTGCTTCAGTCGATTGAACCTAAAGAACTCAGACGACGGGGCGCCCAATATATAGCCCTTGGCCACGCCCATCTTGGCGGGCTCTGACGCGCGTGGGCGCGAAGCACTCTCATTGGAAGCGGGTTCAGAGCCGCCCCGTCATTGGTTCGTGCAAGTTGCCGCAGCACAGCCAATGACCGAGCTGCCTCGCTCATTGCTGTATGCTGTGCAGCTGCAATGCGTTTTACATAAAGACTTCAATATTTCTCGAGAAAAGGAGTTTTCCCATAGCGTAAAGCTATTACGCAATACTCGTTCCCTCCTCTCAGGGAACCGAGGTTACGTTAGTAACCGAGTCGATTTCGTGTATTTTATCTTCAGTTGATTTCATCTAAGGCTGTGACTGGAAGTAGTTATTGTGTTTCTCTTTCCTTCAGTGATTCTGCTTGTTAACAATAATGCTCAATCATTATTTAATCAATTAATTATCTCATTAACTCCAACACTGATATGTGTTACATTTAACGGCCTGTAGTGTGCACACTGAGCAGTGTTCATTTCATCTGGGCAAACCCATGTGGGGCCTACATGGAAACCGTGGACAAAACTGTCTGGGTCCCAGTTAAATAGCCCAGGTCAAACCCATGTGGGCCCCACATGGCTGTGCTGGCTGGGAATAGTCTTTCTAGTTACATTAAGGCTACGTGTATTAAAGCAGAGTGCCTGTCAAAACATACTAATCATAGCCTAATCATTGCTATTGCATTTGTATTTTTCAAAGATGTCAGGGAAAAATGCAAAAAGATTTGTTTTTCCAAACTGTTTGAAACAATTTATTATTTGTAATTTTGAAATATAACATTAAAGAGTAGGCCTATATTTGATGTGATGAATTTCTCTGTCATTTATCAGATTTACCAACTGCTATAATTTCAATTTGTGCTGGTTTTTATGAACAATGGGTAAAATTGGGGGCGGGGCTCCATTAAGGCTCCTCCCCTAACCGCATGTGATCTCAATCCAAGCTTTTGATCAAACTTGAGAACCCTGATATAGTTAAAAACATCTTAAAAGTATCTTACAACCCCTAAGTAAACTAAAATAGCTGAAATAGACTATAGACGAATAGTTTCATTTTCTTTCCTTTTTCCCCCAAAATTTTCAGTCACACAGTCACACACAGTCACGTTTATATGTATATATTTATTTTTTACATTTCTGGTGGGGTCAGTGTTATGTGACTCAGTGAGTTAAACACTTCAATTACTAATTGAACTATAATGTGTAAAACTGACAGGCCTGATTTTAGAATCTGTTCACATTTTCTTTACAGTTTGCAGATCAAAAATACAGTGAAATCAACAATATTCACTGAACCTGGATATAAAGTTTTTTCCATCATTGCTTCAATAAATGTTTTGGTGCCATTTGGTTAGTTTTCCTGATTGCAGGTATCATGATTGTACATTTAAACTTCTATATAAAAAATAAATTCACTCTAAAACACCCTTTTACCTTCAAATAATTGAGTGGTTTAATTTGATTTGAAGTATGAGACTTGTCCTGAATCCCCAGTTTAAAATTGCTGTAGTTCAAACTGCTGTCATTTTATTTACCTGTTACTGTTGATTATTAACTATTAGGCTACTGTGACTCAAATATGACCACTCATATTTCCTTATGATCTGATTCACCTCAGCCCAAATCAAAGTGTAAAACTGATTCCAGATCATCAGAACAACATGCTTATCATTCACAGTTAAATATTAAGTGAAAGTGGAATTAGATCTGTAATCTCTCAATGCATGTCTGTTCATAACGAAGCAAACGTTTTCTTCATAATTTACATCAAATATGATGCAAATTTCACCTAAATTGTTTTGCATGAAGATGAACCTTCTTATCTGTATTTTCATATTTTCAGTGCTTGTGATGATCTCTGAAGGTACGTATGATCTTTATAGGCAACAGTGGGGCAGAAAGTGTGAAATATCCTTCACTTGACCTTAACTGTTATACTTTATTTATTTTTTATTGTAATTTGTATATTGTACTTTAGAGTGACATGATATTGATGAAACTGTGAAGCGCATTTATTTTTAACTAGATATTGGTAAAAAAAAAAAAAAAAAGTATGATACAAGCACTTTTGTCGTCTTTTCAGAGCATTTCTAAGTGACCTTACCATAGACATGATGCAATTTAACCATTTACAGCGTTACACTGTCATTTTAAAGAAAAAATGCTGTCAAATTTGTTCGTTTTTTAAGTAAAAACTATAAATTACTGTATAATTTTCAGTAAAAGGACATTCCCAGAAGTCCCTGTGTGGCACATCACATATATTTTGTATAAATAATTGTGTTTATTGTTATCAGGTTTTGTTACATATTCTGTTATTTGTGTTTTGTCGTTGTGTGTATGAATCTGTGCACCATAAATTGAGTCCTGGCCATGTTTTATGGACAGGCCACTTATGATGAACTCTGATTCATCATGTGGCTTTTTATTAGTGAGGGGAAGATTGGATACTTTTACTGACTTGGATATTTCATATTCCAATCAGCAAAAATGATGATTCAAGGCATTTTGTTCATTTGAGTTGGGTAAAATTAAATTGTTACATTTTTAATAGCCAAATAGCCAACATGTCAACATGCACACTTTGTCTACTGCACCAATCCCCTGGTCTGAGTTGTTCGTTCTTTTGTCATGTAACAGCCGCATGGGCCATGTTAAAGTAACAACAGGTAACTTTTCAGCCTTCATAATATATTTCCAAGTCTCTTGTGATGGTACATCGACTTACAATAGGTTGAATGACACGTCTGCCATAGCCTGACGGGGTCTGTAGCGTTTTTAATCGTACTTTTAAACTTCGGGTTTCGGGTAGTAACCGGCGAACAAAGAGAACTACAAAATTCGACTGCTTTACGGCATATACGTCACTTCCACCACTACCCCCACTTCCTTAAAATCGGACTTGCGAGCCAAATGTTATAGTCATGGCCGAAGCAGCACAGAAAAACAAGAAAGCAAAGGTTTTATCGGAGCAAAGCAAAAAGAGAAAAAGAGAAAGTGATCGCGTTAAAGGCAGAACGAGGATCAACATTGCAGAGCTGCCAACTCTCACGCATTGGCCGTGAGACACCCGCATTTAATTGGTTTCACACGCTCACACGCCACACCCCCGGTTTCTCACGCTAAATTGTCAACCCGGTCGGTCAAATGCCTGAAAGATGAGTTTATCTATAGATCTCTACCTGTTGAGCCACTCGTGATCGACAAGTTATACCGCAAATTAGTTCAAATCTCCCGGAATCTAGAGCGAGCGCGCACGCGAGACAGAGACTGTGCTCCAACGCGCGCGGACGGCAGAGAGAGAAAGCGAGCGAGAGACCTTGCGTGTGCAGGGAGCATCGAACCCCCCATCGAAAAAAGAATGCCTCTCTCTAACCTCTCTAATTCGCTAGAGTAGTAGCGAATTATCAATCTGGTAGCTAGTAAACGATATTCTAGTTTTTGATGGTTAGCTATCGCTAGTATTCTCGTTCTGATTTGAACTTTGCAATCGATGAAATGCAAATAGCAAATGTTTGACCTAAAAAGTGTAGTCTACTCAAGATGTACAAAGAAAGGAGGAAGATTATTAATAAAATCATATTTTAGGATATCTAACATGTCTGTGATATTTGTTTATTTGTCTTGCCTCAAGCTATAATGCAAATCGATTTGTAAAATTTGCAGATTCATTTATGGTAGCTTGATATTATAATATTGACGATACATGGTTATTATCAACCACTCAAACATTGCATTGAAGTATCATATAGATTCAGTAAAACGGTAACCAATAGACTAGGCTACTATAATGACGCTGGCTTGTAAACACTATCATTTGTCGTTATAAAAAAAATAAAACACATGAAATTATATTCATATGACATGCTGAAATATATGCCACTGTACCTGGGATGAAGACATTTCACACACGCGAGAACACCTCCATGTGACCTCCTCCTACAGTGTTCAGGGCTATCATGGTTGTCAACAAATGCACGTGCATGTAGGATGACAGTTTACGACAGTAGTAGAGGACAATACTGTTTCCCAACTGTAGGGGGAGCCCGAGAGCAAAAAACTACCTGTTGTTACTTTAAAGAAATATGTTTTTATTCATTTTTCTTCTTTCAGAGCATCTGCTAGTATCAGGATCATATGAGTCTATATCTGCATCTGTGGGTGAGGACGTCACTCTGAACTGCTCTGTCGACTCTCACATCAAAGCTGAACACATTGAAGAGGTTTCATGGAGGAAAACAGATGAAGATGAAGATATTCTGGTTCTGCTCTACCAGAACAATGAGGCTTTTCCAGATTCATCAGATGAGCAATACAGAGACAGAGTTAAGTTCTTCACTGATGAAATCCCCAAAGGAAACTTCTCTCTCAGACTGAAGAGTGTCAGAACTGGGGACAAAGGAGTTTACATGTGTCAAGTGTTTGCTGGAGGACTTTCAGCCAATGCAACTGTGGTACTGGAGAGACTGGGTGAGTTAGAAATAAGAAAAATGAGTTTTATATATTTCAGTGAAAGTGAGTTTCATGATTGTTTTGTTTGTTGTTGTTGTTGTTGTTTGGTCCAGGTTCTGGTATGTATACCGTTTTATAAATCTAAACTTTTGTGCGTACATAAAATCGACCTTGTACTCATTCTTACGGGATAAAATCTACACCGAGTTTTATACATTTGGTCCCTGGTGTTTAACCTTAGCCTGGTTAAAACCAGACCATTCTCAGTTGTAACTGAGTTATGGTCTAGCAAAGCGTCATAGACAAATCATTTCCAGAGGGGCGTCACCAACGGACGTCGCGGATAGACCTAAAACCAATCAGAGCGATGAAGGAGATGACGTATGCAGAGCGGGGGAGAAACATCTCCGAGTGTTGTTCTTTGCTCGGTTTTTAACAAAAAGGAAACGTTCAAATCGCTTAAAACAGACGCGATAGCTGATTCGAACGAGTGATGTTCGACAGCGGCATCCATCTTTGTAATGTAGGCTACAAAATCTGCTTCAAAATCCCAGCGCTGCCGTCATCGTGTAAAGCCCGCCCCAACTTTTCTGATTGGTGCCGCGATTTCGGCGGATTGGAAATGAGCTTGAATGAGCTCTTTGCCAGACTAACTTTCAGAGCAAATCTAAATTTGCCGGAAGTTGTCTGGGTTTTCCCAGGCTAGTTTAAACTGCTATTACTGTGAACTCTTTTGTATGTGTTACCTGTCACTTAGAACCACAAAACCAGTAAAAAAATATGTTTGTAAATTAATATACAGGGAGTTTTCCATAATACTGTTCCTCTTTGTTCAGAAGCTGATGTCTTGTGTTTTTGCAGCTTTCTCGGTTTCACACATAATGGTGTTTATTCTCTGCATTGCTGCGTCTGTATCTGCACTCCTGCCCTGCTGTTTAATCTACTGCAGATGTTGCAATTTCTCAAATGCTCAGTGTCAAGGAATTAAATACAACTGTGGTGAGTAGTACCGGCAATACACAAATACTAAACAATATTAAAGCAACTGAATGTAGTTTTGTGTATTTTTGTGACTTTGGAGCCCCCTACACTGAATGGCATGCATTGTCTGTCCTAATTAAAGTGGAACGTCCTACACGTGCATGTGTTGCTGCAGCCCGATCTCATGAAAGTGCGTTTCTATACCACGAATTTTATTTCTCGTGCCATTATACACCAAAAATAGTTTTTGCGTGCATATGATACGCAGTTTTCGCGTTTATATGGTACGCACTTTATCTTTATGGCGTGTATTAGGCTACGCATGCATTCCAAACCCTAATCCTACCCAAGTGGTTTACAGTGCGTAGCATATGCACGCAAAAAAACTTTTTTGCTGTATAAATAGCACAAGAAATAAAATTTGTGGTAGGCCTATAGATACGCACTTTCATGAGATCGTGTTGCTTTCTGCCATAAAGCAGTCTGCCCTTTTCGCGGAATTTCGTGCCCTCTCAAAAAACATATACTCCAAAAACAGACATTTGGGGGGGAAGTATGGGAAAGAAACAGAAACCATTCTGTAACGATGAGGCAGGAATGAAGCGGAGAGAGAATCCAAATGCAAGCACTACTTTAATGAAACAAACAGGTAATCCAGGGCAAACAATAGAACTCAGAACATGGAACTCAGGACAGGAACAAGGAACAGCAAACAGCTACAACGACCAACCAAACACAACTGAAACACAGAGGTTTAGCAGGCAAACAAGCTAAACAAGATAACAAGGGGGCGTGGTTAGTCCGAAAAACCTCAGGAGACTAATAAACAAAACAAGGAACACCTGTGGACAATGAGCAAACAAATGACAAGACACATGGCAGGATCACATGACAAACAGGGAATCACGTGGCAGACAAGACAAAACCCACACCGTGACACATTCGCCTTATTCACCACCATTCAACCCGAAATAAGTCATATTACCATTCCAATAACTCCGAAGCTGTTCAGTTAAGCTAAAAAACCTGCATAGTTCCCCTTTAAGGATTGATTCTAGTTGCTTGTCCCTTGCATGGAACGATTACAAACCAAAGTGATGATGTTATCTAGTACATTACGCTAGCAAACTCATTATGGTAAACCTATTAACTTCTGCTTTCTGCATGAATTATTTTTGTTTCATTCATTAAAAAAAATAGTCCTAAAAACTGAAATAGTTGATCATCCACCATAGCTTACTTGCTCCACAGCATCATCAAGGCAACAACTGACGTATTTGTTGGCGACAGTAAACTGATATCCCATTCTGTTTCGCTTCGATGTGTGCAATGTAGAAACGCAAGCTGCATCCGAAATCGCACTAGGTACTACATTTGAACTTACTTCGCGACGGTTAAAAAGTGTGTTATATACAGTAGTATGAATATGGATTTATAGACCCCAGCGGCGCAAATTAAGCAAAACAAAACAAAACGAATGGGCCGCTGATGTAAGAGTTTTATGGGCCGTTTAGACAAAAAAAATGTATCGGCCCAAAAAGCACGTCGTCCACCGGGAAAGTGCTTGGTCTGCCAGATGGCCAGTCTGCCCCTGTATGTACTGCTGCATTTTTTTGCAGGTCTATTCAGGTGGAGCTGGGTGAAGGTGGAGCTAAGTGAAGGGTTTTAGACAAACTCTGAAAGCTTGCTGCAAACCACTATAGTGAATGGTAACCAGCCATTTAAATGTTGAGCAGCAAAGCTCATTGTGTGCAGATGCGACATGAAAGTTAACTCTTTAAATATCATCAGTTTGCGGTAAAGACCCATCAGCCTGAGCCATCTAGAGTTTCATGACAGAACTAGGCATTAATAGCAGCTGCACAAACACTTTGTCATAACATGGTCGGTGGCCCTTGGCTATGTATTGTTGAAATAATTTGGCCCTTGGAGAAAACTAATTGAGGAACCCTGGTTTAGGACAAGAAGCAATCTCTTTTACCCCTGCTAAATCTATTGCCATTTTCCTTCTTGCCCTCATAGCCATGTCAAGGTTTGTCTAGATCAGGGTTTTCCCTAACTATTTTACATTAGAAAATAAAAGTCTTTTCCTTTTCAGGGTTCACTGTGAAAGGTCCCTCTGGTTGTCAGATTTCTTTGGGAGATTCCGTGGTTTTGCCCTGTCATGTTGACAAATGCTTATTAAAGGAGGGTCTGAAGGTGGAGTGGAGAAGAGCAGATTCAGAGAGTCTGGTTCATCTGTATCAAGATGGAAAGAGTCGAGCAGAGGTCCAGCAGCAGGATTATCAGGATAGAGCTCATTTCTTTACTGATCAGATTCAACAGGGAAACTTCTCCCTCCGTCTGGACAATCTGAGAGCTGAAGATGAAGGACTTTACAAATGTAAAGTTTACAGCTGCTGGGGTTGTGTGTATTCAGCCGAGACAGATTTGAAACTGAGTAAGTAAAAAAAAAAAAAAAAAAACTGAACCTACTGTACTTCTACAATACATACGGTAATGTTCAATTACTCACATTCAGTTCGCAGACAGTATTACATTTGAGTTTAATGTCTTTATAATAAGTAATAGTCTGAATCCAGTCATAAATATAACTTTCAGATATTGTTTGGCACCCTCTTATAACGAGTCAGTTTTGTTTTTATTTTTTACTGTGTTCTGTTCCTGTTTTCCCTACCTGAGTTCTTAGTTAGTTTCCTTGTTTTGTTAATTCGTTCTACGCACCTGTTTCTGTTCAGTTTATTACTCTTCCTTGTATTTAAGCCATCTTTGGTTCATTATTGTTTATGTTAAGCATATGGTTATTTCCTGAGCTTCTTCTCTGTGATTCTCCAAAGTGTTCCTAATGGAATATACTGTTAAAGGCTCCTTTGGTCATCCTTTGTGATTGTGCTCTTACTACAGCTTACTCTTACTAGCTTGTCTATTTATTTTGTCAGCAACAGCAACTACTTCAAAATTCTAAACTGGCTGGGATAGTAGATGTTTGCAGTTTGTAATAGCTTTGTTACTATTCTTTGTTCTAATCTTGTTCTTTTTCTTCAAAGGACCAATGAATAGTTTTGGAGTTTTGTACTTAGGGCCAGATTTACTAAACATGGCAAATTAGCGTGAGAGCGCAATCCCATAAAAGCACCAATGGGAGTGGAAATTTCTGCACTTGATCTACTGACGACACAGAAATAAAATAATACAGACACAGCTGGATTATTTCCATAAAGACCAACGCAATATGCCAAGAGCAGCGCAAATTAGCGCCTCATTTAAGACATGCTTTTTTTTGGGGTGGTAAATAATGGTGCAAATACCAGTAAATTGCCTAGCACAAACCTTAGTAAATCATGTTGCATGATTCATTTAAATATACATTTAAATTATCTCCTCCCATAAATTTTGCATCTGGAAGAGAAACTCATATGCATATGCAATAAGGTCAGCTGCAAAAATAACTGTCCACACCTTTTTAGCGCTAATTTTCTCTGCATGTCTTTAGAAAATCCTGACAGTTTTAATAATGCCAAAAGAGGGTTTAAGCAGGCGCAAACTGTTAGTAAATCTGGCCCTAAGATTTCTAAAATTGCACCAATTATGCACGAACAAAGCAATATAAAAAAGTCCAAAATTACATCTAGTATGAGC
The DNA here is from genome assembly GCA_029959095.1 of Rhinichthys osculus. Lineage (NCBI taxonomy): Eukaryota > Metazoa > Chordata > Actinopteri > Cypriniformes > Leuciscidae > Rhinichthys > Rhinichthys osculus. Next base: position 48,620,316 of record JARWKJ010000002.1, read on the forward strand.
TACTTAATGTAGAGATATGGATGAGTGTGTGTGTGTGAGTGTATGTGAGGTATTTGCTAGATAATCAGAAATATAACAGTGATTGTCTTCACCAGCATTTTCTTTTCCAAACATTATTGCACAAAATACACTTTAATGGTCTGTTGTGTTATTTCACATTAGAAACATTGTATCTCTTCCTTTACAGGTTTCACTGTCAGAAGTCCCTCGAAATTTCAGTTTGTTTCTATGGGAGGTTCAGTGATTTTGCCCTGTCATGTTGACGCATTCTTATTAAAGGAGGGTCTGAAGGTGGAATGGAGAAGAGCAGACTCAGAGACTCTGGTTCATCTGTATCAAGATGGTGAGAGTCGACCAGAAGCCCAGCAGCAGGATTATCAGGATAGAGCTTATTTCTTTACTGATGACATTCAACATGGAAACTTCTCCCTCCGTCTGGAAAAAGTAAGAGCTGAAGATGATGGACAATACATATGTAAAGTTTACAGTGGCCAGGATTGTGTCTATTCAACCAACACAAAGTTGATACTACGTAAGTAAAAAAAAAAAAAAAAAAAACCTGTCTCTAACCCATATTCCTCCTCAATAGCTCAAAAGTTATTTTCTATTCAACATGAACACAATAGTTATACTAACAAATTTTTTTCTGCCATAAGTACATAGTTTTTAAAGACACCTAATATAAAGTGTGACCTAAAATGTTATTTCCAGATTTTAAAGCAACATTAGGGTCATTCACTTGCCAGATCTTGTCGCACCACTAGGTTTGTCTTATATCAGTTATCAGGGATTTGCAGACATGTTAATGGCCAGTTAAAATGTTCCCTCTGTGCATGTCCCAGCAATAAGTGGATTATTCAGGTCTACGACTGGTTTGTGGCGCTGTAGAGATGTAGATGCGGGTTGCCTGTGAAGTATTTAAGAGGGGTTTCCTTTTAAGATGATATCCAGTCACTGTGCCAAATTTTACAACCTTAAAATACACTTTGTGATTGGGACCCAAGCGGTCACAAGGAGAATCACACCAGGCATCCGTTTAAAGGTTGTTCCAAAAGAAGTTTAATACTTTAAAGGCAAGAAAGTGCAAAAGCTCCATACAACAGTGGGTAAGAGCAAAAGTAAAAACAAATGTTACACAAAACAGTCTAAGAGCTAGCATTGTTGAGGTATTAAAACTAGCACCAACTTATCTCACTAACTGTTGGAGACCGAACTTTCTCATGCTCAAGCAGCATTAACAACCTTTGCATTAAGCTCCAAACCACTCTCTCTTCCACTGCCTCACGTCTGAACACTCTTAAATGCTTAATTTTCCCACCTTTAGTTAATCGGCGAAGTAATGGAGAAGCTACACTGGCTCTCCATCACACACTTCTTTTAGTTCCGTGTAGCCAGTCGGTGATTTTCACAAACTGTGTGTTTAGTTTCACTTTCTTGGATTTTTAGTTTGTATCTGTCAGTTACCCGTTTCCTTTGTTCTTAGTTTCCCGCTAATCTTTAGAGGTAATGGATACTCATTAATCATCACAGCTGTTTGCCACTGTCTCATCATCACTGTGTATTTAAGTTTCTTTTTGTGCTCACTTCAGTTGTTCGGGTATGTTTCCCCAGGATCTAGGTACTTTGGGGTTGTACTCCCTGCACTCAAAAAAATTCTATGTTGGCTTTAACTTTTTTATGTCACCAGGTTCCACATAACTGGGTTACGTTAAACAAACATAATTTGTTCATGTTACTTCAACGCACTCAAATAAATGATATGTTGGGTTTAATTAACTTTTTTATGTCAACAGGTTCTGATATGTTGGCTTTAATTACCTTTTTTTATGTCAACAGGTTCCACATAACTGGGTTACGTTAAAGCTGCCGTCGGCAACATTTTTTTATCATATTCAGTGAAATCGACACTATAATCCGACAGAACAACATAAATAAAGTGGTTTTAGAAAAAAACCCGAGCTTCTAACTCCACCTGGAGAGTGTTATTTGTTTTGCAAAAATCCACAGCTCCCGGATCACCGGGTCCAATCAGCACAGGGGGCTGTGAGATCTGACTGTCAATCACAGATCGGGCACACGCCACCCCTCGCGCACGTTACAATCACATGCACACGCCTGAAGTTCGCGCAGTAACGAAGAGTGATGGCGGATGTATCTCGCTGTCAAAACACTAACAAATCAAGTAAGCTCATTTAGAGTATAAATGACGTTAGCAATTGAAGAGTTTGGTTCCAAAACGCAATAAATCCATTTAGATTAATTTGAGTAAAAATGTGTTTTCTTTACCAAGAAAGTGGAAAGATGAAAACCACTATTTTCTGTTTCAAACTTTCACATAGCATTTGTAGGTCATAATAACAAAAAAAAAAAAATTAAAATCCAGGTTTTGATTTTCAAAGATTTATTATAAAAACGGATAATTTTTTTCCCCAAAATGCAATAAATCCATTAAAAAAAAAAAAAATCAAAATGCAATTAATCCATTGAATCAATATAAAAGTTTTTTTTTTCATATTGAAACTGTTGAAAATACACAACAACGTAAGTTTATTAGTATAATATTTTTATTAAGAACTGTAAAGAAGATTGAAAACATGTTTCCTCCTCCCGAGTGCCTCATCTTCTTAATCTCCTCACGTAAATGATTCGATTTCGATGCCTTACGTTTCTTACCCACCGCAGAAACAACCACAGGTTCATCAATGCCGTCAAAATTATTCTTTTTTTTGTTTGTTTGTTGATCGAAAAGTACAAAATAGATAAGAAAAACTAGGAAGCCGGGTGTATTTAAGACGCTGCCGTTACTGTTTACATTGCGTGGAATGGTGCGTTGTGATTGGTTGAGAGCGGATATATCGCATTCTGCAGAGAAGGGAGACTGGCGTTTGTCGCGGTTTGGAAAGAAAGGGAGAAAACATGACAGAATAACACGGCAGATATCGCATTTTACTTAAAATTAAACATTGACTTTTCAATACCAACCAGATACAATACTGATTTTTGCAGTAACTTATTTTTTTTTTAAATGGCGTTTATCGCGTTTTGGAACCAAACTCTTCAATTGCAATCTATCGGTAGATTAGCCAGGGCAGCATACCTCCAAATACTCCATGGTGTTGATGGATTCTGATGAGACGGGCACATTCACAGATAATCTGGTGCACACGCACTGACGAGCACGAACTCGGTGGGAGGGTATCCGTTGATAGTGGGGGAGGGGCATGAGAGTTGTAAACATTCAAAATTTTGCCTACGTCCACTCAATCTGCCAGACTTGCCGACTGCGACTTTAAACAAACATAATTTGTTCATGTAACTTCAACATCATGGAATTAAGTCATTTTAAGCGACCCAATTAAACTCTGAGCAGAGTGTTAAATGAACACTGAAGCAATGTTAAAGTTAATGAGATAATTAAGTAAATAATTTAGTGATGATTGAGCATTATTGAAGACCCCTGATGTTAACAAGCAGAATCACTGAAGGAGAAAACCGGAAGTTTAGGTCACCATTATGGTGATCAGTATTTGTTTTAGTTGGGCTCTTGACCCTCACATTATTAACTTTAGATTACGTTTTGCTGTTGTACATTAGTTATAACAGCCAGATGATCAAATAGAAAAGGTGATCTGATGGTGTTGGTTGTGTTATAACATAATCATTATTTCACAATCATTTGACCTGAGTCACTGAACTCATATAGAACCCAATTTCTGAGTTAAGTTTACCTTATGGATTATAGCAGCACTGTCATTGTAGAGCATACCATTTTTAGCCTTTTCAACTACATCTTTACAGTACTTTAGATCATGGTGGAATGCAGACAGCAACAGGTCTGGGGGGGAAAAGTTCCTGGGATAAATTGTGCCTAATTACGAAAAAAATGTGTCTGTTTGTTTTCAGGATTCGATATTAAACGTTCTCGTCACACTCTTGCTCCTCTGGGATCTTCAGTGGTTTTGCCCTATTATACTGATAAACCTTTACCAATGGAGGGTCTGAAGGTGGAATGGAGAAGAACAGATTCAGAGAGTCTGGTTCATCTGTATCAAGATGGAAAGAGTCGAGCAGAGGTCCAGCAGCAGGATTATCAGGATAGAGCTCATTTATTTACTGATCAGATTCAACATGGAAACTTTTCCCTCCGTCTGGACAATCTGACAGCTGAAGATGAGGGAAAATACACATGTAAAGTTTACAGAAATCAGAGACAAGTGTTTTCAATCAATAAACATTTGGAACTGAGACTAGTAGGTAAGTCAATCTGGTATGGAGACTTACTCTTTTAGCCTTAACCTTAAAAGTTAATTAAATGTTGTTATATATAATATTACATCTGTGTTTCCAGGTAACGTGAGTTTGAATCAAGTTATAAATGTAATTGTAGACATTGTTATGAACTGATCTGGTTGTATATGTTTTTGGATGTACATGAAAGAAAAATAATCTTTTCACAATACCGAGATCTAAACAAGAGCTATGATGCAGCAGGGTTTGCTCTGATATTAGGTGGGACCAATGAAACATAATTTACCATGTGTCTTAATGTGAGCTGGTCCTTTCTCTATAGACATTGTCTTCAATCTTCAGATGTGTCTAGTCGTCTGTCCAAATATTCTGATGTTTCTTGCTTTTGTCCTCTGGGGTGTTTCTGAAGGTGAGTGTTTTACTTCTACGTGTATGCATCATAATGTATCATTCATACAGCAGTTATTATTATTATCTGGTTTTGTTTCAGGATCTCTGTTTGAGTCGGCCTCTTGTTCTGCTCTTTATTTTCTGAGACCTCTCATGTTGCTCTGGGCGGCTCCATATGTTAATAACTTTACAGGTAGGATTCATTTATGATAATCTATAGATATATATGAATTATAATGTATGATTATTTATAGATAAATATGAAGTATAACGCGTATAATGTTTTCACATAAACTGTCAGTAATTTACCAAAAAACTGAAATAATTTTACATTAAAGAGTTCAGTGTTTTAGTGTCATTTGTTTCATAATTGTGTGGATGTTGTTGTAATTATTTCATCTTTTCTGTTTACAGGAAACATTAAAACATTTATTCAAAATTACAGTTATGAGACAGAATATATTGTTTTTTCAGCTGTTTTTTATTCAGGTAAACAAATCCAAATGTCACTCAACAGTTATTGTCATTAACACATTAAAATGCACATTCACATAATTTAAATGTAAATGATGTAATATTCTGCAGCAAATCTGAAATAATGATTACATTAATACTTGGACGTCTTTTGTGTTACTGTTTTAGTAGATTGTGCATGTGTTTAGTGCTAAATCTCTGTATGTTTGACACCATTTATCATCACTCTTATTCTACACTACACAAGCTGATTATTAAATAAAATGTTTGGCTAAACATCATTTTAGTATGGAAGCTTGTTTCCGCCACAGAATGAAAAATAAAAAAGGCTTTATTTCTCAGAATTGCGAGATATAATGTCAGAATTGCGTGATATAAAATCGCAATTGCGTGTTATAAAGTCAGAATTGCGTGAAATAAAGTCGCAATTGCGTGTTATAAAGTCAGAATTGCGAGATATAAAGTCAGAATTGATTGATATAAAGTCGCAATTGCGTGTTATAAAGTCAGAATTGCGTGATATAAAGTCGAAATTGCGTGTTGTAAAGTCAGAATTGTGAGATATAAACTATTCTGAGGGGAAAAAAGTTAGTCTTTTTTTCCCCTTAGAATTGGACTGATAACTCGCAATTGCGAGTTTATATCTCACAATTCTGAGAAAAGATGTCAGAATTTCGAGACATAAACTCGCAATTATGTGTTATAAAGTCAGTATTGCAAGATGTAAACTCGCAATTGTGAGAAAAAAAGTCAGAATTTTGAGATAAAAAGTCGCAATTCTGTCTTTTTTTCTCGCAATTGCGACTTCATTTCTCATTGCGACTTTATATCTCGCAATTGCGACTTTATTTCTCAGAATTGCGACTTTGTATCTCGCAATTGCGACTTTATTTCTCAGAATTGCGACTTTGTATCTCGCAATTGCGATTTTATTTCTCAGAATTGCGACTTTATATCTCGCAATTGCGACTATTTCTCACAATTCTGACTTCATATCTCGCAATTGTGAGATAAAAAGTCGCAATTTTTATTTTTTATTTTTTTTATTCAGTGGCGGAAACAAGCTACCATATGTTAGTGACTAAGACATCCCTAAGTTTAATAATAAACTACCTCTAAATCATTTCTCAGCATGTTGTATGGATGTCAGGGGGGTCATATGGGTCAGAATCAGACAGGAAATACCTACAGAGAGACTGAGAGTCCGGCTTATGTACTGTAATGCTGTACATAAACAGCATCTGTTCAATGAGGAGATTGTTTTGTATTTTTTATGTGTATTTATATTTTGATCAGGCTTTTGTTGTAGTAATTGTTGTTTTTATCACTTTCTTTTTTCCAGTTCTGTTTAAATCTGCCTGGGACAAAAGTCTGAATTACACAGGATTTGAAGGTGTCATGATAATAGTCCTCTTTGTGATAGTGCTGCTGTTAAACCTCTTCTATATCATGTACTGTAAGTATTTCTGTCTCATTCCTTCAGTCAATTACCAGTGACAAGTTTGTGCTGTGAAATCATGATTACTGCTTTACATGGGCATCAGAAATGCAAAGAAAGAAATTCACCATTATTAAAGTTTACACTTTAAAATGCATTAAAATTCATAAAATTGTGCATTAAAGGGCATAATTGAAAAAATATGCAATGAATCAATTGTCAGATTAGAGTTTTTGTCAGTGAGTGCAGGTACACGTGTTTGATCTAGATTTCATTTGGCTTCTGTTTAAGTTAATCTGTAATTGGAAGCTAATACATAATGATAGAATCAACACAGCAAAGCATCATTCACCCATGCAAATGTGTCACAAACATGATTAATTTCTGCAGCAACACAACTGCTTTCACAGTTGTTCAACAAAACATTCATGTGACTGTGCTGTTGCACTTTTCTCATTGTGAAAATCTTCTTCAGATCTAACGTCATGAGTCACCTGAAATAAACTCAGCTTATAGAGAGACCTGAAATATACTTTGTGATCTAATAGAGAAACCTCAGTGAACATGCACATTCAACCAACATTTTGTTCTTAGTACTTGATTGTCTCAAATTAAAGTCCAACAAATCCTCATTGAAATGCTAAAATATAATGATGTGTGTTTGTGTTGGAGTCATTCATCATCACATCACAAATTAACCTTACAACACATCACTTAATTTGTATCTATTCACCCCAGAGAAACCGCATAAGAACCACAGACGACTATTATATACCAGTGTAAACTGTCAGTATGTGAATGCTTCATCTGTCCTCATAGATATTACTTTTACAATTTTATCTTCAGTTACGTCAATTATAGAAATGATACTTATTGTATATCATGACATTAATTCAAAATCAGATTAAACATTTGGATCCTTTTGTTAATTATTCTTTTTTTTTTCTTATACAGTGTTAGCTAAATTAATTGGGAAATTAACCAAACGGATAATTTCACTATTCAAAGTTCTGGCTAGAATAATCTTTGATTTTCTGCCTTCACTACAATTCATCCTCTTGTTCTTCGCCTTTGGATCTGCCAGAGGGGGTAATTTCAACTTTATGAACTATTGAGATTCATTTATGAGTAATAGTGCAAGTTACCTTTCAAATATTAATTGGAAATGCACAGCAAGCTAACTTAATTTACCACTGATGTCCATGTTTTCTATTAATGTTAAAACCCACTCTTTGTACTTGACATTCATTTCACTTAATGGATAAGCAGTTTAAGCTCAAAGTTTTGAGTTTGAGAATTTCAGACATGGAAAATATGTTATTTTAACACTCCCCGTCTCCTCTGTATATACTTATATGATGGATCACTAGAAGTTTCAATTTATAAACATAAATTTACCATGCTGAAAATTTACAATTTTTTTTATTTATTTTGTATGGTCCTCCGTAAGTGTAATTGTCTACAATATATTCACCCTTATGAATGTAATAACTGACATATTTTAGTAAATCACTTTAAATATACAGTGAGAATGTATGTTTTCAGTAGCTGTATTAATATAATCACTCTTCTGTTTTCAGGATTCTTCATTGTTGCAGTTTTACCAGTGTTTCTCACAGTGACCAGATACAATTGGGATCTTACATGTGGGGAAGAGATGGGTTGTAAGTGTTTGGGTTATGATCTGATCTCTGATATAAACACATAAATAACTCATCATGTGATTAATATATAATTAAAAATGCTCATGTCACTTTATCTATTAGCCATTATTAGTCATTCATTTATTATATTTGATGACTTTGAATGTAGAGTTACGTGTGGAAATATGTCTAGTTCTACAGTGATTTCACATAATATTCTATGATCATGGACAATTGTGAGACGTTTTATATATTATGTTTGATGTTCTGTGTATCGTCTTGATTTTGCAGTGATGTTGTTTTTAATCAAGTCAGTTTCAAACCCAATTTCTGTTGATATTAAATGTTTTTCAGGTTCACCTTTGGTCAGGAGATCAGTGTGGTTTGTTCTCATGTTATTGGTGAATGCTGTAATGGTTTATTTCTACATCATTGCTCTGGAAAATGAAAAAGGTACCATATTAAATAGTATTAAACAAGGAACTGAAAAATCTTTATAGTATTACATTTACATATGAAGTTAAGTAAAATATTAATTTCTCAATAAAAGCATTATAAAGAAACTGTTGATGAAGCTGATGTTTTTGTTTATGTTCAGATCATGTCGGATGGGCCTCTATGATTGGGTTTCTTCAGTTACTTTGGGCAGTGATAAACTTCACACGCTCATTTGATTTTGGTACAGTATTAATCATCTGCTCTGATCATTTTCTCATTGTGACGTTTTTCTACAATTAGCTCTTTTGTTTTTCTCTTCTGAAGAGAGATTGAGGCTGTGTTTACACTAGTGCACTTTTGGTTCAACACAGCGTTTAAAAATGAAAGTGATTTAACAATGTTTATATGATCATGAGCTGATATTTCACTCTCATGTTAACTGAAGCACAAATGTGTCTAATGTGGTACACATTTTATGAGGGTGTATTTGTGTGCTTGTGTATGAATATTGAAAAATCATAATTCATTTGTAAAACAAACCAAGAAACTAATTTAGAACAGTATGGAGATCAAAACCGAGCCTGAAATAATATTATTTTTCTTTTCATATGTACTTTTTCCATGTGCTGTCTCATTTTATCTAAAGAATGAAATTAAAATGTATTATTTGATTTTACAGCTCTTCATCGTGTTGTTCCAGTGTATCTGTTTGGGTCAGTTGTTGTTGTTTTACTGAACTCTGTTACAGTGATGGCAGAACTGATACTGAAAACAGGTCAGAGTCTTATCAATATATTTACATTAGGTCTATGGTAAATACATATTATAAGCTAATATTTTACTAATACAGTGACTGGTTATATTACACTGGAAGGCAGAAATCATCTCAAAGTTACTTATCCTGAGTTATTTTCATCCTCAGTGAATGGTTATGGTGCAGTTGGAGATCTGAGAGTCGTCGTCTTTTCCTCTGAATTCATCTTCACTCTATTTCTGATGATTTTACTGGTATTTGAACCCTGTGAGTACAAACTGAACTTTATTGAAGAGAGATTCACGAGTTCACATCTACATATAATTATTATGGTAAAGGTTATGCGTACTTGGCGTGCTGTCCGGGTGGAGGGCTCCGAGCTCGGAATTCTGCCCGAACCCAGAGTACTCCCCCCGTTGGTAAGAGTAGATGGAACTAGAGATGGAACTAAAAGTGAGGAGATGGGGTGGAGGTGGGATGCTGATAAACTGTCAAGGAACAGAGGATGGTTCTGCTGTTATTTATCTTGTCCTGAGTTGATTACTGATTGATCTCCACTTGTGCTGATTGGGTTAATTATCTGCACCTGCTCCTCCCGAACCTTGTTAATAAAACATCATTTAATGATATTCACTTCATGTGTGTCGGTGCCTCTCATGTTTGTTTAAGGTATTTTCAAATCCAAATAGGGCATGTGACCTATCATCTATCTGTCTTTAAGATGTGTCACTTTCAAATATATGATCAGTTTTGGGTTGTGATGATTGGTGAATCTCGCACATGGACTATGACGTGTTTCCATTACTGTGATCTGCTGTTTGACTGAACTGAGACTCAAACACACTCAAGCTTTAGTTTGATTCACTGAGAGCTGCTCACAGTTTATATAAATGAAGATCCAACAGATCAGAGAGAACAGCTCTCATTATACGCAATCACAAGCATTTTACTCTTTATTGTGGTCTATGAAATCATTCCTTCCTAGAGAGATTTTTTTGGTGATTATTACTCATTACCCATGATGTTGAATGTTCAGTGATTCTAGACTAAACTTCCGAAAACTCACTAAACACACCGTTAAATTCAATCACAGATCTAGACCTGATATTTGAAGGTTCGTTTGGCAGAAGCTGTTTCACCAAGTGTAACATGTTCCTGGATCTACATATTTGTTATTCCCGGAACAACATTCAAATCATCCAATCAGATCTGAGGGACAAGTTTACAGTTTTTGTCAAGTTTAGGCTTCCAACCAGGGTTTAGTGCTTCTACATCAGTGTTATTTACCAATCATTCACCTCTCATTTTAGAGAGATTAGCTTTAGAGGAATATGGTTAGGATTAAATTTACAGACAGAAATGTTGTTCCAGGATCAACAAAATATGTTGACCCAGGAATGCATCTATTTCAATGATTACTGATTTATGGTTTTGAGCTAAATCATCTATTACAGTCTGATGTGTTTTGTTTTATCTTATCAAATTCTTAATAATCCTGTAAATCTCTTTTCCTCCTCTGTCTCTGAACAAACAGGGATCAAAACATGTGTGCAGTTATGTCAGGTCAGTATCATATTTAACGTGAATCATAATTAAAAATGGACCTGCAATATCAGGATGTTTTTTGCTTTATATTAAAGGTGCATTCAGTAATTTTATGTCGATGTTTCACTGGCTCATGCAACTTTGAACTTTATAGGCCTATTAACCTGGCCCAGTTCTATGTCGGTGCTAAGCAGTCTCAAAAGAAAGCAAGAGCAACCTGTAATAACAGCATATTGGCAAAACAGATTTGGCAAACGATAGTGTGTATTTGTGTTTGTGCTCTGGAATGCGTCAAAGTTTTCTATTTACAAAGTGTTTTTGGAGCATTGAGGAATGTAGCCAATCACAGACATATCTGTTGATTTCCTGAACGCAGTGGCCAATCAGAGGCATTTAAGTTAGAATTCCCCTCAATGCCAAATTCCAGGGTTTTTGTTCAGTGCTGAGTTCTGTAAATATGAGATTCATTGTGCGATGTAGCTTCATTGATTTTTAGTGGTTATAAAGGGAGCACTTTTTGCGGCATAGCAATGGAAGGGACAACAATATATGTCAAAATAGATGTGCGTTAAGTCTCACTATTTTCAGAAGGACCTTAGTGATTTGATTCTGGATCCGGGCCTGATACTAACATCTATTAGTGAGGATGCAGCATCACACACATCGCATTTGGTATCAGATGTCAAAAAATGGACCTGCTCTATTCACATTCATTTAGAATCTAATAATAGAGGATGCTTTAAAGTTATTATACATCATTACTAAAGTATTATTTTGGGGAATTTGTACTCAAGTTTTATTGAAGCAAAAAGTAAATATGTACTTTTTGAATTTTAACTGAGTAACATTTTGACAAAGTGTCTATACATTAACTTTTCATACAATTTCGAGAGTGAGTGGTATTCAGCTGGTCATGTGATCTTAATATGGCCACCATGAGCGGAGGGAAAATAATTCCTGACTACTGATTTGACTCTCCATCGTTGAAAATGGATTTGTCAAATGTGTTGAAAAACATTTTAAATTGTGGAAAAAATTACTGACTGCGCCTTTCAATAACTGTCAAACGCCATACATCATGTTAATATGTTTAAAATATCTGTCTTGTCATGAACAGTATCAGTGTTGTTGTTGATTTGAAATAATGAAAACATGTTCATGATATTAAACCCTAGATGTGGTTTAGATCAGCGTTGCTCATGGAGAACGTCAGCACTGAATATTGTGTTTGTCTCCTTTATTTGACAACATTCAGGTCATTGATCATTGCATCTGTAATATAGAGGGAGAAAGATATCCTGTTTCTCTGAACATAGTTACAGCATCTGCCAACAGGAGCTAAATAATAAATGTTAACTAATAAATCAGGGTATGAAAAACACTGCTTTAGATAGTGTTCAATATTTATTTTAAAATGTGTCTTGTCCCAAACCCAGAATGCCGCAGCGTCTGATGAAACTCGAGCCAATGAATCAAACAAGAACACTACAGAATCACATGAAGTGAAACCTCTATTGAATAAAGATCAGGAAGCTGGTAGGAGTGACGTGGCAGAGGAAAATCAGCCGGTTTCAGTGGAAACAGAAGCATAATCAACAATGTGAGAAAAGACTCTTTATCCAACACTATATGAGTGTTAACTCAAACTCTGACAGTGATTAAACAGACGTCAGTGTTGTTCTTCAATATAATGCAGGTTTTCTACTGCGAGCTCATACAACTTTTCGCAGAGCTTTTGTTGTTATATATATATATATGATGTTGACTGGCTTTTAAGACTTTGTAATATTTTTGTGAATATTTTGTAAGTAACCTGATACGTTTGAGTCTCAGGATTACAGTGTGTCGATACATATTAATGTCTGTAAAAGTTCAGTTTATGAGTCTGAATATTTAAACCTTCAGATGGCAGCTCATATCAGTATGACATTATGATGCAAATTAAAAATTACATTGTTTCATTCATGAGATAATATTAGATGGGAGATAAAAACTGATAATATTATCTACATGTTTTGGGCTGAAGTTAGACACTTTTGCTTCTCCAAACATCTATAAAGCTATTCATAATATAAAAAAGTGGCCACCATGGTGCATGTTGGACAAACTGAGAGCTGGAGATGAGAGAAAGACATGTAAAGTTAACAGTCAGCAGGATTCTGCTGAAATGGTTGTTGAATAAAAAACAGTTCTTGCTGAACTTAATTATTACATAAAAATAATCAGATGTTTTGTAAGGCAGCCGCCTTTTACTGTTCCACTTCCTCCTGAACCAAAACAGCAAGCTTATGCGGCATTCACGCCATATCATAACCGTAATTATGAGATGCAGCCCATGACGTTATACCCTGAGCTGCACACTAACGAATACTTTCATCATAACTGTAACAGTGCAAACACAATGTAAAGAAGAGATTTGTTGATTATATCCAAAGACTTGGGTAAAAGGGACTATGTTATAATGGGAGGTTTGACTATAGAGTCCAGAACTCGGTCACTAATAAAATGTTTGTTTGCAAAGCCTGCACCGAAATTTTGACTGATTTACAAAAGAATCTACAGTGAAATGTACCGAATACAAATAAATAATGCTCAACTGACATTTACATTATTGAAAATAAATAACCACATTCCTAGCATTAGGAGCCTTTGCAATAATGTTATTTTTGGACTAACAAGGAATTTTTCAATTCTGAAACGTAGAGTATATTCTTATAGTATGATGACCTCTTATATGTCAAAAGCTCAAGGAAAATTTGATTTCTCTGTTCATGACTGAGAAGTTCATCCCTTTAAGATATGCCAGTGCAAGTTGCTTTCTGTTGAAACAGCTCAAACATGCATGCGTTTTAGTCTGGGACAAGCTTTAGCCTTGTCTGTGAAACCAGGGGTAAGAATGACAACTAAACTTCAAATGAATAAGGTTGTGTGTGAAGAACGTCCTTGGAACATGGGGAAGTTGTGTAGCTTGGCCCGTAGTTAACATTTCTCTTAAATTTATATAAAGGTTGCAAGTGTTAGAATTAAAGCCTTTCAAACAATGTTCATGAAATCACCATTTATATTGTCAATAGTATTTGAGGAATGTTCTCATAATGTTGGCAGAAAACATTCTTTGAACAACATTCTTCAAATGTCCTTTAAATATTAAGGATTACAAAAATGGCTTAAGGTTGGATGTTACACAGATAGTGTTCTCAACTGGCTTGGATTACACCTGAAAACAGTGTAAATTAAATAAAAACACTTTTTACAAACCCATTGCAAATGTTTTATTGAAAGTAACATCTATTAAATGCAATTAAGTAATCATATAATATGATTGAATATCAAGTGTCTATATCAATTTGATCAATTTCAAGGCTTCTTTTGTTTGTTCCATGGATGGCTGAGCTGAACAGGCCAATAAGAGATTACTATTATTCATTTTAACCTAATGCTGGCTAATTACAACGTCCACAAATGTATTAAATTGATCAGAAATCAGATAAAAGCCCATAGACTTGTTCAATAGTTTTCTGCTGGATATGACTCATGTATCCACAGAGATTGTCGCCCCCTATATCGTGAAACTGTGTTTCGAGTCATGAGTCACTAAACTCCCACTGTAGAACAGAAGCTCTCTCGTTGCAGGGAGTCTTTTCTGTGTAGAAAAGGCTTGTGATATGTTGTGGAAAGAGGGGTTGTTAATGAAACTGGAAAGTTTGAGAATTGAGAGAAAATTGTATAACTGGATTTCGAGTTTCTTGTTTGGAAGAACGATTCAAGTAAGAGTGGTGTCTGAATATTCTCGGATTCTACAAATTGAGAATATTTTTAACTTAATGATTAATGACATTTTTCATAAAATTGATAATGGAATAGGAAGATCATTGTATGCGGACGACGGAGCATTATGGGTAAGTGGGCGTAATATTTTATTTGTAGAAAATAAAATACAAAATGCAGTGGGTTCAATTCCCCCTTGGATGTTTCCTATGCCACTGATTGATTTACAAATAAAGCAATGAATAAACCGGGATAAAACACACCAACAACTGATAGTGGTTCAACAGTATAGAATATTATTCTGTATTACAGGTATTTACTGATGGGTCAAAGGAGCCTGAGTCTGGTAGAACAGCAGCAACACCCCAACATTTAAAACAAAAATTGCAAAAATAATATCTGATCATGTGCCAACATTTACTAGCGAAGTATTAGCTATAATATTAGCGCTACAGTGGATCGAAGGAATTCAACCAGCAAGATATGTGCTGACTCAATGGCTACTCTATAGCCTAAGTGGAAAATCTGAAACTCAGCAAGATTTTATATTTGAAGTGTTACAATGTCTATTTAGAACAAGGCAGTTAGGGATATTGGTATCCTCTTGCCAGCGCATGTGTGGATGGAAATGAGGATAAGAAAGCATTAAATCATCCGCAAATAGAATTGAATCGGAAATCAAGAGATTGAAATCAATCGAAATTAGTAAGAAATGGCAAATGATATGGAATAATGAATCTAAAGACATCTTTATTAGATTCAGGAGTGTATTGGAAATGAGAGGAAAAGATATTGAAATAGGAAAAAAAAAAGAAGATATAATTATTTCAAGGTTAAGAATTGGTCACACTGCATTAAACTACAGTCTTTTTAGGGAAACATGAAACAGGAAATTGTGACAAATGCGGAGATCCAGAAACAGTGCAGCATATTATTTTGAGTGTGCATATGTAAGGGAGAGAAGACAGTTAATTCAAGAATTGGGATGGATGGGAATTGATGGGAATTCAATAAAAGTAGGCTATTGTTAGGAAACGAGGCAAGACAATCAAGAGTCCATGAAATATTATTTAAATTTCTAAAAGATACAGGAACAATGACTAGAATCGAGTTGTTGTTGTTGTTTTATTATTATATTTATTTATTTATTAAGCCTATTTATTTATTTATTTATTTATTTATGTATTATTATTATTTTCTTTTTCCCCTCATTGATTCATTTCAATTCTTCCAAAACTATGTGCACTCCAGAGGCGGTAATGCATCTTTTATGTTGGCTTGCCATACCGCCATAAAACTACAGAAGAAGAAGAAGAAGAAGAAGAAGAAGAAGAAGAAGAAGAAAAGTTCTCTCGGTTCTCCTGCTGCTCACGATCGTTCACTGTCAGCGAAATGGATATTCCATTAGAAGAAGAAATGTTGAAAAACTGTAAGTACACACTGAAAATTATTTGAAAGAGTTTATGTATGTTTATGTGAGAGAGCTGTTCAAGAGTTTATGTACTTTATTTTACCACGGGTTTGTTAGGAAAAATGAAATGTCGATTACAACCCATTTCCCCCCTTAATATGACGAAGTTTCGAGTGTAATGTGATATAGGAAAGTAGGATTTAGAAGTAAAAGGAATTCATGGCATCCGCCGACAAGAATGACCAATGTACTCTGTTATTTCCGGGATGTTCCCAGAAATGCATTCTTTTGGCGTCTCTCTCTCTCCAACCAGCAACGTTTCAACACAGACCCGCCCTCGCTCGTGAGGGAGCTGTCAATCATAGTCTGCGCGGACCATAGACTGTAAAAAAAGATGGACGACGCCCCTTCGCTCTTTTCCATTGGAGAGAACTGAAGCCGCCAGAGTCCCGATATGGCGCTGACATATTGGAACTTGAGTCTGCGCAGTAGCGTTTTCGGGACCAGTCATGCGCAGTCGTGAGCAGGAAGTAAAGCCGCGAAATCAAGGCCCCGCCCTCGCGCTCGTTGAATCAATCGCAAGCACACGCCCTGCACTTTTCTTATGGTGTGTTCACACCGAACGCGAATTTAATTATTTGGGCGAGTAGATTACATACAAAGTCAATGCAAAGACGCGAATAGACGCATCATGCGCGCCGGGCGTTGCGAATGACGCGAATTGGGCGACGCGTTTGCCGCGAATGTCCTCCGCGCAAGTTGAAAAATTTGAACTCGAGCGAATGTTCAAGCGTCTAACTAAACGCGATAGACGCGTATTTGACGCTCTATTCGCGTTCGGTGTGAACACACCATTAAGTGGCCTTGTCTGCTCCGTTCCTCTCCAATGATATCTGCTGATTGCAGTGCCTCGTTAAAATAAGGTAAATACAACTACTAACCACATAGTCAACATTATGAAAAAAAGTCCGTTGGTGCTTCAGTGACTACTTCACACAGAGAACCTGTCAATCACAGCTGTCAATCATGATGTCACAGCACCGTTTTTATAGAATCAAATAACTAACTAAAAACTAACTTATTTTAAAAACAAACACTTGAAATTACATCAACGTGATAGAAACTACAGTAAATGACAGAAACTATCTTTAGAAAAAAGATATGTGAAGTGTAATTTAATTATTTAGTTGGTCTCACGTCCCGTTGAATAACATGGGGAGGCGGGGCTTATGAGCTATACTAGGACCGGTCACCGGGGGGCGATCGAGACGTTTTGGCTTCACTTTTGAGGGCTTGTGCGGCACGCTTGGCGCGGACCGGCGCGGTCTTTGTTGATATGCTGGAGCACTGTCTATGAGCAGAATGGCGTCTAAGCGATTGTGGTGTTCTGTTCTTGGGTGTAATAACGAACACAGCAGTCATTTAAATCCTAAATCCGAACCGCTGAAGACGCAGTGGCTGAGTTTGTTTTCGAAGGGAATATTCCCCACGAGCAACGTCAATGCTCTCATGTTTGCTCGAATCATTTCTCACCAGACTGCTTTATAGACGAGGATCAGTATAAAGCTGGATTTGCTAAGAAGCTGCTCATGAAAAAAGGATCGGTACCAGATATCCGTGTTCCTGCTGAACCTCTAGAACAACTGAAGTGAGTGTAACGTTTTATTAAACTTTATATTAATATTTATATTAGCCTAATCTTTGCAAATCGCTAGCTGCACGCTTCACAATGAATGCGTCTAAGGTTTACACTTAGGGTACATTACAGCATGTTTTCTATGTATGATGTTCTCAATATAATTCATAATCCCACGTTTATACTGAACAACGCGTTATGGTTATTGTGTTGCAAACGGTGTACACACAGAACAGAGAGGCGGGGTGAGCAAAGCTCATTATCATTTAAAGGCATATGCACTGAAACGGCGTGCTGAAAACAGAGCTGTTTTTGACCAAGTAAAATAAGTGTTTTCTTACAATACTAATGAGAATTTTTAATTAAAGTATATTACAAACTTTTAATTTAGACCCTAAAGAATCATACTAGCTTGTACAAAAATGGTATTATATGACCCCTTTAAAAAGCAAACATAAGTTCACAACACAACGGAAATAAGCCACAACACAACGGGAAATGTACAACATAAACAGACCCATAGACAGTAAAAGAAATGGACACAGCGACCCCATAGACTTCAACGGAGAAAAGTGAAGTCAATTAGAAGCACTCACTTCCTTTCATTTAAGGGGTAAAGTGTTTTAATCATTGAATATTAACAAATAGTTTGCATATCAGTTGTCTGCTGGGCATATACTATACTATACAAATTATTACAACTTTTTAATTGTTTTCGCAACTTGAAACCAATGTAAAGTCTTTTTTTAAACCCCACAGAAAAAATTTTCTAATAACTTTAACCAATACTTAAAAACATCTGTAAATACATAACCGATCACTAGAACCGCTGCACATGGAAAACATTAAAAACTGCTTGACAGAAAAAATTGGAAACCAGACTCGGAATTCAGTTTTAGAGATGGTTGTGAATCAATTGGCCGTTTTTTGGACAGCTTTATTTATTTTAATGTTTTTCTTTTTCTCCTGCTGTTTACAGTGACACTGAGCTCTCCTGAGACGGACGTTCAGGCTCCTCTGGTAACCAGTCAACCAGATGCGGCCGCCATCAGCAACGGCACGTACAATATTAATCATTAATCTTATCAATTACTAACCTCATCTTGCATTGCACTGCACACAAGCACATCAGGGGTTTCAATTGTCGGATCATTTCAGTGAGCATGAGAAAGATAGATGTTGACTTGGAGATGATAATACTTTTAATCTTTCAAAATGTTTAACCATCACAGGGAATCTCTCTGCATCTGTACCGCTGTTAATGCCCAGCATGAAGAAGTCCTGGCATGAGGACACCTCTCAGGACCT
The DNA here is from genome assembly GCA_029959095.1 of Rhinichthys osculus. Classification (NCBI taxonomy): domain Eukaryota; kingdom Metazoa; phylum Chordata; class Actinopteri; order Cypriniformes; family Leuciscidae; genus Rhinichthys; species Rhinichthys osculus. Next base: position 48,639,369 of record JARWKJ010000002.1, read on the forward strand.
GAGGAATCACCTAGTGCACAAACTGTGAGTCCAAGAGGAAGCATCTCTCATCATGCTGTCACCATAATGGGTGTGTTTGGTTGTTTTTGAGCAATGTTTAATCCCTGTAATGAATGCTTCTCCTGCAGGGTTCAAGCCGTATTCCCGGCCCCAGACCCTGCAGCGCTGCTGGACAGACGCTTGGTGAACTTGGTCACTTACGCACGTAACGTGGAAGGGAACTTGTATGAGTCTGCCAACAGCAGGGTAAGGACTTAAACTTTCAATTCACATTTACTGTATTTGTGTAGCACTTTTCACAATACACATCGTTTTAAAGCAGCTTTACACAAAATGCACATTACATTTTAGACTGATCTGTTATATGAGGTAACTGTCTAAGTTATGTATTTCAGAAATGTACATATTATATTTAAATTTATTTAAGGGGTGGTTGATTATGATTTCACTTTTCTAACTTTGAGCATAAACAGCATCTGCAAAGTTACAACGCTCAAAGTTCAAAGCAAAGGAAGATATTTGCTTTTAAAGAAATGGCTTTTTAAGGACTACAACAAGTTTACATGCATCATCAAAGGCCAAAAAACTGTTTAATTTTCTCATAACACATCTGCACATCACCACATTTTCAATGATTCTCAAATGACTCGTCAGATGAATCAATCCCTCTAAATCCCTGCCTTCCGCGAGCTACTCTGCTCTGATTGGCCAGACAGCTCAGTCTGTTGTGATTTGTCTACCGCATACAACGTGCTTGTTCGAAAACAAAAGTTTAGGATTATACTGCTAACACACATCCTCCTGGCACTCCATAATTTACTGATATTATCTTAGATTTTTCCCCCATTTAAATAGATCAAATTGTAAAGGTGTGATAGGTACGATCTAAACCACCTTAATGCCTGTCCCTGAATACCAGTGTGATTTTGTAGTCGATCTAAGAGTATTTTATGATCTATAATGTCGAACGCAGCACTAAGATGAAGTAAAACTAATACTGAGACACAGCCTTGGTCAGATAGAAGTAAGTCATTAGTAATTTTAACGAGTGCAGTTTCTGTGCTGTGATGGAGCCTGAATCCAGACTGAAATATTTCATACATTTTATTTTGCAAAAAAAGAGCACAATTGAGCGGACACGACTTTTTTTCTTCAAAATCTTGGATTGTTTTGGTTATTTTCTATTAGTTTGCGAAGATGCTCGGCCCTGGCTGCTTTTAGAGCCATTTTATAACAGGAAGTGCTGTCTTTCCACGCACTTTCATGCTATATTTCATTTTTATTTATTTGTTTGTTTACCGTTGTTTAAACCACAAAAGCTGTTCAGTGTTTTTTTAATATGTATATATGTCTTGTGTTCAGGATGAGTATTACCACTTGCTTGCTGAGAAGATCTACAAGATCCAGAAGGAGCTGGAGGAGAAGAGAAGGTCAAACTGTCAAAGCCGGCCATGAGCACTCAGGATCCTTAACAGCCTGGCCTTCACCAGCACGACTCTACGGGATCTGAACAAGCCATTGCAGTCACAGTAGATTTGGGACAAATTAATCATGTGACGGGCAGAATTTTGAGCTGGATCTAATTTGAGTGTATAATAGCAGGCAGAATATGTAACTTCAAGAGAGCAGACATACATACAGTACTGTACGTGTCCCTCTTGATTTATGTTATTTCTGATTGTTCTTTGCTCAGCTCTTTATACGGTATATTGTTGTTTTATGTTATACTGAAGGCTGTATCATCTTTGCAATTTAGGGGAATAAGTGAATGTCATCATTTTGGAGGTTTTCAGCATCACAGGTTGATCTTGTGAAACAGTAATTCTCTGTATTCTTTGTTTGATAGAAAAACACATGAAGTCAGACTGAGCTTTGAGAAAGATACAACTAAAGTTAATAAACCATTTCTTTACCAGAGATGCGTAAAGTTGATGGATCTAAACATGTTCAGGATTTTTTCCCCCTGCAATCTTTGTATTAAACACTTGTTAGCATTATTATTGTTGTGAATGGACGTCATTCACGTTTGTTCATATTTGCAAAGTGTTTATTTTTCATAGTTAATTTGAATTATTAATTATTTCTTCTCAACAAAATGAAGCAAAAGAAAAGAGAAACAGGAATCTAGAAATAAAAACCATCATGCAAAATGTTACATGGATTTAGTATTTAGTAATGTTCTGTGATTGAGATATTTCTTGTCCTTAAGGATTTAGGGTAACACTTTATAATAACTGCATGCTATTAATCATTTGTTAAGCATGAGTAAACAGTTAATTCATCATTTATAAAGCATTAATAGACATTAATAAGCAGTTTATAAATACAGCTATAAATGCTTTTTTTCTTGATTTATAAGCATATCTATAATGCGTTTAATAATTGTATTTTCATACCTTGTTAATGATCAATTAATAATTTCTAAATGAAGTATAGCATTATTTACAAACAAGAGTTGTCAGTCATTCATAAGATCACTTAGAAAGTGTAAGTAAATGTAGTAAATACAGGTAGTTATAAAGCATTTAGTAGTGGTCAGTTAACTATTTTGTGAGCTAATCTAAAGTGAGGACTATTCATGCCTTGTAAAGCATTTATAAAGGAGATTTGAAGGCGCATCAATCTTCTAAACAGTAAAATGTAACAAACACAACACAGTGATACAGAACATAGAAATATTTAACAGCCTTCAAATCTCCTTTATAAATGCTTTACAAGGCATGAATAGTCCTCACTTTAGATTAGCTCACAAAATAGTTAACTGCACTACTAAATGCTTTATAACTACCTGTATTTACTACATTTACTTACACTTTCTAAGTGATCTTATGAATGACTGACAACTCTTGTTTGTAAATAATGCTATACTTCATTTAGAAATTATTAATTGATCATTAACAAGGTATGAAAATACAATTATTGCAATTATGTTTGACTGCAGTTCTTCAATAATAACAAATGTTACATAAGTTACACAAGTGCTACAGAAATCTCCAAGATCAGCAATAAATCTTTTTGCTTAAAGGATTAGTTCACTTCAGAATTAAAATTTCCTGATAAAATGTATTACTCATACCCACGCCATCCAAAATATTCATGTCTTTCTTCAGTTGAAAAGAAATTAAGGTTTTTGAGGAAAACATTACAGGATTTTTCTCCATATAGTGGACTTCAACAGTTCTCAACAGGTTGAAGGTCCAAATGTGAGTTTCAGTGCAGATTCAACGGCTCGACACGATCCCAGCCGAGGAATAAGGGTCTTATCTAGACAAACCATCGGTCATTTAAAGAGAAAAACATTTGTATACTTTTTAACCACAAATGCTCGTCACGTCTTCTTCCTCAGGTTGCTGCTTCTTTATGTCGTCATTGCCAACACAGATGTTAAGTTATATGGTGCCACAACAACATCTGGGACAAATGAAGTGTCCACTTCCAGGGCATGGAAGGAGATGGTCCTTCACCTGTTTTGCATAATGTCAAATGCTTGCTCGATGACAGAGCGGTCTTTGGCATGATGAGCATTAAACCTGTACAGCCCCAAATGTGATTTGCGGTTCCACTGAGCTTGGGCTTTTCCAGGTGCTCTGATCCGGATGTGACATCCATCAATGGCACTCATTGACCATTGAAAAGCTGGATGCCCAGCAAACCTTCACCCACCTCCCTTTGTGCATCCAAGCTTGGGACACTTATCACATGTGGTGTCAGACGTGTCAACCCCATTTCCAGAAAAAATATTGCAAACAATGTCTTTCACCATCTACCATTAATAATACTGTGAAAAGATTCGGGGAATCCAGAGAAATCTCAGGTTGTGTATAGGGCAAGACAAGAGGGCGTCACCTTCAAGCCCTCAGATGAGCAACCATAAAGCTACTCTGTTAAATACAGCCACATGGGCTCGGGAGTATTATTGTAAACCGTTGTCACTTAACACAGTCTGACGTTGCATCAAGAAATGGCACTTGATTTTCTGTTATCCCAGGAGAAAGCTATACATCAGTTCTATGCCGAGATGCCGGTGAGTTCTCTGGGCCCGAGCTCATCTCAGATGGTCTAGAAGACAGTGGACATGTGTGCTGTGGTCTGATGAGTCCATGTTTCAGCTTGTTTTTGGAGAAAAACAGACATTGAGTTCTCAGTCCCATGGACAAAAGGGAACATCCAGACTTTCACCAGCGACAGGTGCAAAAGCAAACATGTGTCATGGAACGGAGGTGTATCAGTGCAAACGGCAGGGGTGACTTGCATGTGTGTGAAGATAATTATCGGCGACATGGAGGTGTATATTCAGATTGAACAGAGACATGTAATAGTATCAAGATCACATCTTTCCTGGGAAGCAAGACAATGCCAGGCCTCATTCAGCACGTGCTAAAACTGACTGGTTTATAGACACTCTGCACCAGAAGAGATGTACCTGAGGGCCTGCCTGCAGTCCAGATCTGCATCTTAGGGAAAATGTATGGCCCGTCATGAAAAGGAGAATCAGACAATGATGACAACAGACTGTAGAACAGCTGTCTTTATCAAGCTAGACGTAATTAAAAGGAAAAGTGATGTGACACGGTAAACATGCCTCTGTCCCAACTTATTTGGAGCGTGTTGCATCCATCAAAATCCAAATTTGTCTAAAATACAATTAAGTTTATCAGTGAAAACATTGGAATGTTTTTCATTGTGCTTTTGTCAGTTAAATAAAGGTTTAAAATAATTAACAAATGACAGATTCTTTATTTTGTTGCACTTTAGAAAATGTCCCGATTTTTCTGGAAATGGATATGTAGGAGCCAGCAGCAGCCAAGGTGAAGTTGAAAATAATGTTCAATAATGAACAGTAATATGATAATAAAACATATTGAACAGCACTGCTATTTTTAATATTTCTTTATTTTAAAATGAATACTTTATTATTATTACCTGACCTGCAATAAAGACATAGCCTGTATACCTCTGTGTTTCTATTCAAGTAAGTTATACCACTCTTCCTGCGCAGGGACCTTTGGTGGGTGAGTTCATCAAGGTCTTCGAGTAGTCTATTATCATAGTGTTAATAATACATAACTGTATAAGCTCGTTTTTTTCCCATCTTTATTACATTAATCATACACTTCAATACTACACGGAAGACACCAGGTGGCGTTATTGAGCAGCTGGTAACCTAGCAACGTCATCACGTTACACCCCCCCCCCCCCCCCCCGTTACACGGTCCGAAACTGTTTCCGGAGGTGCCTTCATGCCTTGCCTTAAAAGTCATTGGTCAACAAGAAGTCAGCTGCCTAGGTTTTCGGATGCAGCCTATACATCTATGAGTGCGACAACATTCCTGTAATTACATTTCTTTTTCTCGGATTGATCCGTTTCAGTGTCATACGTGCTGAAGTGTTGCTTATATGCCTACTTTTCGTTACAAATCCTCTGACGCCACCCGAGAGCCGAGACCATTTAAAAGTGGCAACTGAAAGTGAAAGGAAACATATCTCTGCTTTTCACCAACAGCGCGTCCGTTAGCAGCGATATTGTCATTTATGTAGCTACAGGATCGTAAATTTGCACATTTGAAGATGCACCTACCGGTCTGTGTTTTGGTGTCAGTATTACTGTTGACCGCTGATGGTAAGTAGTAGGACACACCCTGCTGAAAGAAAACCAATAGAAATCATTACAACCATTAAAACCATCGCCATTACAAACCATTAAAAACATTGGCAAATTGTTTCCACTACGTAGTGTGTTTTGGGCCATAGCCTATTCCATTAGGATTTATTAATTTGTAGCCTATAGGTTTCCATTACAATTTTTTACATATTTAATGGGTTCCTTTGCTGTTTTGTATTTGTTTTGATTTGTATGTTTAACACTGGTAACGTAGCTGTTAATAATTAGGCCATTAAGTATATATATATTTTTAAATTAATTTGAATTATTGCTACAACTATACACTATTGTTATTTCCGTATTGCTGAAAGACAACCTCAAGAATTTAATATAAGTTTAATTAATATAAACTGCACAGTGCACACCAACTTTTCAATAGCTAACACCCCAGGTTGTGTTTTGCAAAGAATGAAGAACATGCACCTGAAATCAAAATAATATATAGCCTACAGAATTAAGACCTGCTTAGCTGGAAATAAACATCTGACACAATACATACAGTACATACATGACATTTTTATTACGTAATGTATTATAGAAATACAAGAAAGTGTGAATTGTGTTTAAATTGTGGCTTTACTGTGTCCACTGTGGCTGACTGATTAGACCTGCAAAAAGAAGGATAATTCAATGGGACAATGTACCTCTTAAACCACATTACCAGTACATGAGATTATCCATACATTATATATTTAAATGGGAGTCTCAAAGAAGTTGCAAGAACTTAGTTGTTGACAAAACATCATCATGACTAAATTCATCCACATCTTTGGGTATACTTTGAGCAGATTCAAGATCTTGACAGCTGTGATCTTTGTCCATTAGTCATGTGATGTTCATAGTATGACAGTCATCTGTTACTTAACGTTCTCCGGGTGTAAGTTTTAAGTTATGAAACGGCTCCACTCATGTTCCGCTCACACCCAACGGAAAAGCAAAGTCTGCTCAAATAAGTATGGGTGGGGTGCTGATTGTAATTGAAATCCAAATTTTTATTCATTTACATTTATTTGTAATAAACATTTTAAGTGGGCTATTAAGAAAGTGATATGTTGAATTAAGTTTTAACTACTAACCAACAAATCAAATTTTGATAGACTAAGCTCTTCTCGCCCACTAACGTTTAGTCGACTATTAGGGGGCAGCCCTACACTTTTTTTTTAACTTTAATAAGGATTAATCTAGATTTAATTTACAGTGAAAAGTATCCAGTCAGTATATTTTTGTGTATTGTTTTATTGTATTTAAATGTTATCAGAGTTATTTTTTATTGCAAGGAAAAAGTTATTAAATCTGTTTAGGAGGACAACACTTTATTCTAACCTGATTCAATACGCGTCACGAACCGTAGCATTAAGCACAAAGATGCAAGATCAAAGATCTTTAATAGAAGTAATCTCAGGCAGAAAGGAATGCAGGGCAACTCACACAATGCATAGGTGTAGCGTTGATGACACCGAACAACACAAATACTGCCTGGACTAAAATACTGGCAGTGATGATTTATTGGCCATATCGCCCAGCCATAGTTCATGGCTTATAACACTTAGAAATAAATTTATTTGATAAGAAATAAAAAAAAATTAATTACTTTTTGATACCCCACAGGGCTCTACGCTAAGGATTTTTTCTACTGGCCCGGTCAGGCCAGAGGTTAAAATTTCTACCTGCCCTGCCAAAATTTTCATTGGCCCCACAACAACAAAAAAATAATAAAGAAAAGAAAATGGGCCTATAAAATAAGCCTAGTAGTATTGTTCTTGTTATTTTTGATACATGTGACCATAATAAATAAGGTTATGACACCAAAAGGTAATAGATGAACTAATTTAAAAATTAAGTAATAAAATGGGAACAAATCATTAAATTAAGAGCAATAGCAGAAATAAATACAACAGAACAAACATATAAATTAAATAAACAGTGCTTTTCAGGTTTTTCATGTAGGTTTAAACAGGAGATTTTCAGGTAGAGAAATTGTAATGAAATGTAGTCTATAACTATATAACTAGATCAGCCTTTATTAAAGTTAATCATTGAAGAGCAGTTAAAGATGCATAAATGTTTTGAAATGTTGAAAATATAAAACGTTAAATACTGTTATTTGAAATTATTAAAAAAATTAGGCCTCCTTTAAATATGAAATTAAACCCGCCAGGAGGTGGCAGCAAGTCACTGTTAATAAGTCAGTCATTGAGATTCAACCGATTCATTCAAACGGCTGATTAATTCGGGAAGGAAGCATTGTACTGTCTTAATGAGCGAGTCATTGAATCATTGGTTCAGCTGATTCATTCAAAAAGCTGATTCATTCAGTTAAGATACACCGTAGAGGTCTTCACGGGTCCAAAAATTTGTGCCCGGACCCGAAAGAGACCTGTAATGTGCTACACCGAACCGACCCGGACCCGTCTATTATTTCAAAATCTGCACCCGGACCCGTGAAAATCCGAGAAATGCCATAAATGTACTACCCGGACCCGGCCTGGTCCCGTCTATTATTTGAAAGCTGGACCCGAACCGGGCGGGAAGACACAGATCCGACTGGACCCGACATATATATTCCACACAAGTTGCGAAAATAAAACTTTTGTCCTACCTAATTTTAGTAGCCGTCGTCTCACTTCCTTGTAACGTTACCTGACTGATTGGGATGATTACAATCCACCAACAAGAAAGTTCTATCCATGTTTTTCCTCTCATTATTCCAAGTTTAATCCACTTATTATTTCAGCTTCAAAAGTCCACTTGATGTCACGGTGACGGATGACAAATGCGACTTTAGAATTTCGACTCGAGTTAACTTGCATAATAACTATTTGCCCTTTTGAACTATAATAATGATTGCTCGTTCAGTGCCATGGCCGCTGACATTAGCATTATTTATTTGCTATCATCTCTGTGCTCTCTGCGCCGAGTCTGACCACCAAAACTTTAAGATTAAACAAGACGGTTCATTCATTTTATTATAAAAATGGGAGAGTAGTAAAGAAGTGTTTGGAGAAGTGCAAAGCGCACCTGGCGGAATAAGTCCCGCTCTGGTTGTCATAGAAACATGACGCTCTTGAGACTGCACATTCCCGTTAGCTGCCTGGAGCGAGCAACCTCAAGAGCTTTTTAGCGCAATTTGTGTTTTTTTTTTAAACCTAAAGTTGCAAGTTACAAAAAACACACATACGACTGACTCTGATCATAAAAACACACATACGACTGACTCTGATCATTGCCGGTTGTTCTCCGAGTCCGATCGACTCGGGTATTACACACAATGTTAAACAGACGCGGGACCCGAAGTAATAGATTCGGACCCGACCCGGACCTGGCTGATTATTTAAAATATAGACCCAAACCCGTACGGGTCCTGGGTCGGGTCCCAGGTCAACGGGTCTCGGGTACTCTGTGAAGACCTCTACCGCATAGATAGATCTGTCTGCCTCTCCGGACTCGTCCCATTGCCAGTTGTTTTATTCCCGGACCGAGGGGACCCTCGGGACGGATGCGCTGGTGCACAGCTGGCCCTGGGGCCTCTGCAAATATGCGTCTCCCCCAGTGAGCCTTATTGCACAGCTACTGTGCAAAGTCAGGGAGGAAGAGGAGCAGGTCTTGCTAGTTGCCCCTTATTGCAGTAGCACCTCATTGCAGTACACGAGATCCAGGGGGCGTTAGGGATCAGGGGGTGGAGATGGGTAGGATTGGGGTGGGGTTAGGGATCAGGGGGCGGAGATGGGTAGGTTTAGGTATAGGTAAGGTGGGAGGAGTTGGATATGGATCCAACTCCTCCCCCTGGATTTCCTGTTCTGCAGTGAGGACCATCTCCCTTATTTGGCCCAACCAGACCTGGTTCCCCAAACTAGTGCTCCTCTCGACAGCCCCTCCCTGGCCCATTCCTCTGAGGGAGGATCTCCTCACTCAGGGACGGGGCACTGTATGGTATCCATGTCCAGACTTATGGAAACTCCATGTCTGCTCCCTGGACGGGACGCGGAGGTTCTAGGTGGTCTACCACAGTCAGTCGTAGACACCATCACTTCTGCGAGAGATGCTTACGCCCTGAAGTGGAAAATTCTGTCTCAAAAGACAGTTCTCCTGCTTGCGTTGGCTTCCATCAAGAGGGTAGGGGAACTGAACTTGTCCTGAGACCCCGGCCTGGATAAGTGCCCAAGGTTCCTACCACTCCCTTTCGGGACCAGGTAGTGAACCTGCAAGCGCTGCCCCTGGAGAAGGCAGACCCAGTCCTGGCTTTTCTCTGTCCCGTCTGCGCTCTGCACTTGTACATGGACAGAACGCAAAGCCTCAGGACCTCAGACCAGCTCCTTATCTGTTACTGAGGCCAGCAGAAGGCAAGGCAAGGCAAGGCAAGTTTATTTATATAGCACATTTCATACACAATGGCAATTCAAAGTGCTTTACATAGAAGAAATTAAAATAATCAAAACAAGTAAGAATAATTAAAACAGTTTAGAATAAAAAATCAAATAAAGTAGTACTGGTCCACCCCTATCTGAGATGGAAGAGATTGAGCCGGTTTATGGTGCAACTGGACCTCTAGCCCAGGGACGTACTCTGCTGGGGTGGTGCTACACCAGTAATGCCCAGCGGGGCCCCCACAGAGCACGCTTCGTGTGCGCTGTCTGCTGCCGTTACCCTTAACGACGCTCTCAGCGACTTCTTATACAGCAGTATAACTTACTCCTTCACTCGCCTCATCGGAGTGAAGACTCTCCCGCTCTCCTTCAAAATCTCTTCCAGAGATTATAAAAATAAATAAATTAGAACAGAAAACAGAAGGGAAAGGCTGTCTCCAAGCAAAGGTTGGCCCACTGGATAGTGGATGCCATCATCTTGGTTCACTAAGATTAGGTGTCCATCTTGGACACCTAATCCGTTCACTAGATTCTATAGCCTACGTGTCGAGCTGGTTGCTTCCCAGTGTTATTCAAGTCTAAACTGAACGGGTCTTGTGGAACAGCAGTGACTTCCTGGCCACTAAAGGCGGAAGATCAGGAGGGAACGGAGGACGTAGTCCCTTCGCCACTATTGCAGGTCCACCCACCCCTACAGCACTGGCCCGATCGGGCAAGTGACAGTTCCCTCAACTGTCTCGAGCATAGTTCACACTGGCCATCGGGCGGTCCTTATTGTCGCGCCCTGCCCCAACAGAAGAACCAATGAAAAAGTGGGTGGGCACTGTTGCACTTTATATTAGCCCCTTTCACACAGCAATCACAGTAAATTACTGTAAAATTACCAGAATGACTTTACCGGTAAATACACACATATACTGTTCACACAAGCAATGGCGTTCTGGCATTTCAACGAAGAGACAGTAACACATCAGCACCAAAATACCGGTAAATTCTGTGCCGGTAATATACTGGTAAAAATACAGGTAAAATAAAAAACTCTTCAGTTTCACTATCTGTTCAATTTGACAGGGTGCTTTAAAATAGGTGCATTTGTATTAGTGCAGTCTTCTTGTTTTTTGGAAATAGCCTAGACAATAAAATAAAGTTGAGGTTTAAAAGACAATATTTAGTTATATTATTGATTTAAGTGCACTGACACTATTGGATGAGAGCTTGTACTGAATTGAACTGGATGATGACACTCACAGACACTGTCATAGAACTGAATTGAATCAACATTGAAATTGAGCTGAATAATGGCACTATCTTCTGTAGAGCTCCAACATTAACATTTTTCACATTTTCCTGTTTATTACTGTAAACCTGTAGCCTACTGTATAAAACACTATAACAAATATAACTTGACTGTTTAATGTAGAACAGCCTAGTGTTTATTATTTATTTAAAAGGGTTTATTCTTACTCTTTCAGAGCGTCTGCTGGTATCAGGATCGAGTCGCTCCATATCTGCATCTGTGGGTGAGGACGTCACTCTGAACTGCTCTGTCGACTCTCACATCAAACCTGAACACATTGAGGAGGTTTCATGGAGGAAAACAAATGAAGATGAAGATATTCTGGTTCTGCTTTACCAGAACAATGAAGCTTTTCCAGATTCATCAGATGAGCAATACAGAGACAGAGTTGAGTTCTTCACTGATGAAATCCCCAAAGGAAACTTCTCTCTCAGACTGAAGAGTGTCAGAACTGAGGACAAAGGAGTTTACATGTGTCAAGTGTTTGCTGGAGGACTTTCAGCCAATACAACTGTAGTATTGGAGAGACTGGGTGAGTCAGAGATGTATTCTAGATTAAGACACCAATTTTAAATAATAAATATCCATATCCAGATTAGAGTGAGTTTCATTTAGTTACAAATATTATTTCCATATACTGTTATTTTCCACTGGGCTACCTGAACATAGCTGTGAATTAAGGAACGGTTTTGTATGACAGAAGTAAAGTACTTTATTGTCATTCAGAATTTTAATAATATTATTTACGTGTAATCTACACTCAAAAAATGTCACACAAAAAAGGTATCTATGGTTCCATAAAGAATTTTTAACATCCATGGAATCTTTCCATTGCACAAAGAGTTGTAGTGGAAAAGGTTTCTTTGAATTTTTAACATGTTCTTCACGTTAAGACAAACAAATTGGTCTTTTAAGAACTGTTCTCTATAATGTCCTTTGGTGATTCTATGGCATCTGAAAACCCCTCTCTTGGGAAGCTTATTATTTAAGAGTGTACAGTACCTCTCATACTTGTGAACAGAGACAAAAGTGCATCAGGTACGAAGGACAAATATTAAAATGTTAAATATTAAAGTTTTGCTCGTTAAAGACAACTCTTGCAATAGCATTCTGATCAGTTTTGACAGTTGATGCTGGAAGCCAAGCGAGCAATAGCCGAGTCTGGATAGAACAAGAGCTTGGACAAGGAGTTGTGTAGCATATCCTCCAATAGAATATCCCCTTACATTTTTTAAGTGTGTTTGATTTATTGCAGTGAACTCAGAGGTCAATTCTAGCATTGTTTAAAAATGTACAGATTTGTGTTTGAGAAAGAAGATATACATGTTATAACGATAACCTAGGCTGTACAATAGCTTATGTGTTTTCCTGTCATTTCCTTTTGTTGTCCTTCATTTTCATACTTAAACTTTAATAAAGAGCGAGTATTCATGATTCACATTCATGCTGACAACACACTTGACAAAACATCATAGTAATGACATTTGTAGGTCAATATACAGGCTATCCTTCACAATAATGTAACTGTTCAGTAACTGACGTCTGTGTTTCACAGGTTTCTCCGTTTCACACATAATGGTGTTGATTTTCTGTGTTTCTGCATCCGTATCTGCACTTCTGCTCTGCTTTGTAATCTACTGCAGATTACAAAGTAAAGGTAGGTCTATGTGAATGCATGGCAGTGCTCTTATCTGCTATAATTCGCAATTTAGCAGATACAATGAACAATTTTACTGTGTTTGTCACCACCTGGTGTCCAATGTAGAATCTAAATTAGTAATATAAAATGTACTATAAGAAAAACATCTAACCGGCATGCATCTGTCACACGCTGGCTTGACTAGATAAACTCAAGAGGCTTGACGCAGATGAACGTTCCGCGGACGTACGTGGATTACTCAATTAGCTGGATTTCATTGTTGACGATTTGACATGATCCAGAATTGTTAGGTTCTTCAACGGTCATCCTGAAGTTGATGTCATTGCAACCGGTCCGTAAGCTCAGACTTGCTCGGGAGCAGCTCGTTTTACATAAACAGGATACGATTGTATCTTTTTAAGTGGAGGTTATGCTTAAAGTATTTCCCAGCCACTGCTACTTGCCTACAAGAGAACCCTAATGAACCAGGAAGCTGGAACAATAATAATTTAATAAATAATAATAATAATAATGATTTAAAAATAAATTTGCAAATAATATTATAATGCTGTGTAGTCAGTCATAGATATAGCCATAAATACAGAGGGAATAATTATCTAATAATTTGATTGGAGTCTTGCACACAGTTATAGTTTGAGTCTATGCCGTGCATTAATTTAAACAGCTATTATGGAAGTGGCTTGATGCGGCGCAGGAGATGCAGATAATATATCTGTTTTCTGTATTTTGTCAAAATGCTCAATTACCAGCATTTGTAGTTAAATAAGTGGAACCAATATTTAATTGAAACTTAATTTAATATATGTTTAAACAAGTTAATTTGTCTTTTCTCTGTAGATCTAGTGCTCAGTGTTCAGATGTGTCTAGTCATCTGTCCAAATTTGATCATGTGTCTTGCTTTTGTCTTCTGGGGTGTTTCTGAAGGCGAGTGTTTCACTACTGATTGTCTATCAGTGCATTATAATATCATTCAAGTATTTGTTTATTCATACAGCAGTTATTATTATCTGGTTTTGTTTTCAGGGTCTCTGTTTGAGACGGTCTCTTGTTCTGCTCTTTATTTTCTGAGACCTCTCTTATTGCTCTGGACGGCTCCATATGTAAATGAGCTCACAGGTATGATTTATTTATGATGACTGACAGATTATTATACAAAATAGAGTGTATGTAATTTATCCAAAAAAGTGTGAAGTGTTTTATTGAAATTTGTGTTTAATTATTTAATCTTTTTCTGTTTTACAGGCAAAATCAAAACATTTATTCAAAATTACAGCTGTGAAACAGAATATATAGTTTTCTCAGCTGTTTTTTATTCAGGTAAACAAATCCAAAAGTAAATTAAGTGTGACAGTTTTAGTATGTGTTTAGTGCTGAATCTCTGTGTTTAAGGAACTTAAAACAATTTATGATCACTCTTAACTTCACCAGGTGATCATGAAAAAACATTTATTGCATATGTTACAGTTATTACACAACAAATGTAATGTTATAGTCACTTAGATGCTATAACATGCTTAAACTGCCTCTAAATTCCTTCACTGTAAAAAATAATTTGTTGACCCAACTTGACAAGTCAATTCATGTTGTTGCATTAACCCAGTTATGTTTAACAGACATGAAGTGTGAAGTAAATTCAACGTACAGTACAGGTTGCTGTAATAGCTTGCATTAAATTGGTTGAAATTCTAATATAAATTACTAGGCATTCAATATTTGTACACTGTAAAAAAAAAAAAAAAACCCTGAAATTTACAGTAGAAAAAATGGCGGCTGTGGTCACCAGTACTTTTTAGGTTTTACAGGACTCAAATTTACAGTAATAAAAAAAAACAAAAAAAAAACTTTATTTCATTAACTGATAATGTTAATTTTCCATCTCATTAAAGTGCTAAAATATGCTGTGTACCTTTATAATATGCTGATATCCACCATAATTATACAGGTGGTAAAACAGAAAACCACATGATGATTAAAACTTCGCCACAATTGACCCTTCGCTAAGCCCCGCCCTCCTTAGTTACTGTTGCTACGCCTGTCAAGCTTTCGCGGCTGCCAAGTCTATTACAGTGTGAATGCACCGGTGTCAGACATTCCCAAGGAGATAATTAGTCATTTTTGGCGAACAGGTGAAATATCTGAGAGAGCAAGACAAAAGGGACAGCAGTATGCATTCGAGGGATATATCCACGACATAATATGCAACCGACTAGAGAATAATTTCATCAAAATTGAAGCTAAAGCCATAACGTTAGGTCCCAGCGCAAGCAGCAGCCGTCTCCTTAGCAGACCATTCACATGGGAAACACAAATTGAACAGCTATGTTCATGCACAGCAGAGTAAGTGATGTGAAAATAATCGAATAATTACAAATCAAACAATTTATCCATCAATCTAACACCGGGAGAGCCGCGATCGGATTGGGGTAAAGTTACAGGGGTAACGTTAGTAGGCCGCCGATTAACAAAATGCTGAAATATATTTTAAAATATGTCAGTGAGCCTCCGTCTTGCCTTTAATCGTCTTATTTCCCGTTCAAATATATGCATTATGAACAAAGAACCGCCATTATTTCCAAGCAATAGGCGTTTTTTTGTTTTGTTAATCCTGTCGACATTTAGTTGTGAATGGGTCTCCACACTGCTTGATCCACGCCCGGGATTTCTCCCCTTTGGCTTTTAGGTTTCGGGAAGAGAAAAAATGCCACCCCACCGTCCAAACTTTTAGAATACCGGGTATCAGATTTGCACAATCCATACGCACAACGCGTCGGCATGTTTCCCTCGCTCGAAAGCTTGACAGACCTCCCGCGCCTAGTTACGGTTGCTAAGCCACGATTGGCCAGTGGCGGTTTTCGGGCGTGGCTTAGCGAAGGGTCAATTAGTTTTCCACAAGCTGAGGTATATACAGTATAAATATAAATGATACGCTGGCGCACCATGTCATACAAATACAAAACACCATCATGGTGACACACATGACTAAAATAATGCTATAAGCATTAATTAAACAACATAAAATGTAAAACCCGAATGTACATAACTTTTAACAAAAATTAGGAAGAAATGTCTCGGTTACTAACGTAACCTCGGTTCTCTCTAGAAGAGGGAACGAGTGTTGCGTAAGCTAGCTTACGCTACGGGAAAAAACTCTTTTCTCGAGAATACTAAAGCCAAAAATTATCCTTATAATTTGTATTAATCCTTCCTCCTTCTAGCTTCCCTGAGGAACTGGACTACAAGGTCGTTACTGCGTTACAACGTCTCAATGTTTGACAACAAGGTCATTACTGCGTTACGTCTCAATGTTTGACAAAGGCAGCGATAGCCGCCACATACACCTTGAGCGTGGATGGGGATCTACTCTTATCCAAAAACTCCAGTAGGAAGGAGAGAACCTCCGATACCCCACAATCTTGTGGATCCACGTTGCGAGCTGAGCACCAACCTGAGAACACTGACCACTTGGAAGCATAAAGCCGTCTAGTAGAGGGCGCTCTAGCTTGCGTAATCGTGTTTAACACCCCGGGTATTGACGGGTAGCCGTTGATGGCCCACACATGTAGAACCCAAAGCTTGGGGTGTGGGTGCCAAATCGTGCCCCTGGCCTGTGAGAGGAGATCTCTGCTCAACGGGACAGGCCATGGAGCCAGGCTCTGAAGCTGCATCATTTCCGGAAACCAAACTTGGTTCGGCCAGAACGGAGCTACTAGAAGCACAGAGGAACCGTTTCCCCGATACGCTTGATTACCTGTGGTAACAGCGTGATCGGCGGGAAAGCATAGAGAGAGCGGCTGGGCCAGTGATGGGCCAGCGTGTCCTTGTTCTTCGTGAAGCATATTGGACACTGAGCGTTGTGTTGAGATGCAAAGAGGTCGACCTCCGCTGTGCCAAAGGTGTCCCACAACAGCTGAACTGTCTTGAGGGTGGAGAGACCATTCCCCTGGGGGAACGTTGTCCCTGGACAGCCTGTCTGGACCCACGTTCAGATGGCCTGGTGCATGCGCCGCTCCCATACAAGGAGGCGTTCTGCCAGTGCATGAAGGTTCCGTGATCTCAGACCGCCCTGGCGATTTATGTAGGAAACCACCGACATGTTGTCCGTGCGGACAAGGACATGGTGGCCCTTTAGAAGAGGAAGGAAGAACCGCAAGGCATTTTTGACCGCCTTCATCTCTAGACAGTTTATGTGCAAGCTCTTCTCTTGGCTTGACCACAGGCCAAAAGTTGGTCTGCCCTCATAGAGGGCGCCCCAGCCCGAATTGGAGGCGTCTGTCGAAACCACTTTCAGTTTCGAGATTAGCCCCAGATTTACACCTGTCTGATACCAGCCGATTGCCTTCCAGGGCTCCAGAGCTGTGACACAGTTCTGAGTTACCTTGAGACGTAAACGACCGGATGCCCATGCTCGATGCGGGCCCCGCGTCTTTACCCAGTGCTGTAAAGGCCGCATGCGAAGCAGGCCTAAACGAAGCACTGCTGAGGCTGAAGCCATGAGGCCTAGAAATCTTCAGAAATCTTTTGAGAGGAGAGACATCGCCTACTTTGAATGACATCGCCAAGCGCTGAATACACAGAGCGCGCTGTGACGTCAGCCGCGCTGTCATTGACATCAAGTCCAGATCCATTCCCAGAAAAGAAGCTTTCTGACTGGGAGATAGCGAACTCTTGGTCCAATTGACTTTGAGGCCCAGAGCCTCCAAATGGCTTAGTAATAAAGCCCTGTGTGTCACAAGTCCCACCTCCGACTGGGCCATAATCACCCAGTCATCCAAATCAGCCAGCCAGTCGTTCAGTATTCGCATACCCTGTTGTTTCAGGGGGGCGAGTGCTGCGTCCATGCACCTCGTAAATGTACGAAGTGCTAAAGACAGGCCGAACGGAAGGACGGTGTACTGGTAAGCCTGACCCTCGCAGGCGAATCTTAAGAAAGGCCTGTGACGGGGGGCTATTTGTATCTGAAAATAAGCGTCTTTCAGATCCACTGATATAAAGCAGTCCCTCGGGCGAATTTGCACGAGAATTTGTCTGCTTGTAATCATTTTGAATGATCGCTTCATGAGAGCTCTGTTCAAAAGCCTGAGATCTAGAATGGGTCTGAGACCGCCATCCTTTTTGGGTACCAGGAAGTAACGGCTGTAGAAACCCGACTCGCTCTGGTTCAGAGGGATGGTTTCTATGGCGCCTGTTATGGATTTTTTTATCCCCAAACCTAACTATTTTAGATTTGGCTCGCTAAGACTAACTATACTAGTATAACTTATACGCTAGCACGTCTAAATATAATTGACGTTAGCTACGTTCACACATCAGCGAGTCTCCGGTCGACTACAGCATCCGCTCCCTAAAGCCCCGTTCACACTACAAGCGTCAAAGCGACACGATACCATTCATTTCAATGGGGAGCTGGCGATTTCCGGCGACAGCGACCGTTGGCGACCGTATGGGGCGTGTCTGGCGACGCGACAAAGTTGAGATCTGTTTAACTTTATGCAAAAGAGGAGCGACTTTCTGGAGCGACAACCAATAGGAGCGGAGCGTGTATGATCCTTCTCCACATCATTGGATGTCATTCATAAAGGCAACCAGTAGTGGGAACTCCCACTAGCGACCTCATCGCCAGCCACTGGCGACATGCAGCGACAAAGTCGCTTGTAGTGTGAGCGGGGCTTAACTATACATCAGCTAGTCTCCAGTCGTCTACAGCATCCGTCTAAATCCTATACTCCAGCGAGTCTACAGTCGACTACAGCGTCCAGAGCTGATAATTCTAACTTACTTGTTCTCTTGCTGCGCAGCTTAAATGACAGACAGACTTGAGTAATTGTCCTTTAAATGTTCTTTATTACGGCCGGGAGTCTCGAGCAGTTCTCAGAGAATCTCTCAAAAAGAAGCAATAAGCATGGCCGGTGGATCTCAGACAAATCTCATTGAGAATCCCACGAGTAAACACAAATACAACAGTTTTTATAGAATAGGGAGGTATGGCAAAATGACATGATACATTATATAATTTCCCTACAATTTGATTGGTTCTTCATTACTTCAAATTTAGACTCTAGTTTAATTTTCCATATTTGTTATTTATACACACACACTCAAAGTCATATGTTTTCAATTGGTTTCGTACAGTATTCTGTTCAAATGTTAGATGTTAAAAAAGGTTAGATGTTAGTCTAACCTGGTTAGTTTAATATATATAGTTAAAATTTTACACCACACACCCTATAAGTATAGTTTTATAATCTCGGCTCGAAGCAGATGAGCTACTTTCTGATCTACTGTAGTTTCAACCCGGGCTAGAAAGCGTGGGAGTCGGCGAGCGAACTGCAGTGAGTAGCCTTGTTTTATAATGTTCAGCACCCAATCTGACAAGCCTGTGATAGCTTCCCATGCTTTTACACGTATAGCTAAGGGTAGAATGGTATCTAGGCTCTGGTCGCTGTAAGCTAGGGACCCGGAGACCTGATAGGGCTGATAAATTGACACTGTGCTTGCAGTGTTTATCTGAGGCAGCGCGCTGAGACCAGTAGCAGGATGATTTACACATAACATTCTGGTCACGTGGGCCGGGGAATGATTTATGTATGTGCACGGCACAGAGGGCGCGGTGTTTAACAGTAAGCGTGTGTGCTGAGGCGTGTGTTATGTGTAGGGGTGAACACTGGGACGTGGGCACATTTCCTACTTTTAAAACAACTTCGGCGAGAGCCGGATAAACAGACATAATGCTCTTTTTGAGATTTATTTGGGTCGCCGTGAAAACGGCGTTTGGGTACAGGCGAGAGGGTTGTGCAACTGGTGCGTTGGCTGTAGAATACACATCTCCAGTCACCGCAGCCGCGGGAACTGTGAGAGCGACACGTGCTGACTTCAAAGGCAGTCCGGCCGCAGCGGGACTCGACCTTTGCCGTCTTACTAGAGTCAGGAAGATTTCGGTGGCACAGGATCCAGCGTGATCTTGGGCCTGGGTCCCCAAAGAGGGGGCGGCTTGCGACGGCCAACCTAGCTCGAGCGCTCGTTGGCGCTCTCTTGGTCGCTGACGCTGAGAAGCTGGCGGCGGGGAGGCTGTTTTACGGCAGGTGGCTGTTTCCTAGAGCGTCCTGATGCGGAACTTGAGTGTCGAGGGATGAAGTGCCGCATAGCCTGCGACGTCTTCTGGACCTCTGAAAAACGCTCCACAAACCCATCAACAGCTGAGGCGGCCTGGCCAGCGGCGGTGTAAGTGCGGCTGACGAAGGCGGAAGTAGTTCGGCAGGCTTTAGAAGGTAAAGTGGCCTTAGAACACCATCCAGCGGAGGGCGGGCAAAGGTGTGTTGCGATCGCTTCCTCGACCGGAGGAATGGAAACATATCCTTTGTCCTTCGCGCTGTCCACAACGGAGAGCGTCGAAGAGACAGATGATCGCAGCCTGGCCGAAAAGGGAGCCTTCCAGGATTGCGAAAGCTCCTCGTGCAGTTAGGGAAGAAATGGGGCGGGCCTCGTGGGAGGCGCTGCGCGGCGACCAGGGAGAAAGCAGCCGTCGAGTCTGTTGGGCGCTGACTCATCGGACAGCGACCAATCCAGGCCACTCTTCACTCCCCGAGGCAAGAAGAGAAAAGCCGTCCTCTTCGTCGTCCCCTTCCGACTCGTCGTGGCCGAAGTGAGTGACACGGGGGAAAGCGAAGCACACGGGGATCCCGCCACCGTGCATTCGTTTACCGGAACCTCCTCAGCCGGCCTCTGAGACCGGCGCTGCTTATGGCGCGGCACAGAAGAGTGAGGAGGAGGCCCGGAATCCACGTTGAAGATGGCCAGTCGAGCCCGCAGGGTCGACAAGGCCATGGTGTCGCACTCGGGACATCCGCCCTTGGACAGCCCGTGGTCCGCGTGGTCTCGGCCCAAGCAGGAAGCGCACAGGATATGACGGTCCCCGTTGGCGAGAGGGGCTCTGCACGAGCCACGGGAAATACGAGGCATTTGTATCAACGCCTCGGCTCTTTTATTCAGAGAAAACGCTGAAAAGGCTGTTCGACGGCGCAGGCTTCTTCTCCGTGATCCGGCGATGCGAAGGCTTCGCTGAAGAGATGAAAATCAATGAGCATCCTGTCGAGCTCTGGCTTATATAGGCATAAGCCACGCCCGTTCACGCAGGACATGACGACTGAGCCAGCGCCCTCATTGGTGCTTACGTCACGAGCAGTCCCTCGATAGGTTGCAGCAGTTGCCGCAGAGCAGCAATAGGCGCGTGAGCTGCCTCGTCTAGGTCTGCTCGCTGCAGCAAATGCGTTTTAAATTAATACAAATTATAAGGATCATTTTTGGCTTCAGTATTCTCGAGAAAAGAGGTTTTTCCTGTAGCGTAAGCTAGCTTACGCAACACGAGAGTACTCTCGTAAGAGAACATAATTATTTATATTAAATAACATCAACAGTGAAATGTCATGCACGGTATTCTGGATATGTCAATTTACGTTTTTTCTCTGTAAATTATAAAATAACTTGTTCTTGACAGTAAATTAAAACAAGTAAGCAAATACATAAATACAAAAAATTATGGAGTTTCAAACTTGGGTGAAGTAGTGGTGTTTTCTGGCACATACATATTTTTTACAGTGTTCTTCTCAGTATGTTTTGTGATGATGTCAGAGGTCATACAAGTAGACAAAAGGTCACAGGCTCAGAATCAGACTGTCAGTTTAGCTAATGTACTGTAATACTGTACATAAACAACATATGTGAGATGAAAAGGGTGTCTTTAATTCTTGTGATGTGTATTTATGTTTTGGTTGGCTTTAAATTAGTAATATTCGTTTTTGTATCTCTTGATTTCTTCCAGTTCTGTTCAAATCTGCCTTGAACAAAAGTATGAATTACGTGGGGTTTGAAGGTGTCATGATTATAATCTACTTTGTAGTGGCGCTTCTGTTCAAACTCATCTATATAATTTTCTGTAAGTATTAATATCTGATTCCTTCAGTCAAAAACTAGTGATATATGTGTTGTATCAGACTAATGGTGTTAGCTATGGGCACAAAATATAAAAACCATAATATCAGGTCTGATTTGTCCATTAAGTGAAGCATTTCATTCTTTCCTTGTTTTCTTTTCTATTTATTCTCTTGTCTTTTATCTCTTTTTTGCCAGCTTTTTTGTTTGCTTACATGAGCTGCTTGGTCAGTTCATTCGGATTTTGTTCGTTATGTTTTTTTGATTAGTAATTCCAGTTTTATGGCCTGCCTGGTCTTGACCTTGTTGATCATCTCAGTCATTGAATCCTCCATTCCTACATCTGTAAGCATACTTATTGGCTGATTAAATTGGCATTTGTAAATAAAACTGATAAGTATTCTTCTGCTCTTGGGCCTTTTCTTTAGTAATCATTATTATAATTATTATTATTATTATTATCATGACAGAACACACTGGCCAAACATGGACCCACAGGAAGTCACCTTTGTCCATGTCTGTGGAACATCAACGTCAAGGAGTTTTGCTTGGCCGACATGAAAAGGAACTAGGCCATGCTTGTCTGTGGATGCCTTGGTGAAATGGGTCACTGAACTTTCCGGCCGACTCGGGCATCTCTATCTTTCTGACCATGAACTGGTGTCCTCACTGCATCAGACCGATGACCATCCTCTCGGTCTTCTTGAGGCTTGAGTGGATAATCCACCATTTTTTGTCTGTGATCCCACTCATTGTCATTCGTTGTCTAATTCAATGCACAGACCGATGCATTGGAAAGATCTAAAGTGGCATTTGTCATCTCCTTACTGACCGGAAGAACTTGTGACTGGGAGGCCGCCAACTGGAGATGCTCAATCTCTGTGTTGCTTGGATGTTCACCTTTTTAAAAATGAAATTATCAAGGTTTTGAGTGGTCTGTTTTTGGCAAAGTGGCTTCAGACTTATTGAGGCTCTCCACACAGCAAAATCCCCAGAGTAAAATTTACTCTGCTCAGAGAACATTTGGACCCTCTCTTCAGAGAGTTAAAATAACTCTGAATCAGAGTTAAAGTTAATGAGATACTTAAGTGATTAATTAAGTGATTATTGGGCATTAATGATGAATACTTGCTGTCAACAAGCAGAATCACTGAAGGAAAGAGAAACAACAAAAAACAGAAAAAAGAGAAACACAAGAACTACAACTGACTTCCAGCCACAGCTTAAGATTAAATCAACTGAAGATAAAAGATGACATTAAATCTCTGAAGATCTCAGCAGAGGAGGATTAAACAACTCCACAAACAGCATTACCAGCTTCACTTATTACTAACCAGACTGACTTTATTTCTGTCAGACGTCTACAGAAGTTCTTATTGAGAATTAACAGAGGTTTAGATGTTGACGATTTTTTGAAAATGGTTGGTCACCATTATGGTGACTAGTGTTTCATTTAGTTGGGCAATATGACTATTATCTTTTTTTTGGAGAGTTTGTGGTTTTTGTAACAGCTTTTACCTAAACACATAATTTGTTGCAAAGAAAGCCAGAAGCAAAGATGATCAGGTGATATAGTTTTCAACAACAAAAAGTAGAATGATGCATTTATCTCATCACAGTCTAAAAATGGTCATTTGGTGTTAATAGATTATATTCACTAACAATACTCTCTTGCCACATATTGGACATTTTGATTTTTTAAAATAGATAATGGGGGATTTTTTTTTATTTGAGACACAGACATCAAGAATCAGCATATGAATCTCAACAATGGTTACATGTTTCATGCCGCAATGCATCCTGGGAGCCTTGAGTTTTATACTATTGTGGCTCCCAGCATGCATTGTGGCATGAAGCATGTTACCATTGTTGAGATTCATATGCTGATTATTGATGTCTGAGTCTCCAGAAAAACTTCTCTTTTTTTTTTTAAATAATCATTATTTTAAAACTCAAAATTCAGAATGTCCGATCTGTGGCAAAAGTGTATTGTTAGTGAATATAATCTATTAACATCAAATAACCACTTTTGGAAAGTGATGATATAAGTGCGGATTCTATTTTGTTGTTGTTGAAAACTATATCACCTGATCATCTTTGTTTCTAGCTTTATTTGTAACAGATTATGTGTTTTGGTAAAAATTGTTACAAAAACCACAAACTTGCAATAAAAGCAAAGAGTCAAACTGCTCAACTAAAGGTACCGCTCATCACCATAATGATCAAACATTTTCAGTAAATCGTCAACATCTAAACCTCAGTTAATTCTCAATAAAACATTCTGTAGCTGTCTGACAGAAATAAAGTCAGTCTGGTTAGTAATAAGTGAAGCTGGTAATGCTGTTTGTGGAGTTGTTTAATCCTCCTCTGCTGAGATCTTCAGAGTTTTAACGTCTTTGTCTTAATTTGATTTCATCTAAGGCTGTGGCTAGAAGGCAGTTGTAGTTCTTGTGTTTCTCTTGCCTTCATTAATTCTGCTTGTTGACAGCAGCTGTTCCTCATTAATGCCCAATCATCACTTAATTAATCACTTAAGTATCTCATTAACTTTAACTCTGATTCAGAGTTATTTTACTCTCTGCAGAGAGGGACCAAATGTTCTCTGAGCAGAGTAAATTTTACTCTGGGGATTTTGCTGTGCAGCAAGGCAAAAGAACTATGGAAAATTCCACACCCTGACAACATGCTTTTTTGACAGTCTTGTGGAGGAGGTTAAGGATGAGATTTAAGCCTGCGGCCCCTTTAAGCCTGAGTCTTTGGATGACCTCATAGATCTCAATGTTTGCTAGGATGATTGTATGGAATTGAGTCCAGGGAGCCTCCATCAGATCACGGGTGGAGCCATTTAATTATCCTTCCTTCCTAAGAGTCACTGATTCCACCAAGTCTGAGCCAATGCAGGGTGACAGACTTTACCTCTCCTCAGAATAAAGACAATAATGATTGTCTAAACACATATACATACATGTCCAGAAAAACGCAGAGCTCGCCAGTAGAATGGGGTATTCTGGCAAGTGGTACTTCAATCTCCCCACTTCTTGGGTCTCGTACTTCTCTTTGTGCATCGGTGCTCGGTGCTCATCAGTGGTTCAGTCTTCAAGTGTTCTGCGCTCATCGACTTGGAGCGGAAAAGTAGTTTTATTGATGAGGGTCTTCAGAGGGGTCTTCCCATTCATCTCCTCTCTCCTCCTCTTTCTGTTCATTCTCTTGACGGGCACCGGTTGATGACCATCACTCACGTTACTGGCCCAGTGAGTTTGATCGCCCTTCGGCAATCACCGAGAGGATCTGGTTTTCTGTCTGTTTAATTGAGATATCCCTGGTTGTCTCTTCACAACATACACATTAACAGGGCAGATAGTTTTGTTTTTCAAAGTTCTTTCTGTCATGCAAATGGTTTGGTTTCGGCCCCTTCTGTTGTTTCTACATTGTCTGTCTGTGTTGCAGGAAGAGACAATTGATCCATCCCTGATTTCTGATATACATCAATCTGCGAGTGGTCTTCAGTAAGTCCTGGGCTGCCTCTCTCTTACCCCATCGGTCGTATGATTGTGGGATCGACCTCACCCCCTGGCAGCCCCTCTCTGCCCCAGCCCTTTCTTTTCTCTTTGTCCGCTCCTGAGTGAGCAGTCAAGGATATCTCTCTCAGTCTCGGGCAGCTGGCATTATCCATCCCTGTCCCTCTCTGGCGGGTGCTGGATTCTCCTTTGTGAAGATGGATGGCTCTTTGCACCTCTGGATTGACTATTGGGGGATGAATGACATAACTATAAAGAACAGGTACCCCCTACCTCTAATGTCTTCAGATTTTGAGGTTTTGCAAATGGCTAGATTATTTACAAAGAAGGGTTTATGCAATGGTTATCATTTGGTCTGGATTAGGGTGGGTGTCGAGTGGAAGACAACTTTTAAGACGCATAACTTTCTGAATATTTGTTTTTACCTTTCAGCCTGTCCAACAGTTTGGCTGTCTTCCAAACACTCGTCAATGACGTGCTGAGAGACATGATAAATAAACTCATCTTTGTGTACTTGGACGACATTCTAATCTATTCTTGTTCCTTTCAGGTTCACATCCAGCACATCAGATGAGTGCTGCAATAGCTGCTGGAGAAACAGTTTTGTCAAAAGTGGAAAAGTGCATTTTTCATGCCTAGTCAGTTCTGTTTCTTGGGCCCTGGAAAGGTAAAGGCTGTTTCTAACTGGCCAACAACTGGCTCTCGTAAAGATCTTCGGCATTTGCCAGTTTTTATCTGCGTTTTATCAGGAATCTTAGTCAGGTGGCGGCTCCTTTGACAACATTAACCTCCATCAAATCTAAATTAATTTGGTCTTTAGCTGTGCAAGAGGTGTTTGTTAAATCCAAAGTCTTCATCTGCTCCCATTTTTGTAACTCCTGAGCAATCATGTCATTTTTGGTGGAAGTGGACGCCTCAGAGGTGTCGGAGCGGGCCTGTCTCAAATATCCTCTCATGATAAGAAGCTTTATCATTGTGCTTATTATTCACACCGTTTGTCTCCCACAGAATGGAATTATAACATTGCCAATTGAGAGCTGCTGGCAGTCCGTCTGGCTTTGGGGGAGTGGTGTCACTGGCTGGAGGTAGCGGCGGTTCCATTCGTTGTGTGGACTGACCACAGGAACCTGGAAAATATTCATCAGCTAAACTCTTGAATTTCAGAAAGGCCTGTTGGGTGTTGTTTTTCGGGCACTTCAACTCTTACAGACTTGGTACAAAAAATGGCTAGCCCAACGTATTGTCCTGGTGTTTTGTTGGATTTTGTTACTGGCCTCGCTCTATCCAGTGGCAATTCTGTTATCTTTAGCATGGTCCTTAACATCACTCCGTTGCCCTTCCTAAACCTCCTTCTGTTAAGGAGATGGCCTGGGTGGTCACTTACCATGTCTTCTGGATTTATTGTTGTCTGGAGGATGTGGTCTCTGACAGGCCCCAGTTTGTTTCCCATTTCTAGAGGGAGTTCTGTCGGCAGATTGGAGCCTCTGCAAGATTGTCGTCACTCTTCCATCCTCCGGTTCTCGAGTGGATGGTTCGATGATGTCCTACCATAACCCCTTCCTCTGGAGTCAGCAACTGACGTAAACAGAGTATGCCCACAACTCCTTGCCGGTGTCAGGGCTTTGCCCGTTAATGTGCTGCTTCCTTTGTTTTCTTCCCAGGGTGCTGAGGCTGCTGTTCCCTCATTTCAGACTTTTATTCAGTGTTGTTGCCATACCTGGAGGAGGGCAAGGGAGGCTTTGATCCAGACTTGGGAATCTGGATTTTTTTACATTTACATTTCATACTTTATTGAGCTCTCCTCAGTAAAGTGAATCTCTACATTCACCTGTGGGCATTTACATCTTTTACTTTCAAAATGCAAATGAGTGTTAGTATTTATTTCACATTGTCTACTTTCTTTTTAATGTGTGTAAAATTAATGTTTGGATGTTTTGACGGCTGTGTGTAAAGTTTTTCCCTGTTTGTCCCTGTGAGTTTATGACTTTGATAGTGTGTGTGTGTGTGTGTGTGTGTGTGTGTGTGTTATTCATGTTTATATCATATTCAAGGGGAAATGGTGAATGATTGTGTGAACTGAGTTCAGTACTTGTTTATCATGACTCTAATTTAAAATCAGATCAACCATTTTGATTATTTTATTAATTTTTGTTTTCTTATACAGTGTTGGCTAAATTCATTGAGAGAACAAGTGAACAGATACGTTCTATATTTGAGGTTTTGGCTGGTATAAGCTTTGATGTTCTACCTTTACTACAATTCATCATCCTGTTTTACGCCTTTGGATCTGCCAGAGGAGGTAAATTCAACTTTATGAACTATTAAGATTAATTTAAGAGTAATAGTACAAGAAAATATTATCTGTTGATGTCTGTCAGTAAAGTCTAGTAGCTGTATTAATATAATCACTCTTCTGTTTTCAGGATACTTCATTGTTGCAGTTTTACCAGTGTTTTTCATAGTGACAAGATACAATTGGGATGAAACATGTGGCCAAAAGATGGGCTGTAAGTATTTGAATTATGATCTAATTCCAGATGTAAACACATAAATCATGACATCATAATGTGATCCATACATTATTCAAAAAGTGTCTCTTTCACTGTTATTAATTTAGCAATTATAATTTTTTACAATTAAACTATTATACATGTAAATATT
Organism: Rhinichthys osculus; assembly: GCA_029959095.1. NCBI lineage: Eukaryota > Metazoa > Chordata > Actinopteri > Cypriniformes > Leuciscidae > Rhinichthys > Rhinichthys osculus. Next base: position 48,667,456 of record JARWKJ010000002.1, read on the forward strand.
ATTCGTTTCTTATCTTTGATGATTTTTAATGTATAGTTAATTGTAGAAATATTTCTCACACACTAAATCATTTGTTGGGGACATTTGTGAGATGTTTTATATTATGTTTGATAATGTTAAGTGTATTATCTTGATTTTACAGTATTGTTTTTTTATTCCGTCAGATTCAAACCCAGATATATGGACTCTTTTTTTTGTTGTTGATATAAACCATGTTTTTCAGGTTCACCTTCAGTCAGGAGATCAGTGTGGATAATTGTCATGTTATCAGTCAATGCTTTAATTGTTTATTTCTACATCATAACTTTGGAAAATGAAAAAGGTATGATAATATAAAATAATGTTGTTACAATTATGAATTACAAAAGTCACTGAAGAACTTTGTCAATGAACAGAAACTGTTACTGTGACGATGAAGCTGATGTTTTTGTTCATGTACAGATCGTATGGGATGGATCTGTACGATTGCGTTTCTTCAGTTACTCTGGGCAGTGGTCAACTTCGCATGGTCATTTAATTGTGGTACAGTATTAATCACATGCGCTGCGTATCACTCTGATGTTTTTCTGTCTACTCTGCTCTCGTTCATTCTTTTCATTCCCTTTTATTGTACTCTTCTGAAGAGAGTTTGAGTGGCAGCATTTACCAGCCCAGTAATGCTTTATTTGGAATTTCTTTTGAGGTCAATCTATTGTGTGAAACATGTTATGTGGGTGTATTTGTGTGTTTGTGTATGTTATGTTACGTTAATGTCAGGTTTTTAATCAACATTATCAAATAATATATTTGAATAGCAGACTGGTGAGGATTTTAAATGATGTGGAGATCAAAAAATGTGGACTCATTTCCTCTAAATTATGATATTAAACTGTGCTGTATAATTTTTTTTTTTTTACAGAATTGCACCGTTTTGTTCCAGTGTATCTGTTTGGATCAGTTGTTGTTGTTTTAGTGAACTCGGTTACACTGATGACTGAACTGATACTGAAAACAGGTGAGTGAACAACACTTCAACACCATACAGTGTCTGATTACAGTAATATATTTACATAACCTATAACCCATGAAGTATGTGGTATACCTTATCCTCAGTGAATGGTTATGGTGCAGTTGGAGATCTGAGAGTCGTCGTCTTTTCCTCTGAATTCATCTTCACTCTATTTCTAATGACTTTACTGGTATTTGAGCCACGTGAGTACAAAATTAACTTTACAATTACAATACGATTAGATTTTATTTTTATTTTATTTATTTAACAGGGACAATGAAGTCGTACTACGGTGTTGATTAATGTGCAATGTAAATGTGCCAGAGTTAGCTAAATAGCTCATTTTCAGCCATAGTCCCTGACTAGATTCATTACATTCACTTCATATGTTTTAGCATCTCTCTTATTTGCTCAAGGGATCTTCATTTAAAAATATGATGCATATAAGACCAAACATCGTCTGTCTTTAGGTCGTGTCACTTACAGGAAATAAATGATCAATTTTGTATCTTGATTAATTAATTCAAGAATCTCACTGTAACGGGCAGAACAACGTGCGGATCCATATGCAAGGCTTTATTCCAAAACATGGTCATAATGCAGGCAAGGTCAATAAACGGCAAACAGATATGGCGGCATGACACTAGCTGTGTCCCAATGTGAAGGCTGCATCCTCCGAAGGCCGCGGACTTCGAAGGATGCAGCCTATTCGTCCTTCGAAGGACGCACCTTGTAGCCTTCATTGGATTTCCTAATTGCGCATCCAGGTGTTCCCGATTACCGCTCCATGGCGCCAAGCAACAGTGCGAGATGGAGCTGCCGTCCTGATCATTAATTTGTTATAATTGAGTAAACAGCTATGGAGCCAGAATTGGCTATTGTCATTTTTATGTTTTATATTTTACTGAGGATGTTAAATACATGAATTTTCTAAACGACATTTAGGCCACTTGTCTTTAAAGTCAATTTTTTAGGAGGAAAAAGCTCAGTATAATAGAATAAGCAAAAAAAAGACTTCACATATAAAAAAAATATAACACAAACACAAGGTTAGGTTATATAAAAATAAAACATTCATGAATTATTTTATGATTATTACTGTTTTCAGTGAACTCAACGCAAATGATAATAATATTATTATTATTAGCCTACATTTAGGCTACATATTTAGAAGGCGGTTTTATCCAAAAAAGGAACAAAGAAATTCGTCAAATGTCAGTCATAATACAGGGCTAAGATTATCACAAATAAACACAAGATTTTGACGCAAATGTGTGTGGGAGTGTGAGCGCGCACTGCATGGCACGGAGGCGCGGCCGCGAACACTTGCATTTTCCCATCAACAGTGGAAACAACTTAAAAAATACTCTATAATTTCTGGTCATACAGAAAAGAATAATACATCATTCGCAACTACTTTTATTTGTCCAAACTCACATAACAAGAAAACGTTGTGCTTTTGTAAAATAAAATAATCAGTCGCGCTTTCATGATCTCCGTGAACTGGAGCGCGTCTCATAAATGAACTGAAACAAAATATACCTTGCCTAAAGCTTGAAATGTTCACTTTTAAACGAACAATTAAAATGCCTCGTTATTTATGCAGACACATTTATTATCATTAGCCTATAAATCATGGTTCCAGAGACATGGCTCTTCTCATTCAGCATTGCGGGAAAAATATAATTTCCAGGTTCTAATCTGGCCTTAGAAAACCAGTAAAATCGACATTTGTCCCATAGTAATTTGTGAATATTTTAAATGTTTAATAAAGGGGCAAAGTCTTTTTTTTTTTGCAGCAGCAGCATTTGTGTAGCCTACTACAGTTCAAATTTTGGTGTTCAACTTTGGCTTTTGAAAATACAACAACCTTTCATTTTTAGTTTTTCAATTACGGGTTAAAAAAAAAGAAAAACAAATGGACGCAAAAGTAGGCTACCTTATATTATTAAATATTTAAAATAATGTATTTGTAGAAAGGTTTGATAGTCAATTAAAATACTAGTAAAATCAAAGACTTTAATCTAAAAAACTATCACTAAACTATCTTTAGTTTAATAGTCTGTGTAAATTTGCATCCATTCGTTTTTAATTTTTTTAACCCGTAAATGAAAAACGAAAAATGAACGGTTTTAAAAGGCATAGTTCAACACCAACATTTGAATTTGAACTGTAGGCTACACACCAAATCCTGCACCAAAAATGCTGTCGTCACCGGCGCGCAATGAATTATGGGGTAGGATCAGGGTAGGATAGGCCGCTAAGTGTCCATTTATGTATCCTTCCTTTCACGGGGAAACGAAGGGTGCATTTGGCGTCGCTTTTGAATCAGGGTAGCCTTCGTCACGCCGTGATGACGCAACCGGCCTTCGAATACGGCCTTCGAAGGATGCGGAATTGAATTGGGACAGCCTTCATCGCGCCGCGGTGACGCAATCGGCCTTCAAATGCGGCCTTCGGAGGACGCAGCCTTCACATTGGGACACAGCTACTGAGTAATCCTTAGGGCAAGCGTGGGTAGACGATCGGCGAACAATATCCAACAGGGGCAAGGCAAAGAGAGATAATCCAGGTAAACAGCAATAATCCAAACGAGGTACAAACAGAGTCCAAAGGGCTAGGCTAAGGGTGAATCCAGGAAACACAAAGGACAAGGCAAGACTAAGATCACTGGATGGGCTCTGTAGAGAAGCTAACACTAGAGGAGTGCTAAACGCAAAACAATACTCGGCATCAGGGAGAGAAAGTCCAAGGCTTATAAAGAGTGTGAGATAGTTATCAGGTGTGAGCATGATTAGTGGAATCAGCTGTGTGTGTCATCAATGCAATGAATGATGGGGATTGTAGTGAAGTGCAAGAGTCCATGCTGTGAGTGGGTGACCTCTGGTGGTGACAACTGGAAGTGCATGGACCAGATTCGTGACACTCACACATGGACTATGACTTGTTTATTGGTTGCGAGCTGCTGTTTGACTGAACTGAGAGAGTCAAACACACTAAAGCTTCAGTTTGATTCACTGAGAGATGCTCACATTTTACACAAATGAATTAGAGAATAACACTATATTACTCATTCACAATCATTTTAATATTATTCAATGTGGTATCTAAAGACATGGAGATGATTCTATTGTTGTTACGATAATTATTACTCATGACTTCATTCATCTAGACCGCTAAACACTCAGATACAGAACACACCATTAAATTAACTCAGATGTCTAGACCATATAGTCAAAGCTCTAGGTGAGTTAATGATGTTTCATTTTATTTTTGCCTATAATTCACGACTCATCTGTTAGACATAGACTGATGTGTTTTGCCAAATCTGATCAGTATGTAAATAATCCTGTAAATCTTGTTTCCTTAACTGTCTCTAAACTAACAGTGATCAAAACATGCCTGCTGTCACACCAGGTTAGTATCATATTTACTGAATTGTCCTGCAATATCTGGAAGCTTTTCACTTCTTTAGGTGTATTCAGACATTTCATCTTGTATCTTTGGCCAATATGACATTATACTTAATACTGACATATCAATGTGGATAACAAAACAAAATTTCCTTCAGCTTTTAAAAATGAAGAATGAAGAAGTTGTGTTTTGAATGAAAGGAGATGATGCTTTATACACTATATAGAGTATGTAGTGTGCAGTAAGCACATTTGAAAGCTATTGACCTCTTGTCCTGTAATAATGAATGAGCTGATGATATAAATCAGGTGTGTTAGATTAGTGAGACATGACTTCTTAAAATGTTCAGTGCTGAAGACTCAGGGTACGTTTACACAACAACGATGTACTAGACACTGATAAGTGCGTTTTTTGAAAAGTTTTGCGTACAGACGACAACGTTGTCAAAACGATCCCCGTTCACAAGGATCTGTGAAATTGACTAAAATCTCTGTATTATTGATGCCAGGCTATTAGTTGGTTATTTAACTTTGTAAAGAAACACTATGTGCCTAGACTGTATACGTACCACATTGTCGTTTTTTCAAATTCGCATTTTTAATTTATTTACATGATACGATAATGGTATCGTTTTCAAAAGCCGTTTTTAAAATGTTTCGTTTTCAGGCCCCAAAAACTCTGTTGTCATGTAAATGAACAGCCAAAACGCATACAAAGTTTTCTGTGTTTAGAAAACGGTGTAGTGTAACCGACCCCTGATCCAGGACCAGGGCTGAGAAGCTGTAGATGTTGAAATTAGCCTACATTTTAAAATGTTTCATCCTGATCCCAGAATGCAGGCGAATCTGATGAATCTCCAGCCAATGGATCAAACCAGAATACAGCAGAATCACATGAAATGAGTCCGCCTTAATCAATGGAATTACAAATCTAATCAACAATGAGAGAAAAGGCCTATTTATTAGGGATGCACCGATATGAACATTTTGGCCGATACCGATAACTCTTTACATTTGAAAGCCGATAACCGATATATTGGCCGATAAATCTCAATTAAAATTTTGATATACTTTGATAGCCTGTATACATAAACAAAAGGCTCACCATAAAAAGCCTTGTCTTAAACACTTTTAACATAAATCAAACATATACAATACAGTATAGTTTGAAGCAGTGTAAGATTCCTTAACTTTTTTAATTAATTTTACACTGGGCAACTTCCTTTATTAAAAAATGGTAACACTTTATAATAAGGTTTAATTTTGTTAGCAGCCATTAGTTAGCATGAACTTATAAGACATTTTTAATAAAGTTGTATCTGTTAACATTAGTCAATGCACTGTGAACTAACATAAACACATATTTTATTATAACAATAACAAAAGCTATCGCCTCTCTCTGTTAGTTAATGCATTAACAAATGAGACCTTATTGTAGTGTTATCAAAAAATCTATTGCCTAACAAAAAATAAAATACCTAAATAATGCAAACAAGTCATTGGATAACATTGGGCTGCTGCATATAAAGAAACAAAATGCATGTGCCATGGATCAATAAAATGGAATCGCCTCCGCACGGACAATAAGGAAATTATTTTATTCAAACCATATCGTTGATGAAAATAATACAAGAAGAAAATAATGTTAGTTATTAATTATAACGCAATGTTTAAAAAATATATATAAAAAAATAATATTACAGTGATAGTAAACATCTTTAATAGCTTAGTTACTGTTTCAAATGACATTGTGAGCGCGCGCGCTGAAGCTGAAGAGAACGAAACTGAATCGCTTTGCTAGAAGGTTAATCAACTCAACGGTTGCTAAATTTACAAATTTATTACAATAGTGGATACAATTATAATTATATGACAGTCCCAATCATAGCTTTTAATGTTTTGAATTGTTGTTTAATCTGTGCGCGCTGAAGCTGAAGAGAACGAGCACCGGGAAATTGAAGAACTTTTCTAGCAGGTTGTTTAAACGAAACGCATCATATGTGAGGTAAGGTTAATCAGATATTTATATTACATCAACTTTATATTACGATTTATCTGCACAAAATGACGTGAATGCACAATCGAACTTGTGCAGGATCATAATGTGTAGGCTAATCCCTGTTCTGGACTCGCTATACCCACAACAACGCGCTGAAACGGCAACTAAACCCAGAGAATTCACAACGTTTTATTACAATAGTGTTCTCATTATAATGGCATATATATGACAGTCCTATAATGTAGTTATAAATGTGCATTGCTGTTTGAGCTGCGCAACGCTAAAGATAAAGATGATCACCGGTAGGCCTACAATGAAGCGCTATGCATCGTTCATTAACTCAACCAAACGCATCCTATATTAGATTAATCAGAAATATATATATATATGTATATATATACATATATGTATGTATATATATATATATACACACAAAATAAACATATTACAACTTACAATGGCGCAGAATGCTGCGACTTAGAGAGAACTTGACTGTGCTTGTCATGAAGGCTTAACTCCACAGACGCGCTCTTTCCGCCACAACGCACTCATCGCGCTGAAACACTGGCGAACAAGAATTCATAACATTCTTTTGCAGGCTGCTCTTATTATAATGTTATGAAGCCTATGTGACAGATTTGTGCTGCACATGTTGCACTGAACTGTATCTTCCTTTTCGAAGTGAGTCCAATCATTCAGAACCATCATGGCGAACCGCGCGCATCTCTCAACTGAAGTAAATAATTTATTATTTATCGGCTTTGATATATCGGCCCAATTTTCTTTTCGGACCGATAACGATAACATCAAAAAAGACCATTTATCGGCCGATATCGATATGTGGTCGATATATCGTGCATCCCTACTATTTATTCAAAAACACTTGAGTGTTTGCTGAAATGTATGTGTGCAATATATCAAGACCTGTTCACACTGCCAGCGACAAAGCAACATGATCCCATTCATTTCAATGGAGGGCTGGCGACTTCCGGCGACACGAGCGCTCGTGACTGTTGGCGACAGAAAGTGGGTCGCTTGACACGCGTCAAAAGTTCAGAAATTTCAACTTTATGCAAATGAGAAGCGAATTTCGCGAGCGACAACCAATAGGTGGGACTGTCAGTGGAGCTCACGTCGAGTGCAGGCAAAACAGGACTGAGTTCTGGAGCGATTTCACTGTTTTATATGATTTGACTGTAACCGCATGGATATAATAAAATGATGCATGGAAAAGAAACTGGTCGACAGTCTTAGGGAGTTTAATTCATACATTGATAGTTCTTGTGTTGTAATTTTATGATGCAAGTTTAGCACTACTGCAGTTCATTACAGTTTCCCCTGCATTATGTTGACTATTAGGGACAGTAAAATTGATTATTTGTCAAATTCGAATGACGTTTTAATCATTTATGACAGTATGCGTGAGTATAATTTGTTGATTGACCGATCGTTAATCTAGTTAATGATTTAATCCACTGAGCACTGCTGTGGTAATATAACAACACTCTCCAACAGCAGAATGTTACTTAATTATGTTAAGCCTAATTCCTAGTCAAATTAGAATGATATATTAGTTTTATATATCACTTGTGATGGTATTTTCTATAGATATGGCAGACATGCGGTCAGGGCTGGACTGGGACAAAAAATCGGCCCGAGCATTTTGGCCCATGGCCCACTATGATCATAAACACAACCAAACTTTGCACGCCCTTGAATATGTACCAACTCCTATTAAAACCACTAACGCCTGCATGTAATAAGTGAATAGGAGTGACTAAGAGTTAACAGATGAAATAACTAAGCTACTAAGTTAAACTATACTCCACAGTAATCCTTAAACAAGCTATAAGCTGCATTGGGATAGCAATACTGATTTTTCCCATAGGGTTTTTGTAAATCTGTGGTGATTGCACCTCTGTCCTTCTAGGGGGGTTCGGGGGCATGCTCCCCCGTAAGAAAATTTTGTGGTTTTTAATGTTAAATTCATCAATCTGGTGCACTTTGAGAGTTCAAAATTAGGAGCTCCAACCCATATTCAGTGTGCAAATTGAACAAAGTAAAACTCAAAACTCTTTTAGTTGTGATATAGTTTCTGTCTACATTACACTACTACACTACGTGGCTATGGGGTGGCAGTGGCTCAGTGGTTCATGTTGGTTGTCTACAAACCGGAAGGTTGGTGGTTCAATCCCCGGTTCCACTTGACCAAGTGTCGAGGTGTCCATGAGCAAGACACCTAACCCCAGCTGCTCCCGACGAGCTGGATGGCGCCTTGCATGGCTGCCGTTGCCGTCGGTGTATGAATGAGTGAGTGAATGGGTGAATGTGAGGCAAATTGTAAAGCGCTTTGGTGGCCATTGGGTCTGTGAAAGCGCTATATAAATGCAGTCCATTTACATAATACTAGTTATAATATTATAATATTAATCCCATGGCAGTAGCCATATGTTGTAAAACAAATGCACTGAAAAATAAAAGCAACTTTCATAATTAGTTTCGTACTAATTTCTATACTTGAAAGAAATAAGCACATGGTCTTTTATTTTGACGGAAACGGCATCGTTCTTTTATTTTGGTGAAAAACATGGTTTACAAACTCGTCTCATTACAATCATCATTACAATTCTAATAAAATGCGTAATCATCAAATATCAAAGTCAAAGTCAGCTTTATTGTCAATTTCTTCACATGTCAAGACATACAAGAGATCGAAATTACGTTTCCTCCATCCCACGGTGTACAGACAATATACTATATGCCTACAGTCAATATAATAGTGCAAAAGTGCAAATAGTGCAAAAAGTCTGTTGTTCCAGTGTGCAATGTGCAATTTATGCATACAGTCAATATAATAAAAGTGCAAAAGTCAGTTTTCAGGACAAACAGGACAGCAACAGCAACGCAAGTCCAAAGGATGTTATGTAACTGGGGGGAGAAGGGGAAGAGAGTTCAGCATCCTAACAGCCTGGTGTATGAAGCTGTTGGTGAGTCTGGTGGTGCGGGCACGCAGGCTTCTGTACCTCTTACCAGAGGGCAGTTGCTCAAACAAATTGTGAGCGGGGTGGCTTGCATCACTCACAATTGTGATGGCTTTGCGAGTGAGATGGGCGGTGTAAATATCCTTCAGGGAGGGGAGTGGGAGTGAGGCACCAATTATCCTTCCAGCTGTGTTCACTATGCGCTGCAGGGCCTTTCGTTAATCAAAATATGCAGATGTGGAAATAATGCGTAACTGGGTAGTGCGTTCCTACATATCCCAAGTGTTGTGACAGTAGCCTATATAGTTCTGCTTACCACAGTTCTCTGCACTCACTCATCTCTCTCCTTATCCTCCTCACTATCCTCATCAGACACTTGAAGGGCCTTTGAAGTTAATTTTTTTTCACGCTATTTCTCTGCACATTCCTTGCGTTTCTTCTCCATTGCTCTGACTATTTTGACAGATACACACTGACACTGCTCGCTCACTCAGAACTCAAAGGGGGAGGAGTTTAAAGATGTGATTGGACCTGCCCAGTGTCAATCAAGAAAATAACCAATGGGCCGCTCCGCCGCTGATCTACGCGTTTCATGTGCCTGTCTGTGAGAAAGAAAAAAGACCTACGCTGTGTCCAATGCATTACACTGGCACAAAGATCCCAGCGCCGCCAAAACTAAACGCAATGGGCCGCCGATGTGCGAGTTTTATAGGCCGTTCAGACAAAAAAAATTATATATTTAAAGTATGAGATGTATCGGCCCACAAAGCACGTCGGCCCACCGGGAAAATGCCCGGTATGCCCGATGGCCAGTCCAGCCCTGCATGCGGTCTACCAATAACATCAGCGACAAAGTCGCTGGCGGTGTGAACGGGGCCTTAAGGGTGTAACTATATATCGTGTCACAATATATCGCAATACAAAACTGCAACACTATGTATCATGGATAGTGATAATATGTATTGAAATGAAAATTACCGTGTGAGAAAAAAAGTACGTTTACAGAGTTTTACTGTCAGTGCTACATTAAACTACTATTTATGATGTTAAATATAATGTACAATAATGCAATGGGGGAATATTTGTGGTTCTTTATAATGCCAAATGTCTTATGTTAATGTAAGTGTCTTACATTATTATAAATATATCTAGCCAATGAAAGAGTGCAAGCATATTCCTCTAAAATCATTCTGTTTTCAGCTTTAGAATCATTAATGTTTTTATCCTATTGTCTTGTGCATTGGGTTATCAACACCAAGTCCAAGCCTATTCATTTATACCCACAATGAAATATCAAATTTAGCACTTTAATCAACAGAATAATACATAAACAGTTAATTTTTTGTTAGCCTTTCGCCATATGTCTTAGAGTATCGCAATAATATTGTATTGTGATATTTATCGAATCGGGACATGAGGGTTTTGTTACACCACTAGTGCATTAATAACGATTTAAGATCTTATTCTAAAAATTTTTTTTTTTTTTTATATATCAAAAAATATGCATGGTGGACGTGGCATGTCATACAGTACCATATTTTCATGAAAAGCTGTCACTGAATACTGGTTAGCATGGAAGCTCATTTTACGACGTGCCTCTCACAGGTTCTGCCCTTATAGAAATGTTGCCAAAATATATATATACAGGTCCTTCTCAAAAAAATTAGCATATTGTGATAAAGTTCATTATTTTCCATAATGTAATGATAAAAATTAAACTTTCATATATTTTAGATTCATTGCACACCAACTGAAATATTTCAGGTCTTTTATTGTTTTAATACTGATGATTTTGGCATACAGCTCATTAAAACCCAAAATTCCTGTCTAAAAAAATTAGCATATCATGAAAAGGGTCTCTAAACGAGCTGTTAACCTAATCATCTGAATCAACTAATTAACTCTAAACACCTGCAAAAGATTCCTGAGGCTTTTAAAAACTCCCAGCCTGTTTCATTACTCAAAACCGCAATCATGGGTAAGACTGCCGACCTGACTGCTGTCCAGAAGGCCATCATTGACACCCTCAAGCAAGAGGGTAAGACACAGAAAGAAATTTCTGAACAAATAGGCTGTTCCCAGAGTGCTGTATCAAGGCACCTCAGTGGGAAGTCTGTGGGAAGGAAAAAGTGTGGCAAAAAACGCTGCACAACGAGAAGAGGTGACCGGACCCTGAGGAAGATTGTGGAGAAAGACCGATTCCAGAGCTTGGGGGACCTGCGGAAGCAGTGGACTGAGTCTGGAGTAGAAACATCCAGACCCACCGTGCACAGGCGTGTGCAGGAAATGGGCTACAGGTGCCGCATTCCCCAGGTCAAGCCACTTTTGAACCAGAAACAGCGGCAGAAGCGCCTGACCTGGGCTACAGAGAAGCAGCACTGGACTGTTGCTCAGTTTTGCATGTCATTCGGAAATCAAGGTGCCAGAGTCTGGTGGAAGACTGGGGAGAAGGAAATGCCAAAATGCCTGAAGTCCAGTGTCAAGTACCCACAGTCAGTGATGGTCTGGGGTGCCATGTCAGCTGCTGGTGTTGGTGCACTGTGTTTTATCAAGAGCAGGGTCACTGCAGCTAGCTATCAGGAGATTTTGGAGCACTTCATGCTTCCATCTGCTGAAAAGCTTTATGGAGATGAAGATTTCATTTTTCAGCACGACCTGGCACCTGCTCACAGTGCCAAAACCACTGGTAAATGGTTTACTGACCATGGTATCACTGTGCTCAATTGGCCTGCCAGCTCTCCTGACCTGAACCCCATAGAGAATCTGTGGGATATTGTGAAGAGAAAGTTGAGAGACGCAAGACCCAACACTCTGGATGAGCTTAAGGCCGCTATCGAAGCATCCTGGGCCTCCATAACACCTCAGCAGTGCCACAGGCTGATTGCCTCCATGCCACGCCGCATTGAAGCAGTCATTTCTGCAAAAGGATTCCCAACCAAGTATTGACTATTGAGTGCATTCCTGAACATAATTATTTGAAGGTTGACTTTTTTTTTTTTGTATTAAAAACACTTATTTTATTGGTCGGATGAAATATGCTAATTTTTTGAGACAGGAATTTTGGGTTTTAATGAGCTGTATGCCAAAATCATCAGTATTAAAACAATAAAAGACCTGAAATATTTCAGTTGGTGTGCAATGAATCTAAAATATATGAAAGTTTAATTTTTATCATTACATTTTGGAAAATAATTAACTTTATCACAATATGTTAATTTTTTGAGAAGGAGCCATATATACTTGGGATGTAACGATACACGTATTCGTATTGAACCGTTTGGTACGAGGCTTTCGGTTTGGTTTTCGGTACGCATTTTTTAAAACCATTTTTAAACCGTTGGACCATTTTTCATGCCGACCAAAATTTCGTTATTTCAAATATAGGCGCGTGGCAAGCGCGCTCATAATGAGACGCTGGCGTGACCACAACATTGCCCAACATCAAATGGCAAATGTAATGTAAGCGGAACGAAACTGACTCGATATTGTGTGGTTGACGGACCGTTTATCAGTTTGGACCAATGCAGCGCGAGATGATCTTAATCATCAGCACTGTTACTACACAGCGAAATCCAGTAAAGAAAGCATTTGAATTCACCACTGAAGTAATAACATCGCTGCGAGATCTAGTGAGAAACATTCGCATTTCTCCGTTATTAACGGATCAAACAGCGCTGACGTGGAAACCAGGAAGAGACATTGTGCCATAAATGAACTATTCAGTGTCCACAGATCAGCAACATTCACCATGGATTTACTGTAGTAAAACTACTAACTATCCATGGAAGTTTGGCAGGAATAGTAGGCTATAATGCTTTCAAGTAAAATTACGTCGGTTTTATTTTGACACAATTGCTGCCCTCAAATGTTAATCTGAACTAAAATAAACCTTTGTTTATAACTACTACAATATTACATTTCATTTAGTCCAAGGAGCTGTTTTGTTTTATAAGCTCCTAAGAAAAGTCAAGTAGGCCTATAGCTCCATCATTGCTCAAATGATGTAGGCTAAGTTTTAATAAAAATATAATTAAAAAAAAAAAAAATCAAGGAAATTTCTCTGGCATTTCTTTCTTTTTGCTGTATCCAAGAACCAAGAACAGAACACCACAATCGCTTAGACGCCATTCTGCTCATAGACAGTGCTCCAGCGTATCAACAATGACCGCGCTGGTCCGCACAGACTATGATTGACAGCTAGCTCACGAGCGAGGGCGGGTCTGTGTTGACTCGCTCCTGTCAATCAACAATCATGGGAGGGGCTTCCGAGTGTGTGACGGCTCGAACGGCTCGATTTGAGGCAGGGGAAAACATATAAGGAGATTAAAACAAAACCACTGGAGGGATTTTTATCATTATATGATGGCTGTGTACAGACACTGCCAACACACATTTCAGTACAATCAACATGTAAAAGTGCATGTACCATTATATGACCCCTTTAAACCTACTGTTAAGCTTTAGATGTAATGCATCAGGCATTTCTATCACACACTAAAGTTTAGAACTATAGGCTATTTGAGATTTTCAGCTGCTCTTGTTTTTTATGAATCTGGATTAGCGTGGTCATCTTTACTTTCCCCCCATTTGGTATTCCATTTTGTTACAAGCAAACAGGGGATATCAAAATATAATCGTCAGCGTCTGTTCTAAGCCATTAAGCTAATTTAAACAGTTCAAACAGGCCTATAGTGTCATAGCATCTGTGATCAGGTGACACCATTCTGTGACTGAAGGAAGCGCTTCACCATAACCCTAACTTCTGAGTCAAGTGAACATCATTATTCAAGTAAATTGTTGTGATCTCTGCCCAACACAATTTAAAATGGAAATATCTCAGCCAAGTAATCCTCACTGTCGAAAATGCCTCAAATTCAGTGCGTCCTTAATATTTCTATTCACACCTTAAATTAATATAATATTTTTTTTTTGCATAAACATTTAATGTAATTTGTTTTCCATACCAAAAGTCCATTCATAAAAGTGTCATATTCTGTTTAATTGATCACTTTATCACAGTAAAAGTGCCCGTGCCATGCGCACATACGTTTTTTTAATATAAATATATAAATCCTACATGTGTGACAAGGATATACATTAAGCTTTACATATACGTTTACTGGATTGGAATTGGATATAATTAAATAAATTAGACTAGGGCCAATGATTCCTGATCACGTGACTCGACGCAGCCGTATGACAATTTAAAAAATGAAAGTAGCCTAAGAAATACAAACGTAAGTAAAATTGCTCTGTGGACATTTCAAGAGGATGAGCTTCTGTCGGCGAAAAAATATGTTTTCGCTCATTTATAGCATAAAGTAGTTTTGGGTTTTATTCTACATATTTGAAGATGCACACACCAAGACAGTTTATGGAGAAATGATGAGAAAAACAATGACTTGTATCATTTATATTTATATAGCTTTTTTCGCGACACACATCATTTGAAAGCATCTTCGCAGAGATGTGTGATTCATTGTAAATATCTTGGTGAGGCTTTTCTCCCCGCCAATTTTGCATTTTTTTTTGTCACAGTCACATTTGCTGCTCACTTGAAACTCAAAGACTATTGACAGCTGCCACAGTAAATCAGATGCTTCTGTTTTCAGATTTTATCATTATTTGTATGACCTGAGAAGGCCAAACTGTCGTAAAGGAAAGTTATTTTCAAGTTTCACAACCTTTTACTTTATTTCACTGTTGTATCATTGTGTTATGATTGGTCTGTGAAACTCAGGACTCTCTCAGTCAAACCACACTTACTGCTTCTCCTGTACCGTAGTATAATTGAGCCCATCCTCTTGTACTGTGCTGCCTGCTACTTCACCATGCTCTCTCTCACCAATAAGAATAAGCTTCTTAAAATTACTAACACTTCCTCCAAAATAATAGGTCTTCCCACTCCCAACCTGCCAGCCCTCATTAACACTGCCACTGCTCATAGAGCAACTACCATAGTACAAAACCCCAGCCACCCTCTTAACTCAAGCTTCACGCTTCTTCCATCAGGCCGTATACAGACAGCTGCTCTACAAAAAAGCACGCTTTGGAAAAGGTTTTGTACCCTGTGCTATAAGGGCGTTAAACTTACAGACAAGGTAATGATGTCACTTTTGTGTTATGTGTCGATATGTGCATATTGTCCATATACTGCATGTGTATACTATGTATAGTTCGTGTTTAGAATTCATACTGATGGTGTTGTTTGTACAGACTGTGAAAACAAATTTCCTCCACTTTGGACAATAAAGAATGACTCTGAATCTGGTCGACACCAAATAAGCGATGTGTGACAGGACCCTATAAAACACCCTTCTAACCAGACTAGTGTAAGCCAAACTCAGTCAATAAAGCTGATCAGTGTATGTCCTATTATAGAGTTTAGCATTTTAATTTCATTTTTAATTTCTAACGGTAAAAGAAACCTGATCCACACTGCCAACGAAAGCAGTTTGATCCAGGACTATACAGGCTAAACATTTACTGACTATTGAACGGTAAGATCCTCAGAGAGGAAAATGCAGAAAGCCAGAAGAATGGAAAGAGTGTGTCAGTGAAAGTGGTTGTGATTAAGTGTGGATGTGTGTGAGATACAGGATCAGAGGATGACACCGTTCCTCTGTCATAGTCCAGATCAACTCTCACACGATCAAGATACGGTTTAACACAAAAACCAAACTGTTCATCCAGTCCGTACTGCACACTCCAGACATCAGTGTTATAGAAATCACATCCCTTCCTCTGGTTTGATGCTGTAGTTACTCCAAGACTCCTCTTTAAACTCTCTCTAACCTCCACATCCCACCAGTGTGTTCCTGAGTTAAAACCCTCTGAACCCAGAACACATGGATAATAGTCGAATCTCTCTGGATTATTAGGCAGCAGTTGTTTGTTCCTGCTGTCTCTCACACTGGTCAGATCGTCAGACAGGACAAGTCAATGATTTGGAGTGTTTGGATCCAGAATCACAGGAGCTGATGAGACACAATCACTACTTTTATTCCGATCTTCATATAATGATCAAGAGGGAATTCATAATAATCTGTGCATGGTTAACACTCGTCTTATTGATCAAACACATTGGACATTTTTCTCTGATCACAGTAAATATGTGCTTGAGAAGTTTCAGATTTGCATCCCATGTCAACAGAAACTGATATTGACAAAAAACTATCAATCAAACTGAACTGTATATTCTGTATCTGTAAATATCATGTTCTTCTATCACGGCTCATTTTAGTGCAGTAGCGCATCTGGTTATTCACACATAATGCAAAAATCATGCATGATTTCCTGTGCAGGAATCTTTACAGTATGTTACTGTTATTAATAATTCACTGAATTAAAACCTGAGATGACTTATTTCATTACAGGAAATCAATTGGTCAATTGTCATGTATACTGTGCGCTTATTTCATTTGAGTCCAATAAGAAAAAGACTTCAACGAGTTGGCTAGAAACAAACAGATAAGATAACTACACAGTCACTGCCTTTAAATCAAATAAATTGTCATTTTTTTAGCGGACTCAAATGAAATAAGATCACAGTATAAATATGAAATGGCAATTGACCAATTTAAAATAATCGGTTTCCTCAAATGAAATGCGTTTACACAGGTAAAGATTACAGTAAAGAACTGTAAATTCACAGCTGCTCTTGTTTTGCTGCTTTTACAGCTGTGCTGTATTTTTACAGTTTAATTGTAGACTGTTGATGATTTACGGTTATTTTGTAAATTTACAGGCTTACTGGCAACCAAAATTGCCAGTAAGTTGCCAGTAATTTTTTTTTACAGTGCACCGGTCAAATGTCTGGTCACACTGAATTTATTTTTCACATGAAGTCTGAAGGCTTTGAACATTAAGTTTTTCTGATTTGACTAAATTGATTCAGAAAGTTGTTTGAAATGTCTTACCGAATTCTCACTCCCAAGGCGTCAAAAACTGAAGCATGGTCAAGCGCCCCCGGCGTAGACCTCAAAGGCGCCCCTCTGCGTCACATGTGGACGAATTAGGAACTCCATTGCTTTCAATGGGAAACCTGTGGCATCAACAACAGACGAGAATTGGCTTTATCCACAGCTTCACTACTTCCTGAACTTCAGCCAGCCCTTTGTTTCCTGTCTGCCATTATTGGACAAACTGATTAATCCAGGTGTGCCTGATTATTGTTACTGAGGCCAGGCACACCTGGATTAATCAGTTTGTCCAATAATGGCAGACAGGAAACAAAGGGCTGGCTGAAGTTCAGGAAGTAGTGAAGCTGTGCATAAAGCCTATTGTATCAGTAGGAAATCGCGCTGAAGAAGTCTCATTCCGAAGACATCGCGATATTGGCATCAGTTCACGTGTGCCCGATGTTGGTAAGTAGTCGTAAATACGCTGTCCAAATAATGTTTGATACAATGTCTTTTCTGTTTGTCGATATTAATCAGATTAGCTCTCTCATGTTCAGTCACTGCCTTATATCTGTCATCTCCACCGAGGCTTTGCGTTTCATTGCTTTCTAATTCAAAACACCTATAACTACGGTGATTAAACACTGTCTGTCACGTGACGTGCTATAGACCTTCAATCAGTTAATCATATTCATATCAATTTCTAAGTAGGTCATATAGGCTATTTACTTTCAAATTGGTATTTGTAGTAAAAACAACACTTACCATACTTTTACCACAGTAACCTTAGTTTTACTGTGACAGGTGTGCTAAAAGGACAGTCACAGCAAAACTTACCATGCTTTTACAAAAGTATTGGTAGTTTAAAAGTGTCATTTGTTGTATATAGCAAGTTTTTCAACGGCTCAGGTTTAGTCACGACCAAACGTTAGTGATTGGTTATGGCAGATCCAATAGTTTTAAACTTCAACAGAGTACCCGCCTTCAAGGAAGTTAACGCTTGTCAATGGGGAGTGGCCGGACTCTCTGTACAAATGAAATGTAGGTCCAGGCTACAACATGCATTGATTTCACAGTAAATTTCTGACTACAGTAATTTATTGTAAAATACTACTCTTTAATTCTGTAAATCCCTGCATTGCAGTAGACAAGTTGTGTTGTATTAATATAGTTAATTTGCATATTGTATTTGGCTTTGAAGTTTAAAACAAATAACATGATGGAATTATTATAATTTCTTTAGATGTGTCCAATGGGAGACATGCAGCAAAATAATTAAATAAATAATAATATCTGATGAGCTGCTGAGAGATTTAACTTATGAAGCATTATAAATATGAGGAAATATAAAAACAAACAAACAATGAAAGCTGCATGTGTGTGAATGCCTGACTGTCATTAACCTGACATGACACCCCACTGCAACTCAATGCGGTTTCTTTTCAGAGACAAAGTTTGTGTTGCAGATCAAACAGCTAAAATTGTAAAGAACCATTGTGTTATTAAAATTCATCAAATACATTTTAAATTTAGGGAGACACACCCCAACTCATGTTCATTTATTGATCTGTTAATAGTGTGCAGCAGTTTCAGATTAGTCCAATTGCAGATGCTTTTCCTTTTTTTTTTAATAGTGATGTTTTTCCATTTAATCAGAACTGGTTTATCTGGATTAGATAAAGTTGCACAGAACTCTGAGTCAAAGACAATAAAACAGGTCTAAACAGATTGTCTTATGAACCAATCACTACAGATCTTCACTTTGATGAGTAAGAAAGATGTAGCTGAGCATAAATCTGCTTATTTTTATTCTTGTGGCTGCATGTTGTTCCAGTTATATATGACCGCATGCACAATGTTTTTCTCACTTTGAGTTGATTCTAAAAATGAGGCACATACTTAATTGTCCAAACACTGTTATGGTGTAAATATGAGTCTCGTCCACAGGTTTTAAAAGTAAAACTGAAGCATGTAGGATCTACTCTTTCAGTGTTGACTGTTGAGTTAACGGGGTCTGTTCTTTGTACCTCACTTCCATCCGAGATGATTTGACAGATCCCAGATCTTCTGATCATGATAAATGATCTCGAGCTAATTTGATTAATTTGATGAAAATATCTGGATTAAGTTTTCTGATATTACTTTGTGTTCTTGTGTTCATTGGAAAGGGCAGATATATCGATATTTGTAACCATGATCAGCAATGCAGTGATTGATAATCATGGTTTAGAGAGTGTTGAAACTTTGCATACATTCATAACCCTAAATGAGAAAAATACATAAAGTCAAGAAGGAAAAAAATATATTAACCGGAATTTCAGTCAACTCAAAAATTGACCCACAACATAACATGTTTCAATTCATGATTTAACTGTTATCACATCTGCTGCATTAAAACAGTTTCATATTTAGGGGTTCAAGGCACAAAGTGCTGAAACCATATTGTAATTGTAAGGATTTGTAAAACTGATCGTGCAGATCAAACCATAAGTGCTAGAGACTTGAAGCTTGGCCAGATGGTAGGCCTCAATTTAGGGAGAACCTATCAGAGTATAGTCTCGCGTAGCCAGACCTTCAGCCGTCAGTCTGGAATTCATAGCAGCTTTCTTTGGCCAATGCCCGCCCATTAGGCCGTTTGACCGACATGTCAAACAACCAATTACAGTTCGTTTCGTTCAGCGTCACGTTTCGGGGCGTGGAAATGTCCCCACAACAACAGACATGTCCCCAGCAACAAGTCAGTCAGCATAGAAAATCAAAGAAGAAGAAAAAAAAACGAGCAGTAAGTCATTGATCTGTTCGTGCATGTATAACAACAATGGCGTCTGCATTACCACATCTGATCAAAACACCGAGTAAATCAGTAGGAAACGTATGCAGACTTTGTTCAGAGACCTTCAAGCATCTAAAACTAACAAACACAGATTATTTCGTGGACACGACTAAGAGCCTCAAACAAAACTCCTGGATATCTCTTAGAGTCTATGCCGTGAACCTCGCATACTTTTGAGAATCCTACGCTTAGCTGATCTTGATAAATGCTCATTGTCACTCATGTAAACACAACAGTTTTTCTTCCGCAATCACATGTCTGCGCTTTGTTTCCCGGCGGACCGAAAACAAACGCGACACTCGCGACCCCCGGAAATCCGATAAAATTCAACCAATCAGATGACGACTTCGACATTCCTGAAGTGTTTCCAGTTAAGTGTACCATATGCATCAGACGTTTAGCCAACGTTCCATGGGCGTGACGTCTGAGGCTGAGACTAATCAGAGTATGACCCCGATTGGCCCATAGGTGGCGCTACAGCAATCAAAGGTACTAAATTGCTCATAACTCCTAGACCGCTTGACTTAGACTCGAGGTCTTCACACCACTGTGATCCTTGTCTCAAGACGGGCATAATGTATGTCCAATTCAGTGGATAAATGCTTTAGTGGTTAAATGCTTGCTAAATAAAACATTATATCTTTAATGCTTATGTGCTTAAAGGCCTTACATGCTTGAACCCCGCTTCAGTTTTAATCTCTTTATAATCTAATGTCACATTAATTAAGAAGGAAATAAACAATTCAGTTATTAAACCATAAAATGAATATGTTCGTTAGACAGGGTGTTTCCTCAAAGTAAATTAAATAATTTATTTTAAAAACCTGACAAAATGAGGAAAGACAGGGACCAGATTGAAGATGTTCCAACGTCACAATCAAACAGATATAGATGATTATTTTCACTCTATAATATCATTTACATTATATACAGTTTATTATTATTTTCAATCTCTAAAGCAACGTTTTATTGTATCTTACCTATTCCACTTTTACTTTTTAAAGAATATTTTATTAGGTGTTTCATAATAGTTTTGCTGTTAACGTTTGTCTTAAAAAGCCTATGATTGTTTAAAGCCAGGCTCCCATTGTCACAACTTACCCCATTTAAACCTGAAGAATAATAACAGTCTTCAGGCTTGCTAAAACTTCAGCAGGTGTTTTGGGGCAAGTTTGAGCTGAACTCAGTTGGACATTGGCCCGCAGGAGCAGGTTTGGACACCCCAACTCATGTTCATTTCTGGATCTGGTAATAGTGTGCGGTTTCGGATAACACCCATTGCAGATGCTCTTCATTTTTTCGTAATGATGTTTTTCCATTTAATCAGAACTGGTTTATCTGGATTGTCGTCTGTTCAACTGAACTCTTTCTCAGTCTTTAGCTCTGACGGTCCAGAGAGACGATCATAATTTCAACTGATCATGGATTTGCTTATGTTCATATTTATGGCTGCAGTTGCAGTTATATCTGACGGTATGTACATTGTTTTTTCTCTCTTTAAGCCGCTTCTGAAGGCAAAGCACATCATTAATGTCCCATTTAAATCAGTGCACACTTACACTGTCAGAGGTTTGGGCACATTTGGCTGAACTCGTGTTGCTCATGATCTTCAAGACCTTTTGTTCTCAAGGCTTCTGCTTCAATTCCAGAAACAAGTTTTTACCTATGTATGAATTTCTTCACAAAAATTAATTAATTTTACTTTTTATTTTTAAATGTATGATTTGAAGCAGATAGTGAAGAACAGTATCAAGTTTTAGCAGTCGAGCTTTCATCAGCTTTGTTGGTTGATTCACTTGGGAAACGACGATGATTTCTATCCACAGCTGGTTTTATAATGCATTTCACTTTTGTAATGTACTAATTTCTGATGCTTAGTTTTCTCTTTCCTGCATTTCTCATACTTCGATTTATAGTGTTTGTTGTCATAATGTTGGTCTCAGCAAACATGACCAGCTGACAACTGGGATCTCTTGTGACTCAAAACCCCTTCAAGTCCATTATGACAGTTCTAGTTCTGGTTTGTGATGATAGTCGTTCTCTAAAACAGCACATATGTTGTGGCTTCACAGAAAACCATCTGACCTTTTCGTTTGGTCTTTCGACATCTTCCACTTTAATCTGTTTCAGATTTTACTGTTTGTTGTGGTCAAGTAAAGTCAATTTTAGTTGCAGCGCTTTTCAAAATGCACATTGTTTCAAAAAAGCTTTACAGAAATTCCTGATGCTAATGTTTATGAAATCTTAAAGCCTAATTGTCCACATTTAGCAGTTTGGAGCTGGGCAATAGTTTTATTTTTGGCAATAATATAAACAATTGAGCATTTGAGATTTACTAAACAATATGCATATGAATAGCTGTGGTGTTTCTTGTTTTTCTCAGGTTACATTTCCTGGTGACCTGATTTGACCTGCCATGACACTTTTATTCTTAAACAGAGAAAGTGAAAGCGCCTTGTTTGACATGAACCATGAACACAGTTTGTTTGTCTGATGCGTTTGAATTTCCAATAGGAATAATTTGGACAGGGACTTGATTTATTTTAGATTTTTGAAGATGAACTGACATAAATGCTTGTCAGTGAAGATGATGATGATCTCTGTTATTATGTATCGATTTATACTACAAGAAACATCACTAGGGGTCTCTCTTGAGAGTCTCAATCACCTCTGACATATTCAGAAAAGGCCGATGGAATTGGTGAGGGAAATGAGCACATACTCCCCGGATGCTTTACTTGTTCATGTTTGTGCTGAGGAGCTGAGACAATGTCTCGACTAAATCAGGAGCTGGAGGGACACAGCGTCTCCATCAGGCAACAAGGGTTACAATAGTAACAGAGACATTCCCTTTCTCTTGGTCACTTTTGATGTTGTGTGGAAGTACAGACATAATACAAGCTCTAGAAGTGCAGCTGCTGGAAGTGTGCCCAGTAACAACAGTGCACTTCGCCTCCTCGCAACCTTCCAGCACAGAGGAACCTCTAAACTCACCATTACAATGGAAGAAAAAAAGCCTTTAAACAGCATTTTCTGTTCATTTAGATCTGGGTCTAATTACAGCTTTAGCTTACCTGGTTGTTTACGCTGGAAATCATTCACCTTCTCAGAGACAGGAACACATCAGAGGCTAAAGGGGAGGTTAGCATGTGGAAAATACATCCTATGAACTTACCAATGGGAAGGATTACATAGGGAATAGTATCCGTGCAGTGCAAGTGGTACCCTTACAGAACTAAAATATATTTCCACAGATTTATGATCAATATATTATATGGTGTAAATATACTGAAAGATATATGAAATAATATATTGCGTGTATATATTGCATTAATATATTAAATAATAGTACAAGTAATTGGCGCTTTTCATATGTTGAAACAAATATTTACAATACATTTACACTGTAAAATGTCATTAGATAAGTACTTCGAAAACATGTCAAAGTTGTAAGTTGCTAGTGTGGCTGGGGCCCATGGGTGGACTAGGTAAATTTAACAAAACAAGTTTAATCAAACTCCAAAGATCAAATTGAGAAATAATGCCTGACTACGCCACCTTGGGAATTTTACCCAAAGAATCTACCAACTTTACTTGACACAGGTTCCTACCCAGTGGCAAGCAAAACACAGAGTGAAAAAAAAAAAACTTTATGGTATAAAAACTATAAAAGATTCGATGAAACAAAAACCTCACACATCACCTTTCAAACAGATTTGCATAACTATTTATAGGCAAGATTTTCACGCCAGAACGCTTGTTTTTCAGCGGGAATGCAAATTAGATTAGCACTTAACCATGAACTCAAAAGCCACACTACACAAATGGCTTTTAATTGGTTAATTTAGTTAGCAAACATGTCACTATAATTGTTAAGTTCTTTCCATTGGTTAATTTATTGCTTTCACATTTAAAAGATTCCATGAGGTTAACTTATACCCTATGGTCAGTCTGCAAAAATACCGATCGACATGCTTGTTTGCTTTGCGGCCCCTATAAATACAGTTTTAAAAAAGACCATCCATTCGATCTACCTCAGAGCGTCCACGAATCTTTCCACGGCGTTGTTGGCAAGGCGGCGAGAGCGAATTTTGCCGCTCTCGCCGGCGGCGGTGTGAACGCATAGTAACTCGAGGCCCACAGAGAAGGAAATTAATAATTTAATAAAGTCATTATTTTTGTTTGTTTTTTTACAAACTTAAGATTGAGCCACTGTAGTCACTTGGACTATTTTAACGATGTCTTTTCTGGGCCGGCAAGTTTAAATCCCTTAGAAGCTAACTCCTCCTATATGGAGGAGTGATCCAGCTCTCAGATTTAATCAAAAATATCTTAATTTTTGTTCCGAAGATGAACGAAAGTCTTACGGGGTTGGAGCAACATGAGGGTGAGCAATTGACCCTTCACTAAGCCCCGCCCTCCCTAGTTACTGTTGCTACGCCTGTCAAGCTTTCGTGCCTGGCACGTCTATTACAGTGTGTATGCACCGGTGTCAGACATTCCCAATGAGATAGTTAGTAATCTTTGGCAAACATGTGAAATATCTGAAAGAGCAAGACAAAAGGGACTGCAGTATGCATTCGAGGGATATATCCACGACATAATATGCAACCGATTAGAGAATAATTTCATAAAAATTGAAGCTAAAGCCTATAGTCCCAGCGCAAGGCCTCATACGCTGACCATTCAAATGGGAAACACACAAATTGAGGAACAGCTATGTTCGTGCACAGCAGGGTAAGTGATGTGAAAATAATCGAATAATTATAAATCAAACAGGAAATAAATCTTGTGGAATAACACCGGGAGAGCCGCGGTCGGATTGGGTTAAAGATAACGTTACTCAGTCAGGGTTAGTAGGCTGTCGATTAAAATAATGCTGAAATATATTTTAAAGTATGTCAGTGAGCCTCCATCTTGTCTTTAATCGTCTTATTTTACGTTAAAATACATGCATTATGATCAAAGAACCGTCATTATTTACAACTTCCAAGCAATAGGTGTTTTTGTTAATCCTGTGGACATGTAGTTGTGAATGGGGTCTCCCACACTGCTTGATCCACGCCCGGCATTTCTCCCCTCGGCTTTTAGATTTTCGGGAAGGAAAAAAATTCCACTCCCCCGTCCAAACTTTTAGGATACCGAGTATCAGATTTGCACAATCCATACGCACAATGCTGCGGCATGTTTCCCTCGCTCGAAAGCTTGCCAGACCTCTTGCGCCTAGTTACGGTTGCGAAGACACGATTGGCCAGTGGCGGTTTTCGGGCGTGGCTTAGCGAAGGGTCAATTGCTGACAGAATTTTCATTTTGGGGTGAACTATCCCTTTAACTGTAATAAAACACAAATTGCGACTTGCTGATAAGCGGATATAGCTAATTAAACGCATACCTGGAGGACGACAGATGCACATTCACATTCATCAGCCGATCAGAGCAGCTGCGGCAAAACACAGAACATGAAAGTGACTTTAAACAAAGTCGCTCTCCTTAATCGACCCACAGTCGCGTTCAGTCGCGATAGCTGAAAACACCCAGCTCACAGATTTTTGTTAAAGACATTATGTAGCCCCGCCCCTTTTCAGCGCAGCGCTTGTCTTTTGTCTTCCGGTTTGTGTTTTCACTATTTATGAATGAACGGCTCATTTTAAAACCTTCCCGTCCTACTGACATTTATTAAAGACATCTGCTTTAAACATTACAATGCTCATGATAACCTTCGTCAACTTTAAAATAAGTAAAGGGTCAATGACGTGACGCAATTTTTTTTTGTGTCCATATGGTTTAATTAAATTTAATAGGGTTAAAAATTTCTAAATAAAATGGCAAATAACTTGCATACATTCTCTTTTTTGAGGACCAAGTCTAAAATTTCTGGTTTTAGTTCATTTTGAGAGAATATTTGGGGGATGATTACAAAAATGTCTATGTGGTGTAACCGTCAAAAAATGTTACCAAATAATTGATCTCGTTTAAAAAAGGTGAAATTCTCAATAAAACACCATATCAGCTAGTTTGGCATAATCTTACATTAGAACTATTTAACAGTAAATAAAAGTAAACGGAACACCATTGTTCTGAATATTATAATTAATTTGGGGAATCATGCGAGTCAAGTCAAATTCCTGAAGTGTCAAGGTGTAACCACCATTCAAGGAGTCATTTTGTTCATATTGTGTAAGAAGACCATGTGACAGGAAATTATATCGGAGAGATGGACCCCCGGTGAAACTAACTGCTGCATGCAAATGTTATTAACTCTCTTTAAAATGTGAGATAATTTGCCAATTTTAAGGTATGGTCAGGTATTCTTAGGTATATGTCAAATGGTATGACCCCGGGAATACATTGATAATTCATCATTATTATAAAAATTATTATTAACTTTAAAAATTACATTTTAAATATTACAACTAAGGCCACATGATTACATAAGTGTCCATGCTAATGCCTTTCAAATTTGATTTTAAACTGAAATGTCAAATGTTGTAACCATTTACACCTATTGACTCCTATTACAAGCTTTTCTATTAGGGGCCAATTTAGTCAAATATTATGATGCTTATTAAAATTTGTAATATAAACTAACCTTCTATTTGGAACTCTTTTCAAGTGTTCAATGTAACCAATGTAACCTCAATGGTTGTTATGGAAGCTCAGACGGGCGAGAATGAACCTTGTTGGTTCTTGCGGAAGTTCAAACGTGCTTTGTAACACGAGATCGAACCTCATTGGTTCTTGCTGAAGCTCAAACATGCTTCGTAACACGAGATCGAACCTCATTGGTTCTCGCTGAAGCTGAAAACGTGCTACGTAACACGAGAATGATCCTGATTGGTTCTTGCTGAAGCTCAAACATACTTCGTAACATGAGATTGAACCTCATTGATTCTTGCTGAAGCTCAAATGTGCTTCGTGACACGAGATTGAACCTCATTGGTTCTTGCTGAAGCTCAAACGTGCTTCATAACACGAGAATGATCCTGATTGGTTATTGCTAAAGCTCAAACGTGCTGCGTAACATAATGAACCTCATTGATTATTGCTGAAGCTCAAACGTGCTTCGTAACATGAGATTGAACATCATTGGTTCTTGCTGAAGCTCAAACATGCTTCGTAACACGAGATTGAACCTCATTGGTTATTGCTGAAGCTGAAAACGTGCTACGTAGCATGAGAATGATCCTGATTGGTTGCTGAAGCTCCAACGTGCTTCGTGACACGAGATTAAACCTCATTGGTTATTGCTGAAGCTCAAACGTGCTTCGTAACATGAGATTGAACCTCATTGGTTCTTGCTGAAGCTCAAACGTGCTTCGTAACACGAGATTGAACCTCATTGGTTATTGCTGAAGCTCAAACGTGCTTTGTAACATTAGATTGAACCTGATTGGTTCTTGCTGAAGCTCAAACGTGCTTCGTAACACGAGATTGAACCTCATTGGTTATCGCTGAAGCTCAAACGTGCTGCGTAACACGAGAATGATCCTGATTGGTTATTGCTGAAGCTCAAACATGCTTCGTAACAGGAGATTGGACCTCATTGGTTCTTGCTGAAGCTCAAACATGCTTCGTAACAGGAGATTGAACCTCATTGGGTCTTGCGGAAACTCAAACGTGCTTCGTAACACAAAATTGAACCTTATTGTTTCTTGCTGTATGGTCCAGCCGTGAGATGGAGATGAATGGAATTCGCTTCTCTGAGTCTGAAGTAGTGACACATCATTCGGCTCCGAAGAACAAAGCTGAATGAGTAAAGCATGCTTGGGGAGTGGTCAGACATGCAAGTTTCATTTGCCAATTTCATTGGCCTTTTCTGATTAGGTCAGAGGTGTTTGTGGCTCTCAAGAGCGACTCCTTGGTATTCTGTCACAACGTCAAAGTGACAGACAAAAAAGGAACTATAAGCAAGCTTTATTTAATTTCTCTCTGTTTGTTTCAGGGTTCACTGTGCACGGTCCCTCTGGTCTTGTCGTTGTTTCTCTGGGATCTTCAGTGGTTTTGCCCTGTTATGTTGATAAACCTTTACCAATGGAGGGCCTGGAGGTGGAGTGGAGAAGAACAGACTCAGAGACTCTGGTTCATCTGTATCAAGATGGTGAGAGTCGACCAGAGGCCCAGCAGCAGGATTATCAGGATAGAGCTCATTTCTTTACTGACCAGATTCAACAAGGAAACTTCTCCCTCCGTCTGGACAATCTGAGAGCTGAAGATGAGGGAAAATACACATGTAAAGTTTACAGTCAGCAGGATTCTGGTGACACTGAGGTTAAAATAAAAGTTGATAATGTTGGTGAGTGTGGATCACATTAGTGCCTTCGTTTTATATGATTTTACAGAAACTAATTACTGAATTTACATCTCACTTTGTGATATTAACACTGTTTGTTCTTTCAGAGCGTCTGATAGTATCAGGATCGAGTCGCTCCATATCTGCGTCTGTGGGTGAGGACGTCACTCTGAACTGCTCTGTCGACTCTCACATCAAACCTGAACACATTGAAGAGGTTTCATGGAGGAAAACAGATGAAGATGATATTCTGGTTCTGCTCTACCAGAACAATGAGGCTTTTCCAGATTCATCAGATGAGCAATACAGAGACAGAGTTGAGTTCTTCACTGATGAAATCCCCAAAGGAAACTTCTCTCTCAGACTGAAGAGTGTCAGAACTGAGGACAAAGGAGTTTACATGTGTAAAGTGTTTGCTGGAGTACTTTCAGCCAATGCAACTGTAGTACTAGAGCAACTGGGTAAGTTTTAATGGATCAATAAACAATACACAATCAGAATTACAAGTTACATGAGTTTGATTAACAATCAGATATATATATGATCTACCGGTAAGTCTGAGCGATTATTCCTAAATGTGTTAGTAAATGCTCAGAGGTGTAAAGTCCAGGTTCAGAAAGTAAAAGTCATCCTCAGTATTTTGTTCCAATCACCTGGATTTGCTAATTAGCACAGTTTTCAGCCAGGAGAATAAAACTAAATATAGCTGCGAGCAGCGATTACGGGCCCAAGCCGGTGGCACCGCAACCCCGGTGCCTTTAGTTACCTAAAGGCACCGGGGTGGCGGTGCCGCCGGCTTTGGCCCTTCATCGCTGCTCGCAGCTATATTTATATATATATATATATATATATATATATATAAAGCCGGTGGCACCGCCACCCTGGTGCCTTTAGGGTTATTGTGCACGACGTGACACAAAATATCTGCTCGCTATCTGCCGAACGGCTCTGGTAGTTCCGCTTCAGCACTGATGATGTTGTAGAAATAGTGCGTTCTGGTTGGTCTGGATTATTCGGGATTTTTTATTTTATACAGAAATAAGTTATTTATAATTCAGATGAGAATAAAGTTAGTGTTGATTAAAATGAAGGAAAACAAATATATTGATCTGAAATATAGAACATTAATTTTAAATTTATTTAGGTTCAATTACCAAACATACAATCTTAATTTAATTTAAAGCAAACAATACATTTAAAATATATTGGTTGTATGCACTTTTTTTTTATAAAAAAAAGATATATATCCAAAAAGACAAGGCCTTAAAGGGTTAAACTCTTGTCACTGTAACAGACACAATCTCTCTCTCTCTCACACATGTCAAGTCACTTACATTTTAGATGCAATATTGAATAAGCAGAAAAATCGGATTTTCTGCTCTGAAAATATAAATAAGCATAAAAATTGAATAAGCACTTTGAATATTTTAAACAGAATAAGCACTAGTCCCTAATGAATAAGTACTAGTACTTAATGGAATAGATACTAGTATCTAAAAAATAAGTACTAGTAGCATGAAAATAGAGACTAGTAGGTTAAAATGATTAAATGTTAAAACGGCTTGCCATATTGGCTCAGAGAGAGAGAGAGAGAAAATTACCTTTTAGATACTAGTACCTATTAATAGATACTAGTATTTATTCAATAAATACTAGTACTAAGTCATTAGATACTAGTACCTATTAAATAGATACCAGTACTTATTCATTAGCTACTAATACAAATTCAAAAGAATATCTAAAGAATAAGCACTAGTATCTAAAGAATAGGCACTAGTACTAAAGAATAAGCACTAGTCGCAAATGAATAAGTACTAGTACTTAATGGAATAGATACTAGTATCTAAAAAATAAGTACTAGTAGCATGAAAATAGAGACTAGTAGGTTAAAATGATTAAATGTTAAAGCGGCTTGCCATATTGGCTCAGAGAGAGAGAGAGAGAGAGAGAGAGAGAGAGAGAGAGAGAGAGAGAGAGAGAGAGAGAGAGAGAGAGAGAGAGAGAGAGAGTGAGAGAGAAAATGACCATATTCAAACCACAATATATGACTTTCTGAGAGTCGGAGCTAATTACTTTAAATTAGAAAGTTGTTCGGCTTGAGGAGAAGAATATACACGCTGAGTTTTGTAACTGTAGGTAAAACTAACTAAGTTATAACACACTTTATATGTCCTTTTTTAGTCATGAAAATTAATTTCCTCTCCGCGGCCAAACCGTTCGAGATATCAAAAATCTGTCCGCAATTTAGCATCCTCAATGTCTTGACTTCATGCACACCGAGTTTGGCAATGATTGAATGAATTGCCTAGGAGTAGTACTTCAAATTCCACAGCAAGCGTTTTCCAAACAACCCATAATAGCCGATTTCCTGTTGGGCTGGCATAAAACTTGACCGGGGTAAAAGATGGGGGTTATATGCATATTTTGTCATTTAAAAAAAATAAAAAAATTGTTATGCGAAAAGACAAGGACTTAGAGATTTCTTTATCCTTTAATGCAGGAAAAATCAAACAGCCAGCCACACACACACACACACATAAACACAGACACCAACCCTCCCTCCCTCCCCTCCCCTCCCCTCTGCTCCCCTCCCCACACAGACACACACACACACACACACACACACACACACACACACACACACACACACACACAGAGAGAGAATGGCAGGGGGCACAAGAAATCCATTCAAACTACAATATCTGACTTTCTGTTGCTCAGAGCTAATGACTTTAAATTAGAAAATTGATCGGCTTTATGAGAACAATATCCGTGGCAAGTTTTGTAACTGTAGGTAAAACGAGCAAAGTTATAACACACTTTATGTGTCCTTTTTTAGTCATAAAATTAATTTCCTCGCCACGGCCAAACCGTTCGAGATATCAAAAATCCGTCTGGAATTTAGCATCCTCAATGTCTTGACTTCATGCTGACCGAGTTTGGTTGGAATCCGATCAATTCCCAAGGAGAATTAAATCGAATTTCAGGGGTATGCGTTTCCAAACAAACCATAATAGCCGGCTTCCTGTTGGACTGTCGTAAAACTTAGAGCACGAAAGTTGTTCAACCCAATGAGATCTATAAGTGTACCGAGTTTCATATTATTACATGCAAGTGTGTTTGACTTATGGAAAAGTGTTCGAATCCCAGTCCAGGGGGCGCTGTCGAGCCGCCCTGCCACGCCCGGGTACCAGCTTCAACCCGGCCCTGATGGCCGCGGGTTCTGACCCGTGTGCAAAGTTTCAAGAGTTTTAGAAGATGTTAAGGGCCCCAAAAGCCCCCAAAACCTTGAACAACAATAATTAAAAGCATTCTCACTCAAACAGACACATCCCCCTCCCCCCACAGACACAGAGGTACGCAGAGAGAGGGAGAGAGTGACAGAGATTACTCCGAAACATCCACATTCAAACCAAAATATCTGACTTTCTTTTGTTCGGAGCCAAAATCTGTAAATTAGAAAGTTGTCCGGCTTGATCTGAACAATATTCCTGCCGAGTTTTATGATTGCAGGTAAAACTATGAAACTAACCCTCTCACTTTTGTCAAAAGGTGGCGCTACTGAGCCCCTGCACCACGTCCGTTCCTGAAACTTTGCACATGTCTACCGGCTAATAAATGTGACATGTCTGTCGAGTTTCATGCAATTTCAAGCATGCTAAGAGTCTCAAAAGCATCCTAAAAGAATTTTAAAGTATGATGCGTTGCCACGGCAACAGTATCAAAGATATCAAGAATCCATTCACAGGTCTACATCTGCCGTATGTTTACATTATACAGATGAAGTTTGAAGCAATTTGGGTTCAAATAAGAGGGTGATTTCACAGCATTTTGAAAGTGACACACTTCCTGCTGCCAGTTGGTGGCGCTATAACTTTGACTCACAGTAGTCACATCCATGTGATCGTCCTCTTACAACGAACACACTGCTGAAGTTTCATTAAGATCAGTTAATGTATGCTGAAGTTATAACACACTTCCTGTTTCACGTTTCTCGCCATAATTTCGTTTCCTCGCCACGGCCAAACCGTTCGAGATATCAAAAATCCCCTGGCAATTTTTCATCCTCAATGTATTGACTTCATGCTGACCGAGTTTTGTGCCATTTCTTTGAATTCTCTAGGAGAAGTACTTTAAATTCCATTGCATGCGTTTTACAAACAACCCTAAATAGCCGACTTCCTGTTGGGCTGGGGTAAAAAGTAAGAGTATGAAGTATATATGAACCGATGAGATCTATATGTGTACCGAGTTTCATATTCTTACATGCAAGCGTGTTTGATTTATGGACCAAGATTTTGGACCCCGTTCCAGGGGGCGCTGTCTAGCCCCCCTGCCACGCCCGGGTATCATCTTCAGCCCGACCCTGATGGCCGCGGGTTCTGACCCGCGTGCAAAGTTTCAAGAGTTTTCGGGCACGTTAAGGGCCCCAAAAGTGCCCGAATAGTCGTAAGAAAAATAGAAAAAAAAATATATATATATAGCTGCGAGCAGCGATTACGGGCCCAAGCCGGTGGCACCGCAACCCCGGTGCCTTTAGTTACCTAAAGGCACCGGAGTGGCGGTGCCACCGGCTTTGGCCCTTCATCGCTGCTCGCAGCTATATTTATATATATATATATATATATATATAAACAAGCCGGTGGCACCGCCACCCCGGTGCCTTTAGGGTTACTGTGCATGACGGGCAATAACTTAACCCCGCTTTGACTGTTGAGAAGATGTGTACTGTAGAGCTTGCATTGGTGTGGGCTCTGCAAAAGTGTGCATTGAGGGCACATATCATATGCGTGAGCAACCTTCTGAAACCTAAAATGAAAAATGAGACACCCTACGGTCTCATGGACTTAATGGACACATGAAATAAGTACACAAGATTGAAAGTTAAATCAAGTGTGCCAAGACAGAATATTACTTGCCTGATCTGATTAGAAAAAAGTTTGTGTGTGTGTGTGTGTGTGTGTGTGTGTGTGAAACGTGATTGAACAATGTAGACATAAAAACATACTCCGTCCTTTTGTTCATACAGGACATTATTAAAACTGCAAAGTGTTTACTTATATTTGTGTACAATCGCAATAAAACACAACATTGTGCTTTTGTCAAACTGTAAACTACAACTGTCACCCAACCAAAATCTCTTTTTTATTTTATACAGAAATAAATAGTCTATCATTCAGATGAGAATAAAGTTAGTTCAAATTTTAAGGAAAACTCTGAAATATAGCACATTCATTTAAAATTCATTCAGGTTCAATTACCAAACATACAAATCTTAATGTAATTTAAAGCAAACAATACATTTAAAATATATGGGTTGTATGCCTATTTTTTTTATATAAAAAGATATATATCCAAAAAGACAAGGCCTAAACTTTAACAAGGGTTAAACAATCACTGTAGCAGACACAATCATATACACACACACACACACACACACACACAGACACAGACACAGACACAGACACAGACACACACACACAAGTCAAATCACTTACATTTTAGATGCAATATTGACTTTTTTCTGTTTCAGCAGTGAAACTAGTTAAACAAAGATCACAGCAGAACCATCGAGCATCTCACAGCAACGTGTTTTCTCATTACTGAATGATTCAGCATTTTGAACGAATCGGTTGACTCAAAGATTCAATGACCAATCCATAATCTGTCTCATTCATGAATGACTCAGCCGTTCGAACGAATCGTTCGAACAAATGAATCAATGACTCGCTCATTAAGACGGTCGCCTGGCGACACCTAATGACGGTTTAGTGATATGTTAAAAAGTATCATTCTTTCAAACGATTGTTAATTAACTAATATTTGAAACATAAGCTATATATATATATATATATATATATATATATATATATATATATATATATATATATATATATATATATATATATATATATATATATATATATATATACACACATATATATACACAAAAATAAAATAAAAACACATTTGAAGCGTGTTTGCTTTACTAAATTGTGAGCAGAACGAAAGTTGCAGCAAATATCAGCAACAGGAGTCAAATTTCATTAATCACGAGAGTGAAGAGCTGACTGGAAAAATTATGACGGAATATTTTGTGTAAAAGCACCTATTTAAGCGAATCTGTCATTTACTCTTTTGTTGTTGTGTTTTCCCTGAAAACCGGAAGCAATCGGTCCCCGATATGGCGCTAATTTTAAAGTGACACTAAAAAGTATGCGGCTGCACTGGCAGGTGCGCGTCCATGGCGACGAGCGAGCAAAACAGAGCGAACGTTTTTTCATTTCTACTTCCATAGAAATTCATTCGAGCGCACTGTGAGCGCCACCACTATAAATGTCCATGCGGACGTCCTTACTTTACTTTCACTTTTAACTTAGCGATTTAAAAGCCCCCGGTGTTACACGTCAAATAACCGGTGAGAAAATATTCTCGGAGTCACATAGGCTACCTAATATATTTAAATACAACAGGCCTACCTGATTTTGAACACAAGAGGGCAGTATAGCCCTATGTATTATTTGATATATTTATTTTTTTAACTGAATAGTGCATTCTGGCTGTTTTTAAACTTGTACATTATTCTTAAATTGAAAACAAGAATAAAATGGGTTTAGTTGTGATATTTGTATAATTTTATCTAGAAATAAATGGTGTATAATTAAATTTTTAGAAGATATGAGGCTTTTAGTGTTTATTTTTTTTACATGACTTCAATCCCTCGCCATAGCAAAACAATTAGAGATATTCAATAGATATTCACAATTATGCTTCTTTAATGTATTTTCATCATGTTGAAAACATTTGGTGGGAACAAAATAAACCACTTAAGAGGAGTGGGTAAAAATGTAGAGGCTGGTTTTGCAAAACATTCACATTCAGACCAAAATAGCCCACTTCCTTTTGGGCTAGCTTAAAGTTGTTTGGCCCGATGAGATCTATATACCGAGTTTCATAATATTACATGCAAGTGTGTTTGATTTATGGACCAAATTTTCAGACCAAGTTTATGGACCAAGTTAATTTAATTAATAAACTAATTATATAAAACTATTTTCAATGCACTACAATTAATTTGGTTATATGCCTTTACTTATTAATAAAACCCTTTTTAAAAAATACAAGGCATAAGCCATTTATTTTCCTTTTTAATGCAGGCAAAACCACACAGCAGTGAAATGGTTAATCTAGCCCCCCTCCCCCTCCCCACACTCACAGACACACACACACACACACACACAGAGAGACGTAGGCTCAGAGAGAGACACATAAAATGACAATTTTCAAACCAAAATATCTAACTTCCTGTTGGTCGTAGCTAATTACGGTAAATTAGAAAGTTGTCCGGCTCGAAGAGTACAATATACATATCGAGTTTTGTTACTGTAGATAAAACTAACCCCCCCACTTTTGTCAAAAGCATTTAGAAAGTGACACACTTCCTGCTGCCAGTTGGTGGCGCTATAACTTTGACTCACAATAGTTACATCCATCTGAATGGCCTCTTACCACGAACACACTGCTGAAGTTTCATCAAGATCAGTTAATGTATGCAGAAGTTATAACACTTCGTGTTTCTCTTTTCTCGCCATAAATTAGTTTCCTCGCCACGGCCAAAGCGTTCGAGATATCAAAAATCCGTCCGCAATTTAGCATCTTCAAAGTGTTGACCTCAAGCTGACCGAGTTTGGCGGTAAACGGATGCAATCTCTAGGAGAAGTACTTCAAATTCCTGAGCAAGCGTTCTCCAAACAACCCATAATAGCCGACTTCCTGTTGGGCTGGCGTAAAACTTGACCGAGGGTAAGTTGTTCGGCCCGATGAGATCTAAATGTGTATTGAGTTTCAGATTAATTCATGCAAGCGTGTTTGATCTATGGACCAAGTTTTGGGGACCCCGTTCAAGGGGGCGCTGTTGAGCCCCCCTGCCACGCCCGGGTACCAGCTTCAGCCCGGGCCTGATGGCTGTGGGCGCTGACCTGTGTGCAAAGTTTCAAGAGTTTTCAAGCACGTTAAGGGCCCCAAAAGCCCCTGAAACATTGAACACCATTAAAATAATAGTCAAATTCCCCAACCCCCCCACACACAGAGACAGGGGGAGAAAATTCTCCTGAAAATCATATTCAAACCAAAATATCTGACTTTGTGTTGTTCGGAGCTAATGACTGTCAATTAGAAAGTTGTCCGGCTCGAGGAGACGAATATCCATACCGATTTTTGTTACTGTAGGTAAAACTAATACCCCATTTTTGACTAAAGGTGGCGCTACTGAGCCCCTCACCACGCCCGTTTCTGAAACTTTGCACATGTCTACTAGCTAATAAATGAGATGTGTCTGTCGAGTTTCCTGCAATTTCAAGCATGCTAAGAGTCTCAAAAGCATCAAAAAAGAATATTAAAGTTTGATGCGTTGCCATGGCAACATTATCTTAGATATTAAACAATCCTTTCACAGGTCTACATCTGGCGTGTTTTTACATTATACAGATGAAGTTTGAAGCAAATCGGGTAAAAATAAGAGGGTGATTTCAAAGCATTTTGAAAGTGACACACTTCCTGCTGCCAGTTGGTGGCGCTGTAACTTTGACTCACAATAGTCACATCCATGTGATCGGCCTCTTACAGCGAACACACTGCTGAAGTTTCATCAAGATCAGTTAATGTATGAAGAAGTTATAACACACTTCCTGTTTCTTGTTTCTCGCCATAAATTCGTTTCCTCGCCACGGCCAAACCGTTCGAGATATCAAAAATCCCCTGGCAATTTTTCATCCTCAGTGTCTTGACTTCATGCTGACCGAGTTTCGTGCCGTGTGTTTGAATTCTCTAGGAGGAGTATTTCGAATTCCTGAGCATGGGTTTTCCAAACAACCCTAAATAGCCGACATCCTGTCGGGCTGGGGTAAAAAATCAGAGCATGAAGTATATATGAACCGATGAGATCTATAAGTGTACCGAGTTTCATATTATTCCATGCAAGCGTGTTTGATTTATGGACCAAGTTTTCGGACCGCGTTCCAGGGGGCGCTGTCGAGCCCCCCTGCCACGCCCGGGTACCAGCTTCAGCCCGGCCCTGATGGCCGCGGGTTCTGACCCGCGTGCAAAGTTTCAAGAGTTTTCGGGCACGTTAAGGGCCCCAAAAGTGCCCGAATAGTCGTAAGAAAAATAGAAAAAAAAAAGAAAAAAAAAATAATCCTAAGGAAAACAATAGGGCTCTTCGCCCTTTCAGGGCTTGGGCCCTAATTAGTGAAATCAGCTGGCTGAGGTCATGGGTGCAATAAACATATGGCAGGACATATACTTTCTGACCCCTGGACTTTACACCTCTGTAAATGCTAGATTAATTAAAATAAGGAATTGCTGTGGTATAGATATATATGCTATATATGAGTGTGTGTGTGTGTTGTTCCCTTACAGAAAGAAAATATATTTCCATATATTTATGATCAATATATTAAATGGTTGATGTGATGTTCATTAAAATTTTGAGCGACTGCCAGATTCAAACTGTTCTTCTACCCTTTGGCTGGCGCTGAGCCAGAGACTGACGCACTCAGTGCTTGTCATATATATCAATTTTTATACATGTTTAATACATTCACATAATGTTTATTTTAGGTTTCAGACATTTAAATACTCATAAGCACTCGTAAAACAATACATTTGGAGTTTTTAAAATACACACTGATGTCTATGGAAAGTAGCAACAACAATCTATTAAACAATCTCACTTACATGTATTTGAGAATCGGAATATCAGATAGCTGACGACATGGTAAGCAAGTTTGTGAATATTTTAAATAAAAATGGGAAAACGAAATGCAGTAAAAGCGACACATCTGTCAAATAGTGTTATTGTGGTTGCAGTGTTTCACGTGACAAGCCTGACGCATCGCCATGGAAACAATAAGGGGAAACTTTACTGTAAATTAACGGTCAAATAAAAAAAAACTCACTCTGGGGGTCAGTTAGAATATTTTGAACTTGCAAATTTTGAATAGGTTAACTTCGTTAAATTATGGAAGCCCTAAAAAGCCATGGATTATTATTTTCTTTCATGTTTTCTCATGATCATGAAATTTTCTTGTAATCTTGACAAAACAAAAGTTTTCTCGTGATCACAACATAATAAAAGTTGTTTTCTCATCACAACTTAATTTTCTTGTGATCACGACATAATAAAAGTTCCCTTTCTGCCTGTCACTTTCATTGTTGTGTTGAAATTCCGACACTAGAAGTGGCCCTTGAGAGCAGCAAACGCCTCTGACGTATTCAGAACACCGCTAGCCACAAGAGCCCAGGCCTGGCAAGCCATCCCCGATGTGTCAAACTTTGAAGCAAGCAAGGCTTTGGCATCAGTCAAGCGAGTGGGAGATTTGCAGGCGCTCTCTGTGAGCCCATCCTGCCTGGAATTTGGGATAAATGACTCCAGAGTCATTCTCAAGCCAAGGCACAGTTATGTACCTAAGGTGCTCTCAACCCCATTCAGAGCTCAGGTCTTTACTCTGTTAGCACTAGTCTATTTTATTTCCTGATGGATTGAGCAACATCTATTTCAAGACAGTGCAAATTCTATGGCGTTGTACTAGAATTACAGTTTCCATATGAGTAAAGTGTTAACCTATTGTATGAATAAAAACAATACTACAATACAACATAAATATATAAACACAACAGTACAAGGTAAATTCAGAAGTATGAGCATACGTTACAAACCATACATCATTCTTACGATTTCAGAATGCAAACTTTGACATTTGTAATGAAATGTCATGTCCGTCTACTGAGCCGAACCTTTATTTTGAGATCACAAGAAAATTATGTCCTGATCACAAGAAAACAAGAAAGAAAAATAATAAATCCATGGCCTCTTAGAGCTTCTGTATTACGTTGATGTTTTTTAGTTTTATTATTTATTTGTTTTTTTTCCATTTACTTCTGCTAGATTCACACAAAGTATTTACAGTTTAATAATTATAAATACATGCATAGTCTATCGTTTTCCCAATAACACTCTGTTTGTATGGATTTGTATTAAAAATGTACGACTTAAAACATGCTTGAGAAAATTAATGCAATGGGTTTCCTCAAGTTTTCCGGGTAAACTCTAATTATATTTTACAGTGTATAACATAGTAAGTATATTATTGAATATTATTCAATATATGAAAAGCCGTACTTCTTTGTGTATTATTCAATATATTGTACCATATTAACGCTATATATTATTTCATATATATTTTTCAATATAATCAAACCATTTGATATATTGATCATAAATATATGGGGGAAAAAAATGTGTGTGTTAAAAACAATACATATTTGCACAAATAAACAATATACTTTTTATGGTAACAGAGAAGGAAATTTCCCCCATAACCCCTGTGTTCAGTAACTGATGTCTGTGTTTCACAGGTTTCTCTGCTTTACAAATAATGGTGTTGATTCTCTCGATTGCTGCATCTGGATCTGCACTTCTGCTCTGCTGTCTGATCTACTGCATATCACATAATGGTACAAATATTATTATTTGTTATAGTCCATTTGTGACTTGAAGATTAAGAGAAAGTAGAGAAGACAAACAATATATGTTAATAATGATAAAATAGCCTAAACAGAATACTTTGGAAAGAGTTAATGGTTCAGTGAGGCTTTAATCCCAAATAGCCAGACTTTCACATGATCAAACTTTCAACAAGATACAAGAATAACAGACCAGCCCACAGTAAAGTTGAACTCAATTAAACATTCAACAGTCATGCGAAAGATATCAAAAACAACACTAAATGACTAAATTAATGGATAATGGTGAAATGATCAAATATCCTGTGAGAACGGAAGGACATTGAGGTCTTAGTCTGAAACGTGCTGATGAGTTCAGATTTCATTGTGCTATGTATTACTAAATGCCTACAAACGCATTTAAAAATATCTTTCAAAACACTGATGGCACAAACCTCACAAACATTGGCAAAAACAGAAACTGTATACATCCTAAACTATTCCATAAACTGACAGATGAGACTTTTCTTGCTAAGGAGGTGCAAGAAAAAAGTGTGTGTAAAGTTGTGCCATTATTTGCCAATGTGAAAGACAATTGGAACATGTTGTTTGGGTCTCAGTAACACAAAGAGCCCATATCAAATAATCAAAAGTTACTGTTATCAGTGAACCAAGCAGAAATCTACAATGAATGAAATGCCATTTACTGCTATTAATGCCATGACAGGTCAGGCAAAGAGAGGTGAGGAGGAGTGGATCTATAAGCAGCTTTAACTTTAATTAACAAAATAACAAAGGAAACAATGGAAAGGTGTGATTAGAGAAGAACCCTTAATGCGCTCCGGCCGCTCATCCGCACAACAACAGTGCCTGGTGGCTCGAGAACGCAAACCTTGAAATAGGTTCCAAGGGGCAAGCCTTGAACATTTTTGTAAAAAAGTTATCTCTACGCACACTTCAAAACGCAAACCTGTGAAAACACTGACGTGCACATGCATATTACGTGTTTTCTCTATATTCAAAAAATCCTTGGGGGGGGGGGGGGGGGGGGGGGGGGGTGGGTGGGGGTTGGGTATACCGTTTGATTTATCTATATATTTATAGAATAGCAAAGTAGGCTTAATCAATATACAAGACTTAACCACACAGATATATAAAGGCTATCATGATCATTTTGCCAAAAATGAACCATGTATTTGTTTAGATTATAATACGTTTTATTTTTTAACTTAAACAAATACAACATATAACATTCGAAACTCATCGGCTTAGACTGCATTTGAAGAAAAATAAACACAACAGTTTTCTGTAGCCTTGTGCGAACTTATTCAATAGAATTAGACTTCTAGAATGTTCTTTCCGGTGCAATTTTTTTTTTTTTAAACATCTTTTTGTAGTTTTTCTTATCATAGCCTACAAATGTCTTCGGAAACACATTTTACTCGATTTACTGAAGACTGTAAAATGCATTTGCAGCTGCACAGCTTGCACATTGAGTGTCTGGCTCGCTCAGGCTGCGCTGCCTGCGGCAACTGCACATCCAATGGCGCGGGCGCCTCTGACGTGCGACCAATGAGCCAACTCTACGTCATTACACGTCAGCCCGTCAAGGGGGCGCCAAGTCCCCGAATTTGCCATTATAGCAGCGGGTCTTCGTTCATTCATCATAGTCTGTCTGGCATATATATTAGAAGCTATGCGTCTGTCATGGATTTGCACTGAATTGATTCTCAAAAATACGGAACAAAGTGCGTTCCGTATCAGTTCAATACGGAACAAGCCTTTTATGTGTCAAATACGGAACGATTCCGTATTATACGGAACGGTTGGCAACCCTAACGCACCCACCGCTAACCTAGCTTAGCACAAAGACTGGATGTAAATGGTTGCAGCTAGCATACTAATCCAAATAAGTGACAAAATAACGCAAACATGTTTCTATTTACATGTTGTGATTTGTATAGTCACAGACTGTACAAAAAACAAAGTCACATGAGACACAGACATATTTTAACCGTATAAATACTGGGAACTATATTCTCTGAAGGCGACTATATATTTTCTGAAGGCGAAACACTGCTACTTGGGCAGAGTGATAACCGCAGCACCTGAGACGCGCCGTGGTGAGGAGCAGAGAGCGCGTCTCAGGTGCTGCGGTTATCACTCCGCCCAAGTAGCAGTGCAAAAAGTCGGAGTGTTCCTTTAAAATGATTATACCATCTGAAATCTGTACCGTCTTTCAGAAGGTAACAATTCATACTCAGTATGCAGAACATGCAATGGATCAGCCAAGATTTTATGTGCTTCTCTAAGAACCGATAGTTCATACAGTGAATCAAAGGACAAAAGATCCTTTCTCCCAATGGTCCTCATCGCTATTTTAACCAAGTGTGCAAGCTTCGACTTTACCTGA
Source organism: Rhinichthys osculus (assembly GCA_029959095.1). Lineage (NCBI taxonomy): Eukaryota > Metazoa > Chordata > Actinopteri > Cypriniformes > Leuciscidae > Rhinichthys > Rhinichthys osculus. Next base: position 48,709,776 of record JARWKJ010000002.1, read on the forward strand.
ATTGTAAGGTTACCAAACCAAACTGTAATGCCATATCTGCTTATGCTCTCTATAAATGCCTGATAGAACAACCACAATTACTTGCTTAATTGATGTTTCATGTAAAAGCACTGGTGTGTGATCACCTATTAATCTAAGGTCAAAAATCATCTCCTCAGTCTCTTTCGTATAAGATGATTGAAGATCATCATGAATAAGATGATTTAGATCACACCACTCTACAAACCTTGATACCACTGTCGCCAGAAATAAACTGACAAATCAGTATTATCATACAAAAGACTGAGTATTGCTGTGTCATCCGAGAATATCACTATAAAATGATTATAATCACAACTTGAACACTTGTTGTATACAATGTAAAAATGGTAGGAGAACTGACACATCCCTGATAAAGTGTGATTAACTCTAACCTGTTGGGTCCGATTAGTCAAAAAAGAAAGATACCACCTGAGTAAAAAATAATTAACATTAAACATCTTCAATTTCTGAATTAAAAGGTGGGGCTGAACTGTATTAAAAGCAGTATTCAATTCTGTAGGATCAAGATGCGTTTTTTTTTTTTGTTTTTTTTTAACAAGTGGTTTAATCATAGCCAGCTTAAAAGTTTTGGTACGTATTCTAATGACAAAGATGAATTAATGATATTGAGAAGAGGATCTTTGACCTCTAGAAGCATCTCAGCTAAGTCGCTATAGGGTCTAACATACAGTACATGTTGTTGATTTAGATGATTTACTGTAACGTTGATTTAGATAAAAAGTTTTATCTTCTAATTTTTTTAAGATAAAAATTATCTTTTACTAGAATTGTAATGAGACGCGTTTGTAAACCATGTTTTCTGCCAAAATAAAAGCTTGTTTTGACGAGAATTGGGTTGTAGAATTGTCTAGGTTACTGTGATTGTAAATAGGTGTCGTTTGTGTTTTAACAACGTTTAGCTCAAGAATATCGATTAGCCTATGTGAATATATTGCCAACTTCACTGAACTCCTTGAGTCAAGCACTGACCGCATTTCTTTATATTTGAGTCCAAGTTCAAACACTATGAAACGCTCCACTAACGTACGGAGCTCTGAAACACTGCCAACGGGACATTAAACAGGAAGTGTCTGTCCGAGCTGCCAACAGGTTTTGCGTGGGAACGCAAGAGTTTTGCGAGGGAACGCAAAAGATTTGGAAAAAAAAATTCTCCCATCCTAAAAATCTTTCCACCACCACGTCCCTTTAGGGGCTCCATACTGGTGCGCACATTTTCCCATCAAGTTTGTTTTTATAAATCACAACTTGTGCGTCGGAAGTGTCGTACGCCTCTTTCAGGGCCTGTTTTGAGTGTACGGTTATAAATGAGGCCCCAGAACAGCAGAAGCTATCAGTGCTGTATAAATACTGTCACACCCGCCAGCTGGGAGTTCCCTTGAACGCCAGCTATTAAAAATGCATAGGTCACTGTATGTAAAACTGTGGGAACCTTTTCTGCTATCTAGCAAAGAATATGGATGGGCGATATGACCAAAATCTTAATTTTACTTCACAGTAACAATATATTCACAATTCTTTTTTTTTGTTTTTTTTGCAGGTCCAGGTCCAATGCTTTTTAAGTATAGTAATTTTATATTTATTTTATGTATGGTTCATTTGTTTCTATAGGTTTATTAAAATTAGAAAGTTTATCTAAAATTTAAAATTAGAATTCAATTAATTTGACACTATTTACCCAAAGTTTTTTTAACAATAAAACTAAAAGCTGAAGAAATTTTTGGTGTATCATTCATCAGTGCTTCTTTTTCCACTCAAACGTTCCAATAATTCCTGCCCACTAAAAGCTGCACGGATACATTTGCTTACACCACAAATAGGCCTATCTAGTAAACGATTTAATAAAAAAGTTCCATCGATTCACACTTCATGTCATCGCTATGATATAGTGTCATATCACCCGGCCCTAACATGCGTGTGTAAACTAGCTGATGCACGAAACCTGATAGAGAGGTTGACTGGCAAAAAGTATTATGTATTTGCAAAAAAAAAAAAAAAACTCATCCTAAATGTATTTAAATACAAATTACATTTGACATGGGTGGATGGATGGATGGATGCTTCACATTAAAACAAACTGCATGGAAAGATATTCACATTAAAACAATCTGCATTTTCATTTGCAGGGTTCACTGTGACATATTCTCAAGACACACGTGTTCCTCTGGGATCTTCAGTGGTTTTGCCCTGTTATAGTGTTAAACCTTTACCAGTGGAGGATCTGAAGGTGAAGTGGAGAAGAAAAGACACTAAGGCTCTGGTTCATCTCTATCAGTCTCGAGCAGAGGTCCAGCAGCAGGAATATCAGGATAGAGCTCATTTCTTTACTGACCAGATTCAACATGGAAACTTCTCCCTCCGTCTGGACAATCTGAGAGCTGAAGATAAAGGAGAATACACATGTACAGTTTACAGCAAACAGAGATCTGTGTCATCAACTGAAAATAATGTGGAACCAAGACTAGTACTCGGTAAGTGAACAAGGAAATCATGGCCAAATTGGCAGCGACATAAAATGTGTGTGAGAGAGAGAGAGAGAGAGAGAGAGAGAGAGAGAGAGAGAGAGAGAGAGAGAGAGAGAGAGAGAGAGAGAGAGAGAGTGTGAGTGTGTGTGTTTGAGTGTGTTTGTGTGCGAGTGTGTGTGAATGTGAAAGAAAAAGATATAGAGTGTGTGTGTGTGTGTGTGTGTGTGTGTCTGTGTGTGTGTGTGAGAGAGAGAACGAGAGAGCTTGAAAAAATGTACAAAAAAAAAAAAAAAAACTTGTACAAATGTCCTATCTACAATTTATTTCAATATTGATTAATTAACTAAAATTAGTGACGATGTTTATCTTAACCATAGACTGTTGCATTACGTCACATTAACGCTGTCATGATTCTGCCATCAGGTCTGTGAGTTCTAGTATTTTGGCAGGATCATGACAGACCCATGTTCTGTGTGCAAGCACATGGCCTTGTGTTTTGGTCATGTGCTTGTGTTGTCTCGTCTCGTTACCCCGCCCCCTTGTTATCCTGATTCTGTCATTAGTGTTTCACCCGTGTCACCATTATGTTTGATTAGTCTTCCTATTTAATCCCCTTGTGTTTGCTGTCTTGTGTCGGTTCATTGTTATACGTTGATCGTGAGTACCCTGTGTACATCTAGTCATTGTTAGCATCTCTTGAAGTCTTGTTTGTTTTCTTGTTCATTTGTTTCCCAGTTTAGTCTAGTCAGTCTGGTATTCTGTGTTCCATCTGTTTTGCCCCCTCATGGGTTTTGTTTTCCTGTTTTTGTCATTAAACCGTGTCTTATTTTATACTGTCTGCGTTTGGGTTCATCTCCGTGTCTCACCGTGACAGAATGAACCGACCCATTCTGAACCCAGCGGACAGTATGTCATCCCCACTAAGACAACAATCAGCTGACCAGGAACTATGGTGGCAGTCAGCTATCAACGACAGCAAGTTGGGCAAGCTTCCTTTCCCTCCCCAGGGAGAGAGGTCCCTGAGAGGATATGCTCAGGCCGTGGAGGCAAAGAGAAATTTTTTACCGGAGAGCCTGGTTAACCGTTACCTCATCGCGGGTCTCAAAGTTCCTCCACCTCTGGCGGAACGGGAGAGGCTGGCCCACCGCCCGTTCCGGGACATGGTGGACTGCTTAGTTCGTCGGGAGTCACAGGGTCCCATGGTGTCGTCACCTCCTGCCTGTCTGCCGGTGATCCCGGAGGATCTGAGGTTAGGCTTCGTGAGGCTTGGAGAACAGACTCGTCCCAGTTCGACTCCCGAGGCATCATCGGCTCCGCGAATCAGGAGGAAGAAGAGGAGGAGACCTGCGTCTGCCCAGCCAGAGCCAGTTCACGCCCCGTCTGTCCAGCCAGAGCCAGTTCACGCCCCGTCTGTCCAGCTAGAGACTGTTCACGCCCCGTCTGTCCAGCTAGAGACTGTTCACGCCCCGTCTGTCCAGCTAGAAACTGTTCACGCCCCGTCTGTCCAGCTAGAGACTGTTCACGCCCCGTCTGCCTTCCTGAGCTGGGACTATCTGGAGCGTCTGGCTCGGATCTTAGAGAGGCAGGTGTTCGGTGTTTCGGAGCTGAACCCAGTGCCCGTTCCAGAGCCCGCTACGGCAAGCGCTGTTCCAGAGCCCGCTACGGCAAGCGCTGTTCCAGAGCCCGCTACGGCAAGCGCTGTTCCAGAGCCCGCTACGGCAAGCGCTGTTCCAGAGCCCGCTACGGCAAGCGCTGTTCCAGAGCCCGCTACGGCAAGCGCTGTTCCAGAGCCCGCTACGGCAAGCGCTGTTCCAGAGCCCGCTACGGCAAGCGCTGTTCCAGAGCCCGCTACGGCAAGCGCTGTTCCAGAGCCCGCTACGGCAAGCGCTGTTCCAGAGCCCGCTACGGCAAGCGCTGTTCCAGAGCCCGCTACGGCGACATGAATATTGCCATGAATATTTTGCCTAGGGCCTCCAAATGTCTAGAACCGGCCCTGGGTGGAATACACATATGGCAGGACGTTTACTGTCTGACTCCTGGACTTTACACCTCTGGATGTCTTACTCAAAGTCGTACGTTTCTAATATAAAAGCATACCAAAGAGTGTTGGAATAAACTATCCATTTATTTCTATTTATTAAACTGAAACTTAACTGAATAAATAAATAAAATCAACTTAACAAAGAAGTTAACAGACATCACTGCAATAGATTAATGCCTTCTATAATTATGACAATTTCATACTAACATTATAAGTCCATCTCAGGAAACATTATAAAATATTTTTTTTAAATGTAGTTCATGACCCCTTTAAAGTTTGCTTTTTGTTGTGATATCTACTGTATTAACATCCAGGCATGTTTAACTGTGTCTTAAGTGTCCAGAAACTCTTTGTGGCTGCTGTGTTTTAACTGGTGTAATTGTTCAATTTAAAAGAACAATACAAATGAAGTAACGGCGGATGCTACTAAAATTATCACTGATAATAGCTAAACAACAAATAATTTAAGATCATTTGAATAATTAATAATGATTACTGAACATTTAACCTGTTTCATTGTAAAGCTTTTGTTAACTTTGACTAAAATGTTGTTATTGTTTTTCTTTCTCCCTAGATGATGATGATGATGACGACTATGATGATGACGATGATGATGACGATGATGATGACGATGATGATTTCTCTTCGTGTTTAATCGGTAAGTGAACATATCAAACAGAATAGAAGTCTGAGCCTAATCAATACATGATTTCCATTGGTTGATTATTTACAGTATTTGCATTATCACATAACTAGTCAATGTAAATCCAGTCATAAATATGATTGTAAAATATTGTAATCTTCTTATACATTACCTGGTGTAATTCTCCAGTCTCACAGTAAATAATCTCCTCCATATGGATCTGAACATGTTTTCCTGGATGGGATAGTACATGTTTATTCACCTCTAATATGGGCTTGCCTGCGATAGAGATAGAGTTGGGTATCGTTTGGATTTGAGCCATTATGATTCTGCTTGTCGATTCTGATTATTATTGATTCCTAGTTTCGATTCAAATAAGGTTAAACAAAAACTTAGATATTCACATTTACTTAGAATTTACTTACTTAGAAAACTTAGATATTCACTTAGATATTCACATTTATCCAGCTTAATAATATGAAGAAAATTCAACAGGCTAAATGACACTTACAGAAGGAACTGTTGCCTAATGAAAGAGATCAAATGTATTGTAAACTCATTCAAGAATTGTGCATGACTTGAAGGTTAAACTTGGCCCCTCTCTGTAAAGAGAAACGGATGATCCTGTAACCACAATCAAAATGTTACTGTTATAATGTCTTTACGTGTCATTCTCTGCCTGAAAAGACGCGAGTGAACCGAAAGAGGCTGTGTGTGAAGCTGTGGTTTCTGCGACGGGGAAGACGGGCGCTTGCTTGAATAATGCAGAGAACAGCCGTCAGAAGATGTACAAATCTTTCAAAATTTTGCTCGGATGGTCACTTATCAGTTTCAGCATCTAAATATAATAATAATGATAATTTACTAAGCACCAAGATTAAACATGTTCAGTCGGTGAAACTGTTGGAGAATCACATCACACAGCTCAGACACTACACAACCCAACACACACACACAGATTAAACATGTTCAGTCGGGTGAAACTGTTGGAGAATCACATCACACAGCTCAGACACTACACAACCCAACACACACAGATTAAACATGTTCAGTCGGTGAAACTGTTGGAGAATCACATCACACAGCTCAGACACTACACAACCCAACACACACAGATTAAACATGTTCAGTCAGTGAAACTGTTGGAGAATCACATCACACAGCTCAGACACTACACAACCCAACACACACAGATTAAACATGTTCAGTCGGTGAAACTGATGGAGAATCACATCACACAGCTCAGACACTACACAACCCGACACACACAGATTAAACATGTTCAGTCGGGTGAAACTGTTGGAGAATCACATCACACAGCTCAGACACTACACAACCCAACACACACAGATTAAACATGTTCAGTCGGGTGAAACTGTTGGAGAATCACATCACACAGCTCAGACACTACACAACCCGACACACACAGATTAAACATGTTCAGTCGGTGAAACTGTTGGAGAATCACATCACACAGCTCAGACACTACACAACCCAACACACACAGATTAAACATGTTCAGTCGGGTGAAACTGTTGGAGAATCACATCACACAGCTCAGACACTACACAACCCAACACACACAGATTAAACATGTTCAGTCGGGTGAAACTGTTGGAGAATCACATCACACAGCTCAGACACTACACAACCCAACACACACAGATTAAACATGTTCAGTCGGTGAAACTGTTGGAGAATCACATCACACAGCTCAGACACTACACAACCCAACACACACAGATTAAACATGTTCAGTCGGGTGAAACTGTTGGAGAATCACATCACACAGCTCAGACACTACACAACCCAACACACACAGATTAAACATGTTCAGTCGGTGAAACTGTTAGAGAATCACATCACACAGCTCAGACACTACACAACACACACACACACAGATTAAACATGTTCAGTCGGGTGAAACTGTTGGAGAATCACATCACACAGCTCAGACACTACACAACCCAACACACACAGATTAAACATGTTCAGTCAGTGAAACTGTTGGAGAATCACATCACACAGCTCAGACACTACACAACCCAACACACACAGATTAAACATGTTCAGTCGGGTGAAACTGTTGGAGAATCACATCACACAGCTCAGACACTACACAACCCAACACACACAGATTAAACATGTTCAGTCGGGCGAAACTGTTGGAGAATCACATCACACAGCTCAGACACTACACAACCCGACACACACAGATTAAACATGTTCAGTCGGTGAAACTGTTAGAGAATCACATCACACAGCTCAGACACTACACAACCCAACACACACACAGATTAAACATGTTCAGTCGGTGAAACTGTTGAAGAATCACATCACACAGCTCAGACACTACACAACCCGACACACACAGATTAAACATGTTCAGTCGGTGAAACTGTTGAAGAATCACATCACACAGCTCAGACACTACACAACCCAACACACACAGATTAAACATGTTCAGTCGGGTGAAACTGTTGGAGAATCACATCACACAGCTCAGACACTACACAACACACACACACACAGATTAAACATGTTCAGTCGGGTGAAACTGATGGAGAATCACATCACACAGCTCAGACACTACACAACCCAACACACACAGATTAAACATGTTCAGTCGGTGAAACTGTTGGAGAATCACATCACACAGCTCAGACACTACACAACCCAACACACACAGATTAAACATGTTCAGTCGGTGAAACTGTTGAAGAATCACATCACACAGCTCAGACACTACACAACCCAACACACACAGATTAAACGTTCAGTCGGTGAAACTGTTAGAGAATCACATCACACAGCTCAGACACTACACAACCCAACACACACAGATTAAACATGTTCAGTCGGTGAAACTGTTGAAGAATCACATCACACAGCTCAGACACTACACAACCCGACACACACAGATTAAACATGTTCAGTCGGTGAAACTGTTGGAGAATCACATCACACAGCTCAGACACTACACAACCCGACACACACAGATTAAACATGTTCAGTCGGTGAAACTGTTGAAGAATCACATCACACAGCTCAGACACTACACAACCCGACACACACAGATTAAACATGTTCAGTCGGTGAAACTGTTAGAGAATCACATCACACAGCTCAGACACTACACAACCCAACACACACAGATTAAACGTTCAGTCGGTGAAACTGTTAGAGAATCACATCACACAGCTCAGACACTACACAACCCAACACACACAGATTAAACATGTTCAGTCGGTGAAACTGTTGGAGAATCACATCACACAGCTCAGACACTACACAACCCAACACACACAGATTAAACATGTTCAGTCGGGTGAAACTATTGGAGAATCACATCACACAGCTCAGACACTACACAACCCAACACACACAGATTAAACGTTCAGTCGGTGAAACTGTTAGAGAATCACATCACACAGCTCAGACACTACACAACCCAACACACACAGATTAAACATGTTCAGTCAGTGAAACTGTTGAAGAATCACATCACACAGCTCAGACACTACACAACCCAACACACACAGATTAAACATGTTCAGTCGGTGAAACTGTTGAAGAATCACATCACACAGCTCAGACACTACACAACCCAACACACACAGATTAAACGTTCAGTCGGTGAAACTGTTAGAGAATCACATCACACAGCTCAGACACTACACAACCCGACACACACAGATTAAACATGTTCAGTCGGGTGAAACTGTTGGAGAATCACATCACACAGCTCAGACACTACACAACCCAACACACACAGATTAAACATGTTCAGTCGGGTAAAACCGTTGGAGAATCACATCACACAGCTCAGACACTACACAACCCAACACACACAGATTAAACATGTTCAGTCAGTGAAACTGTTGGAGAATCACATCACACAGCTCAGACACTACACAACCCAACACACACAGATTAAACATGTTCAGTCGGTGAAACTGTTGAAGAATCACATCACACAGCTCAGACACTACACAACCCAACACACACAGATTAAACATGTTCAGTCGGGTGAAACTGTTGGAGAATCACATCACACAGCTCAGACACTACACAACCCAACACACACAGATTAAACATGTTCAGTCGGTGAAACTGTTGGAGAATCACATCACACAGCTCAGACACTACACAACCCAACACACACAGATTAAACATGTTCAGTCGGGTGAAACTGTTAGAGAATCACATCACACAGCTCAGACACTACACAACCCAACACACACAGATTAAACATGTTCAGTCGGTGAAACTGTTGAAGAATCACATCACACAGCTCAGACACTACACAACCCAACACACACAGATTAAACATGTTCAGTCGGGTGAAACTGTTGGAGAATCACATCACACAGCTCAGACACTACACAACCCAACACACACAGATTAAACATGTTCAGTCGGGTGAAACTGTTGGAGAATCACATCACACAGCTCAGACACTACACAACACACACACACACAGATTAAACATGTTCAGTCGGTGTAACTGTTGGAGAATCACATCACACAGCTCAGACACTACACAACCCAACACACACACAGATTAAACATGTTCAGTCGGTGAAACTGTTGGAGAATCACATCACACAGCTCAGACACTACACAACCCAACACACACAGATTAAACATGTTCAGTCGGTGAAACTGATGGAGAATCACATCACACAGCTCAGACACTACACAACCCGACACACACAGATTAAACATGTTCAGTCGGTGAAACTGTTGGAGAATCACATCACACAGCTCAGACACTACACAACCCGACACACACAGATTAAACATGTTCAGTCGGTGAAACTGATGGAGAATCACATCACACAGCTCAGACACTACACAACCCAACACGTGTTCAGTCGGTGAAACTGATGGAGAATCACATCACACAGCTCAGACACTACACAACCCAACACACACAGATTAAACATGTTCAGTCGGTGAAACTGTTGGAGAATCACATCACACAGCTCAGACACTACACAACCCAACACACACAGATTAAACGTTCAGTCGGTGAAACTGTTGGAGAATCACATCACACAGCTCAGACACTACACAACCCAACACACACAGATTAAACATGTTCAGTCGGTGAAACTGTTGGAGAATCACATCACACAGCTCAGACACTACACAACCCAACACACACAGATTAAACATGTTCAGTCGGGTGAAACTGTTAGAGAATCACATCACACAGCTCAGACACTACACAACCCAACACACACAGATTAAACATGTTCAGTCAGGTGAAACTGATGGAGAATCACATCACACAGCTCAGACACTACACAACACACACACACACACACAGATTAAACATGTTCAGTCGGGTGAAACTGTTGGAGAATCACATCACACAGCTCAGACACTACACAACACACACACACACAGATTAAACATGTTCAGTCGGTGAAACTGTTGGAGAATCACATCACACAGCTCAGACACTACACAACACACACACACACACACAGATTAAACATGTTCAGTCGGGTGAAACTGTTGGAGAATCACATCACACAGCTCAGACACTACACAACCCGACACACACAGATTAAACATGTTCAGTCGGGTGAAACTGATGGAGAATCACACAGCTCAGACACTACACAACACACACACACACAGATTAAACATGTTCAGTCAGGTGAAACTGATGGAGAATCACATCACACAGCTCAGACACTACACAACCCAACACACACAGATTAAACATGTTCAGTCGGTGAAACTGTTGAAGAATCACATCACACAGCTCAGACACTACACAACCCAACACACACACAGATAAAACATGTTCAGTCAGTGAAACTATTTGAGAATCACATCACACAGCTCAGACACTACACAACCCAACACACACAATGATTAAACATGTTCAGTCGGGTGAAACTGTTGGAGAATCACATCACACAGCTCAGACACTACACAACCCAACACACACAGATTAAACGTTCAGTCGGTGAAACTGTTGGGGAATCACATCACACAGCTCAGACACTACACAACCCAACACACACAGATTAAACATGTTCAGTCGGGTGAAACTGATGGAGAATCATATCACACAGCTCAGACACTACACAACCCAACACACACAGATTAAACATGTTCAGTCGGTGATGCTGTTGGAGAATCACATCACACAGCTCAGACACTACACAACCCGACACACACAGATTAAACATGTTCAGTCGGGTGAAACTGTTGGAGAATCACATCACACAGCTCAGACACTACACAACCCAACACACACAGATTAAACGTTCAGTCGGTGAAACTGTTGGAGAATCACATCACACAGCTCAGACACTACACAACCCAACACACACAGATTAAACGTTCAGTCGGTGAAACTGTTGGAGAATCACATCACACAGCTCAGACACTACACAACCCGACACACACAGATTAAACATGTTCAGTCGGTGAAACTGTTGGAGAATCACATCACACAGCTCAGACACTACACAACACACACACACACACAGATTAAACATGTTCAGTCAGGTGAAACTGATGGAGAATCACATCACACAGCTCAGACACTACACAACCCAACACACACAGATTAAACATGTTCAGTCGGGTGAAACTGTTAGAGAATCACATCACACAGCTCAGACACTACACAACCCAACACACACAGATTAAACATGTTCAGTCGGTGAAACTGTTGAAGAATCACATCACACAGCTCAGACACTACACAACCCAACACACACAGATTAAACATGTTCAGTCGGTGAAACTGTTGAAGAATCACATCACACAGCTCAGACACTACACAACCCAACACACACACAGATTAAATATGTGCAGTCGGGTGAAACTATTGGAGAATCACATCACACAGCTCAGACACTACACAACACACACACACAGATTAAATATGTGCAGTCGGGTGAAACTGTTGGAGAATCACATCACACAGCTCAGACACTACACAACCCGACACACACAGATTAAACATGTTCAGTCGGGTGAAACTGTTGGAGAATCACATCACACAGCTCAGACACTACACAACCCAACACACACAGATTAAACATGTTCAGTCGGGTGAAACTGATGGAGAATCACATCACACAGCTCAGACACTACACAACCCAACACACACAGATTAAACATGTTCAGTCGGGTGAAACTGTTGGAGAATCACATCACACAGCTCAGACACTACACAACACACACACACACAGATTAAACATGTTCAGTCGGGTGAAACTGTTGGAGAATCACATCACACAGCTCAGACACTACACAACACACACACACACAGATTAAACATGTTCAGTCGGGTGAAACTATTTGAGAATCACATCACACAGCTCAGACACTACACAACCCAACACACACACAGATTAAACATGTTCAGTCGGGTGAAACTGTTGGAGAATCACATCACACAGCTCAGACACTACACAACCCAACACACACAGATTAAACGTTCAGTCGGTGAAACTGTTGGAGAATCACATCACACAGCTCAGACACTACACAACCCAACACACACAGATTAAACATGTTCAGTCGGGTGAAACTGATGGAGAATCACATCACACAGCTCAGACACTACACAACCCGACACACACAGATTAAACATGTTCAGTCGGGTGAAACTGTTGGAGAATCACATCACACAGCTCAGACACTACACAACCCGACACACACACACAGATTAAACATGTTCAGTCGGGTGAAACTGTTGGAGAATCACATCACACAGCTCAGACACTACACAACCCAACACACACACACAGATTAAACATGTTCAGTCGGGTGAAACTGTTGGAGAATCACATCACACAGCTCAGACACTACACAACCCAACACACACAGATTAAACATGTTCAGTCGGTGAAACTGTTGGAGAATCACATCACACAGCTCAGACACTACACAACCCAACACACACAGATTAAACATGTTCAGTCGGTGAAACTGTTGGAGAATCACATCACACAGCTCAGACACTACACAACCCAACACACACAGATTAAACATGTTCAGTCGGGTGAAACTGTTGGAGAATCACATCACACAGCTCAGACACTACACAACCCAACACACACAGATTAAACATGTTCAGTCGGTGAAACTGTTGGAGAATCACATCACACAGCTCAGACACTACACAACCCAACACACACAGATTAAACATGTTCAGTCAGTGAAACTGTTGGAGAATCACATCACACAGCTTAGACACTACACAACCCAACACACACAGATTAAACATGTTCAGTCGGGTGAAACTGTTGGAGAATCACATCACACAGCTCAGACACTACACAACCCAACACACACAGATTAAACATGTTCAGTCAGTGAAACTGTTGGAGAATCACATCACACAGCTCAGACACTACACAACCCAACACACACAGATTAAACATGTTCAGTCGGTGAAACTGTTGGAGAATCACATCACACAGCTCAGACACTACACAACCCAACACACACAGATTAAACATGTTCAGTCGGTGAAACTGTTGGAGAATCACATCACACAGCTCAGACACTACACAACCCAACACACACAGATTAAACATGTTCAGTCGGTGAAACTGTTAGAGAATCACATCACACAGCTCAGACACTACACAACCCAACACACACAGATTAAACATGTTCAGTCGGTGAAACTGTTAGAGAATCACATCACACAGCTCAGACACTACACAACCCAACACACACACAGATTAAACATGTTCAGTCGGTGAAACTGTTGAAGAATCACATCACACAGCTCAGACACTACACAACCCGACACACACAGATTAAACATGTTCAGTCGGTGAAACTGTTGAAGAATCACATCACACAGCTCAGACACTACACAACCCAACACACACAGATTAAACATGTTCAGTCGGGTGAAACTGTTGGAGAATCACATCACACAGCTCAGACACTACACAACACACACACACACAGATTAAACATGTTCAGTCGGGTGAAACTGTTGGAGAATCACATCACACAGCTCAGACACTACACAACACACACACACACAGATTAAACATGTTCAGTCGGGTGAAACTGATGGAGAATCACATCACACAGCTCAGACACTACACAACCCAACACACACAGATTAAACATGTTCAGTCGGTGAAACTGTTAGAGAATCACATCACACAGCTCAGACACTACACAACCCAACACACACAGATTAAACGTTCAGTCGGTGAAACTGTTAGAGAATCACATCACACAGCTCAGACACTACACAACCCAACACACACAGATTAAACATGTTCAGTCGGTGAAACTGTTGGAGAATCACATCACACAGCTCAGACACTACACAACCCAACACACACAGATTAAACATGTTCAGTCGGGTGAAACTATTGGAGAATCACATCACACAGCTCAGACACTACACAACCCAACACACACAGATTAAACATGTTCAGTCGGTGAAACTGTTGGAGAATCACATCACACAGCTCAGACACTACACAACCCAACACACACAGATTAATCATGTTCAGTCGGTGAAACTGTTGGAGAATCACATCACACAGCTCAGACACTACACAACCCAACACACACAGATTAAACATGTTCAGTCGGGTGAAACTATTGGAGAATCACATCACACAGCTCAGACACTACACAACCCAACACACACAGATTAAACGTTCAGTCGGTGAAACTGTTAGAGAATCACATCACACAGCTCAGACACTACACAACCCAACACACACAGATTAAACGTTCAGTCGGTGAAACTGTTGGAGAATCACATCACACAGCTCAGACACTACACAACTGTAACGAATCACACAATAATAATATACATAAAATGTATTTAAGGGGGGCCGGAAGGCCAATTTAGCTCAAAAGGAATGATTCATCGATTTGCAATGAATCTTGACCGAATCACTATGGAACCGAGCAAATGACTCGTTTAGAGTTCATTTGAACGGGCCGTAATTATAACCTTGGCAACAGATATGAATATCCAATCTATAGTGAAACACTATGTATTAGCAAGGTAACTTTAGATCGACAGTACAAGACATTAAATGTGCAAGCACAACACAAGGCAAATATCTTTTCAAATATATTGACGACTTTATTAACTATTCTAAACACATAATAAAACTAAGGTCTAAACACAATCACACACACGCATTCATACAAGGCGCAGAGGAAGAGAGAGAGAGAGAGAGAGAGAGTTTTCAGAGATGCACTTTGTAAGACATGACCTGAACGAACCACCAAGCATTAATTTAAACCTTCGTTTCTTAGACAGGTTATTCAATTTACATTTGCACCAGTTCAGTTAAGAGTCTGGAGTAGCTGCTACTTGCTTGTCTTTGCGTTGCTTAGGGAGTTCCCTTTTTGCGGTGCTTCGTCAAAGGGGTTTCCCGACCGGGTCCGTGTGGCTGGTTGTCTCTGAAGTGCCTGGATGGAAGTTTCTGAACTGCCGGTCACGTGTGATTGGCAGGCGAATAAGAGTCTTTACAGTTCGAAAGCGCGTTGCAGGAGAGACGTTTAAACGAACTTCGCAGCAACTTAACGTTGAACCGAGACTTTTATGAAAAAAGAAAATAAAGGAAGAAATGAAAGTAAGACGAGTTAGGTGGCTTGAATGAGCTGTTTCAACCCCGATCTCGATGGGTTATTTGTCTGCTGGTCTAATTTGGTCTGGTCGATGTAGAAGCGTGCGAACACGCTCGTTGGTGTTTTCAGAGAGAAGCACGAACAGGAACACTCTCTTGCTGTTGCTAGAGAGAGGCGCAAAACTTAATTCAACACAGAACCGAACTCAAAACCGAACGGCAACCCCGAACTGCTCTCTGAACCGAATTTCTTTTTCAACTCTCTCACTCCTTTGTTCGGGTCTTTAACTTAATCGTTAGTCCAACCTCTTTTGGAGAATTCTGACCAATGAGACAATGGCATCATTTTAGGAGGTGGATCGTTCCTACTTATCGTTATCTGGGAACTGCTTGGGTTCCAGCCCTTAGCAGAGAAACAAGAGACCCCAGTTTAAACATTATAGATTATTATAATCATACAAAACATTTTACACAGATTTCAAACAAGCCACCTTTTGAATTAAGGGCATACGATTCTTTTGATTGGAAGCACGATACCCTTTCATCCATACACACAGTTATATCACAATTACATGATTTATATGTGATCTACGCATAATACAAACATGAATTGTAGGAACAACAAGAATTATGATGTTTGATTAAGTCCACGGAGCATTGTTCTGCGTGAGTTTTAATGGGTTTGATATGTAAAGTCTGTGTAAGTCTCTCACGTTCCATGGAAAGGGGTCTGTCTTACATCGCTGTCCTGCTCAGCAGTGGTGATGCTGAGGGAGGTCAAAGGTGGTCAGGCCCCTTAATGGTCAGGCCTCGTCTCACCATTTCTGAGCAGCTTTGTCTTGCTTAAGGATGAAACAGTGACAACGTTCTTCCTGTTTAGGCTTATCTCTGATGCCTGCGGGGGCCATAAAAGACTTCTCTGGGGGGGTTTTCTAGACAATTTGGAGCCAGTCTTGTGACTTTGGAATGTGGTATTCAGACCCGAAATGCTGAATCACATTTGAATGAATCCCATGAGAGATTAGAAAGATTAATTCGTGTTTGGTTCATCCTTAAAGTCTCTACACAACCCAACACACACAGATTAAACATGTTCAGTCAGTGAAACTGTTGGAGAATCACATCACACAGCTCAGACACTACACAACCCAACACACACAGATTAAACATGTTCAGTCGGGTGAAACTGTTGGAGAATCACATCACACAGCTCAGACACTACACAACCCAACACACACAGATTAAACATGTTCAGTCGGTGAAACTGTTGGAGAATCACATCACACAGCTCAGACACTACACAACCCAACACACACACAGATTAAACATGTTCAGTCGGGTGAAACTGATGGAGAATCACATCACACAGCTCAGACACTACACAACCCAACACACACAGATTAAACATGTTCAGTCGGGTGAAACTGTTGGA
This sequence comes from Rhinichthys osculus, assembly GCA_029959095.1. Classification (NCBI taxonomy): domain Eukaryota; kingdom Metazoa; phylum Chordata; class Actinopteri; order Cypriniformes; family Leuciscidae; genus Rhinichthys; species Rhinichthys osculus. The sequence continues at coordinate 48,727,000 of JARWKJ010000002.1, forward strand.
GAATCACATCACACAGCTCAGACACTACACAACCCAACACACACAGATTAAACATGTTCAGTCGGGTGAAACTGTTAGAGAATCACATCACACAGCTCAGACACTACACAACCCAACACACACAGATTAAACATGTTCAGTCGGGTGAAACTGTTGGAGAATCACATCACACAGCTCAGACACTACACAACACACACACACACAGATTAAACATGTTCAGTCGGTGAAACTGTTGGAGAATCACATCACACAGCTCAGACACTACACAACCCGACACACACAGATTAAACATGTTCAGTCGGTGAAACTGATGGAGAATCACATCACACAGCTCAGACACTACACAACCCAACACACACAGATTAAACATGTTCAGTCGGTGAAACTGTTGAAGAATCACATCACACAGCTCAGACACTACACAACCCAACACACACACAGATAAAACATGTTCAGTCAGTGAAACTATTTGAGAATCACATCACACAGCTCAGACACTACACAACCCAACACACACAGATTAAACGTTCAGTCGGTGAAACTGTTGGAGAATCACATCACACAGCTCAGACACTACACAACCCAACACACACAGATTAAACATGTTCAGTCGGGTGAAACTGATGGAGAATCACATCACACAGCTCAGACACTACACAACCCAACACACACAGATTAAACATGTTCAGTCGGGTGAAACTGTTAGAGAATCACATCACTCAGCTCAGACACTACACAACACACACACACAGATTAAATATGTGCAGTCGGGTGAAACTGTTGGAGAATCACATCACACAGCTCAGACACTACACAACCCAACACACACACAGATTAAACATGTTCAGTCGGGTGAAACTGTTGGAGAATCACATCACACAGCTCAGACACTACACAACCCGACACACACAGATTAAACATGTTCAGTCGGTGAAACTGTTGGAGAATCACATCACACAGCTCAGACACTACACAACACACACACACACAGATTAAACATGTTCAGTCGGTGAAACTGTTGGAGAATCACATCACACAGCTCAGACACTACACAACCCGACACACACAGATTAAACATGTTCAGTCGGTGAAACTGATGGAGAATCACATCACACAGCTCAGACACTACACAACCCGACACACACAGATTAAACATGTTCAGTCGGTGAAACTGTTGGAGAATCACATCACACAGCTCAGACACTACACAACCCAACACACACAGATTAAACATGTTCAGTCGGTGAAACTGTTGGAGAATCACATCACACAGCTCAGACACTACACAACCCAACACACACAGATTAAACATGTTCAGTCGGTGAAACTGTTGGAGAATCACATCACACAGCTCAGACACTACACAACCCAACACACACAGATTAAACATGTTCAGTCAGGTGAAACTGATGGAGAATCACATCACACAGCTCAGACACTACACAACCCGACACACACAGATTAAACATGTTCAGTCGGGTGAAACTGTTGGAGAATCACATCACACAGCTCAGACACTACACAACCCAACACACACAGATTAAACATGTTCAGTCGGTGAAACTGTTGGAGAATCACATCACACAGCTCAGACACTACACAACCCGACACACACAGATTAAACATGTTCAGTCGGTGAAACTGTTGGAGAATCACATCACACAGCTCAGACACTACACAACACACACACACACAGATTAAACATGTTCAGTCGGGTGAAACTGTTGGAGAATCACATCACACAGCTCAGACACTACACAACACACACACACACAGATTAAACATGTTCAGTCGGTGAAACTGTTGGAGAATCACATCACACAGCTCAGACACTACACAACCCAACACACACACAGATAAAACATGTTCAGTCAGTGAAACTATTTGAGAATCACATCACACAGCTCAGACACTACACAACCCAACACACACACAGATTAAACATGTTCAGTCGGGTGAAACTGTTGGAGAATCACATCACACAGCTCAGACACTACACAACCCAACACACACAGATTAAACGTTCAGTCGGTGAAACTGTTGGAGAATCACATCACACAGCTCAGACACTACACAACACACACACACACAGATTAAACATGTTCAGTCGGTGAAACTGTTGGAGAATCACATCACACAGCTCAGACACTACACAACCCAACACACACACAGATAAAACATGTTCAGTCAGTGAAACTATTTGAGAATCACATCACACAGCTCAGACACTACACAACCCAACACACACACAGATTAAACATGTTCAGTCGGGTGAAACTGTTGGAGAATCACATCACACAGCTCAGACACTACACAACCCAACACACACAGATTAAACGTTCAGTCGGTGAAACTGTTGGAGAATCACATCACACAGCTCAGACACTACACAACCCAACACACACAGATTAAACGTTCAGTCGGTGAAACTGTTGGAGAATCACATCACACAGCTCAGACACTACACAACCCAACACACACAGATTAAACGTTCAGTCGGTGAAACTGATGGAGAATCACATCACACAGCTCAGACACTACACAACCCAACACACACAGATTAAACGTTCAGTCGGGTGAAACTGATGGAGAATCACATCACACAGCTCAGACACTACACAACCCGACACACACAGATTAAACATGTTCAGTCGGGTGAAACTGTTGGAGAATCACATCACACAGCTCAGACACTACACAACCCAACACACACAGATTAAACGTTCAGTCGGTGAAACTGTTGGAGAATCACATCACACAGCTCAGACACTACACAACCCAACACACACAGATTAAACGTTCAGTCGGTGAAACTGTTGGAGAATCACATCACACAGCTCAGACACTACACAACCCAACACACACAGATTAAACGTTCAGTCGGTGAAACTGTTGGAGAATCACATCACACAGCTCAGACACTACACAACACACACACACACAGATTAAACATGTTCAGTCGGGTGAAACTGATGGAGAATCACATCACACAGCTCAGACACTACACAACCCAACACACACAGATTAAACATGTTCAGTCGGGTGAAACTGTTAGAGAATCACATCACACAGCTCAGACACTACACAACCCAACACACACAGATTAAACATGTTCAGTCGGTGAAACTGTTGAAGAATCACATCACACAGCTCAGACACTACACAACCCAACACACACAGATTAAACATGTTCAGTCGGTGAAACTGTTGAAGAATCACATCACACAGCTCAGACACTACACAACCCAACACACACACAGATAAAACATGTTCAGTCAGTGAAACTATTTGAGAATCACATCACACAGCTCAGACACTACACAACCCAACACACACAGATTAAACGTTCAGTCGGTGAAACTGTTGGAGAATCACATCACACAGCTCAGACACTACACAACCCAACACACACAGATTAAACATGTTCAGTCGGGTGAAACTGATGGAGAATCACATCACACAGCTCAGACACTACACAACCCAACACACACAGATTAAACATGTTCAGTCGGGTGAAACTGTTAGAGAATCACATCACTCAGCTCAGACACTACACAACACACACACACAGATTAAATATGTGCAGTCGGGTGAAACTGTTGGAGAATCACATCACACAGCTCAGACACTACACAACCCAACACACACACAGATTAAACATGTTCAGTCGGGTGAAACTGTTGGAGAATCACATCACACAGCTCAGACACTACACAACCCGACACACACAGATTAAACATGTTCAGTCGGGTGAAACTGTTGGAGAATCACATCACACAGCTCAGACACTACACAACCCAACACACACAGATTAAACATGTTCAGTCGGGTGAAACTGATGGAGAATCACATCACACAGCTCAGACACTACACAACCCAACACACACAGATTAAACATGTTCAGTCGGGTGAAACTGTTGGAGAATCACATCACACAGCTCAGACACTACACAACACACACACACACACAGATTAAACATGTTCAGTCGGGTGAAACTGTTGGAGAATCACATCACACAGCTCAGACACTACACAACACACACACACACACACAGATTAAACATGTTCAGTCGGGTGAAACTATTTGAGAATCACATCACACAGCTCAGACACTACACAACCCAACACACACACAGATTAAACATGTTCAGTCGGGTGAAACTGTTGGAGAATCACATCACACAGCTCAGACACTACACAACCCAACACACACAGATTAAACATGTTCAGTCGGGTGAAACTGATGGAGAATCACATCACACAGCTCAGACACTACACAACCCGACACACACAGATTAAACATGTTCAGTCAGTGAAACTGTTGGAGAATCACATCACACAGCTCAGACACTACACAACCCAACACACACAGATTAAACATGTTCAGTCGGTGAAACTGTTGGAGAATCACATCACACAGCTCAGACACTACACAACCCAACACACACAGATTAAACATGTTCAGTCGGGTGAAACTGATGGAGAATCACATCACACAGCTCAGACACTACACAACCCGACACACACAGATTAAACATGTTCAGTCGGGTGAAACTGTTGGAGAATCACATCACACAGCTCAGACACTACACAACCCAACACACACAGATTAAACATGTTCAGTCGGGTGAAACTGATGGAGAATCACATCACACAGCTCAGACACTACACAACCCAACACACACAGATTAAACATGTTCAGTCGGGTGAAACTGTTGGAGAATCACATCACACAGCTCAGACACTACACAACACACACACACAGATTAAACATGTTCAGTCGGGTGAAACTATTTGAGAATCACATCACACAGCTCAGACACTACACAACCCAACACACACACAGATTAAACATGTTCAGTCGGGTGAAACTGTTGGAGAATCACATCACACAGCTCAGACACTACACAACCCAACACACACAGATTAAACATGTTCAGTCGGTGAAACTGTTGGAGAATCACATCACACAGCTCAGACACTACACAACCCAACACACACAGATTAAACATGTTCAGTCGGGTGAAACTGTTGGAGAATCACATCACACAGCTCAGACACTACACAACCCGACACACACAGATTAAACATGTTCAGTCGGGTGAAACTGTTGGAGAATCACATCACACAGCTCAGACACTACACAACCCAACACACACAGATTAAACATGTTCAGTCGGGTGAAACTGTTAGAGAATCACATCACACAGCTCAGACACTACACAACCCGACACACACAGATTAAACATGTTCAGTCGGTGAAACTGTTGGAGAATCACATCACACAGCTCAGACACTACACAACACACACACACACACAGATTAAACATGTTCAGTCGGGTGAAACTATTGGAGAATCACATCACACAGCTCAGACACTACACAACACACACACACACAGATTAAACATGTTCAGTCGGTGAAACTGATGGAGAATCACATCACACAGCTCAGACACTACACAACCCGACACACACAGATTAAACATGTTCAGTCGGTGAAACTGTTGAAGAATCACATCACACAGCTCAGACACTACACAACCCAACACACACAGATTAAACATGTTCAGTCGGGTGAAACTGTTGGAGAATCACATCACACAGCTCAGACACTACACAACCCAACACACACAGATTAAACGTTCAGTCGGTGAAACTGTTGGAGAATCACATCACACAGCTCAGACACTACACAACCCAACACACACAGATTAAACATGTTCAGTCGGGTGAAACTGATGGAGAATCACATCACACAGCTCAGACACTACACAACCCGACACACACAGATTAAACATGTTCAGTCGGGTGAAACTGTTGGAGAATCACATCACACAGCTCAGACACTACACAACCCAACACACACAGATTAAACATGTTCAGTCGGGTGAAACTGTTAGAGAATCACATCACACAGCTCAGACACTACACAACCCGACACACACAGATTAAACATGTTCAGTCGGTGAAACTGTTGGAGAATCACATCACACAGCTCAGACACTACACAACACACACACACACACAGATTAAACATGTTCAGTCGGGTGAAACTATTGGAGAATCACATCACACAGCTCAGACACTACACAACACACACACACACAGATTAAACATGTTCAGTCGGTGAAACTGATGGAGAATCACATCACACAGCTCAGACACTACACAACCCGACACACACAGATTAAACATGTTCAGTCGGTGAAACTGTTGGAGAATCACATCACACAGCTCAGACACTACACAACCCAACACACACAGATTAAACATGTTCAGTCGGGTGAAACTGTTGGAGAATCACATCACACAGCTCAGACACTACACAACCCGACACACACAGATTAAACATGTTCAGTCGGGTGAAACTGACTCTGACCAACAGCAACAGAAGCAGACAGCGGTAACCAGTGTTGGGCAGTGGCTACTAGTTTAACTACATTTCTCAGTAGTGTGGTGGTAGTTTCGCTGTTTTCTGAATCAAATAGCTTTTCAGTAGCGAAGCTCTTTTTTTTTGATCAAGTAGTGCAGTAGCGTCCACACACTACACACAAGCTACATTTTCCCAAGCATTTCTAAAGTTCAAGCTCAAATCGGAAATACAACTGCTAAGTATCACTGACTCTGAATAATGGCGCTTTTCCATTACCAGTACCAGCTCAACTCGACTCGACTCGCCTTGGCTCGCCTCGACTCGGCTCGCTTTTCGCTCCGTTTTCCATTGCAGAAAGTACCGCCACAAATAGTACCCGGTCGTCATAGCGACGCATTTCGTTCCTCGTTGCCCCATCAAGCTCTCGCTGGATCCTCTCTTCGGCAACCAAACAAAGGAATGTCTGCACCTCCTCGTTTGACCACGGCGTATTCTTCCGAGTTGCCATAATAATAGTAAGTAAGTTTAGTAACTATCTCTGGCCAAACTATTTAAAAATGGCGGGGTTATTCTGGATACTCCATCTGGCGCGTGCAATGATGACGCAGATTCTCTGTGACCAATCAGCAGTCGGCATTGTTTTCACGTCACATTTTAGTATCGGCTTAGCTCGCCTCAGCTCGCTTAGAACCTCGCCGGAGCTGGTACGAAAAAAAGTACCCGAAAGCAGGTACAGGTACAACTTTTACACAGTGGAAAACCAAACAAAGGCGAGTCGAGTCGAGCCGAGCCGAGCCGAGGCGAGCTGGTACTGTGTAGTGGAAAAGCGCCATATGTGTATGGCAAGCCGTTTTAGCTTAAATTGTACCCAGCCTTACTTGTTGTAATTTCATTTTTACTAGTAAGAATTTAATTAGAGAACTTTACAATTCAATTCGTACTAGTAGCAATTACAATTAGAGAGCTCTCTAATTCAATTATTACTAGTAACAATTGCGATTAGAGAGCTCTCTAATTCGATTCTTACTAGTAAGAATGTAATTGCAGAGCTCTTTAATTGAATTAAAGAGCTCTGCAATTGCATTCTTACTAGTAAGAATTAAATTAGAGAGCTCTCTAAATCAGTTTTTACTAGTAAGAATTACATTAGGAGAGCTCTTTAATGCAATTATTACTAGTAAAAACTGATTTAGAGAGCTCTCTAATTCAGTTCTTACTAGAATGCAATTGCAGAGCTCTTTAATTCAATTAGAGAGCTCTTTAATGCAATTCTTACTAGTAGGAATTCAATTAGAGAGCTCTACAATTCAATTCTTACTAGTAGCAATTACAATTAGAGAGCTCTCTAATTCAATTCTTACTAGTGAAAATACAATTAGAGAGCTCTCTAATTCAGTTATTACTAGTAACAATTACAATTGCAGAGCTCTCTAATTCAATTCTTACTAGTAACAATTCCAATTAGAGAGCTCTACAAATGAATTCTTACTAGTCATATGTCTCCATTGACTTCCATTCATTTTTAATTACAGAGCTCTTTAATTGAATTGTTACTAGTAAGAATTACAATTAGAGAGCTCTCTAATTCAATTGTTACTAGTAACAATTCCATTAGAGAGCTCTCTAATCCAATTCTTACTAGTAACAATTACAATTAGAGAGCTCTCTAATTCAATTCTTACTAGTAACAATTTAATTGTAGAGCTCTCTAATTGAATTGTTACTAGTAACAATTACAATTAAAGAGCTCTGTAATTAAATTATAGAGCTCTCTAATTGCATTCTTACTAGTAACAATTCAATTAGAGAGCTCTCTAATGCAATTGTTACTAGTAAGAATTACAATTAGAGAGCTCTCTAATTCAATTCTTACTAGTAACAACTCAATTGCAGAGCTCTTTAATTCAATTAGAGAGCTCTCTATTTCAATTGTTACTAGTAAGAATGCAATTGTAGAGCTCTCTAATTGAATTATTACTAGTAAGAATTCAAATTAGAGAGCTCTCTAATCCAATTATTACTAGTAACAATTATAATTAGATAGCTCTCTAATTCAGTTGTTACTAGTAAAAATGCGATTGCAGAGCTCTCTAATTCAATTACAGAGCTCTCCAATTATACATATCTTTAATTCGTTTTTTTACTAGTAAAAATTCAATTAGAGAGCTCTGTAATTGCATTCTTACTAGTAAGAATTGAATTAGAGAGCTCTCTAATTGCAATTGTTACTAGTAATAATTGGATTAGAGAGCTCTCTAATTGTAATTCTTACTAGTGATAATTGAATTAGAGAGCTCTGCAATTGCATTCTTACTAGTAAGAATTGAATTAGAGAGCTCTCTAATTGTAATTGTTACTAGTAAGAATTGAATTAGAGAGCTCTCTAATTGTAATTGTTACTAGTAACAATTCAATTATAGAGCTCTCTAATTAAAAATAAATGGAAGTCAATGGAGACATATGACTAGTAAAAATTCATTTGTAGAGCTCTCTAATTGCAAATGTTACTAGTAAGAATTGAATTAGAGAGCTCTGTAATTGTAATTCTTACTAGTAATAATTGAATTAGAGAGCTCTCTAATAATAATTGTTACTAGTAAGAATTGAATTAGAGAGCTCTCTAATTGTAATTGTTACTAGTAAGAATTGAATTAGAGAGCTCTTTAATTGTAATTGTTACTAGTAATAATTGAATTAGAGAGCTCTCTAATTGTAATTGTAACTAGTAATAATCGAATTAGAGAGCTCTCTAATTGTAATTGTTACTAGTAATAATTGAATTGTAGAGCTCTCTAATTGAATTATTACTAGTAATAATGTAATTACGACGAGTAAGGCTGGGTACAATTAAAGCTAAAACGGCTTGCCATAATATGTGACGATGACTTCATGTTTTTTACGGCGGTTGGCAACCATAGGACTATATTTCATTCCTGCGATGCGGAAAACACAGACAGAATCGCGGAATCCAGGCATAAAAACGTAATTTACTGTATAACGCGGAAATTCACGGAATTTTCATATCTTGGATAAAATCGCAATATAGACTAGTGTCTGTCAATATTCGCATAACAAATATTTAAATAGGAATCATGCATGTTCTGCGTGTCTCTGAACCATTTAATGATGTTTCATTTACCACAACACTCAAACACACACCGAGGCACGCATGACGTTCGCAATGTTTTCAGCCAATATGAGGACATTAATGCATGATTTTATCTACACAGCTGCTCCGAGTCACTTCTGCAGCATTTTAGCTTGATTTGAGAAAAACTATCGTCATATCATAAAAAAAAACCAAGAGACAACACAGCAACCCGTCAAAATAAAAGGTTGGTTTAACCTTTGAAGAAAGTTTAGCTTAAATCATCACATTTTAAATCATTGGTTATCAATGTAATTAAACCATTAAAATGGAATCAAGAAAACAAAACAAAAAGAAAACAATTTAAAAAAAAGTTATAGTGCCCTAAATTTAATTAATTTTATTATTTTAATAGATGATTGTTAAATTGTATAAGTTTTATGGTTTCAATGAATTAGACATGCTTTTTGATTACAAAAAAATATATTAACTATTAAAATGGGAGTTAAAAAAAATATATAAAAAAAAGTTCATAGGGCCCTACAACCAGCTTTTAGGTGCATTACTAGCCTACCACATTCTGTTCTGGACGTGGACATCACATACCAATCTCAATTCTTGGCTGACACATGAGAAATTTGCTTAATGGAAAGATGCACACTCTCTCGACACCTGGTTTTGTTATAGTTTTATATAGTTATATGGTGTAACACACTGATCCAACAGACGTTTCTGTGTTTGTTTTCGTTTGTCTGTGCAGTGTGATTTGGCTTTAACACGGATATGATGTCATTGACATGTGACGCGATGACACAGACGTTGCACTGTTTAAAGGGTTAGTTCACCCAAAAACGAAAATTCTGTCAATATTTACTCACCCTCATGTTGTTCCAACCCCGTAAGACCTTCGTTCATCTTCGGAACACGTATTAAGATATTTTTGATGAAATCTGAGAGCTGGATCACTCCTCCATACTAGTCCATAGGCTTCTTCAGGGATTGAACTTGCCGGCCCAGAAAAGTTATTAAAGACATCGTTAAAATAGTCCAAGTGACTACAGTGGCTCAATCTTAAGTTCATCAAGCGACGAGAATACTTTTTGTGCGCAAAAATAAACAAAAATAACGACTTTATTTCAACTATTCATTTCCTTCTCTTTGGGCCTCTAGTCAGTTAATGTAGTGTGATTCCGTAGAGCTACGTCACACGTAGGCTCACTATTGGCCGACGCTGGTCATGTGCGTGATGCGTGTGACGTACAACAACAGTAGCTTACGCTATTACACTAGTGAACTGACTCGAGGCCCACAGAGAAGGAAATGAATAGTTGAAATAAAGTCATTATTTTTGTTTTTTTTGCGCACAAAAAGTATTCTCGTCGCTTGATAAACTTAAGATTGAGCCACTGTAGTCACTTGGACTATTTTAACGATGTCTTTAATAACTTTTCGAGGCCGGCAAGTTCAATCCCTGAAGAAGCCTATGGACTAGTATGGAGGAGTGATCCAGCTCTCAGATTTCATCAAAGATATCTTAATTCGTGTCCTGAAGATGAACGAAGGTCTTACGGGGTTGGAACAACATGAGGGTGAGTAAATACTGACAGAATTTTCATTTTTGGGTGAACTAACCCTTTAAACTAAAAAACTATAAATAGTTATGGTTAATGGTTAACAGTTAAAAACTGTCTATGTGGACCAAGCGTGCCGCACAAGCCCTCAAAAGTGAAGCCAAAACGTCTCGATCGCCCCCCGGTGACCGGTCCTAGTATAGCTCATAAGCCCCGCCTCCCCATGTTATTCAACGGGACATGAGACCAACAAAATAATTAAATTACACTTCACATATCTTTTTTCTAAAGATAGTTTCTGTCATTTACTGCAGTTTCTATCACGCTGATGTAATTTCAAGTGTTTGTTTTTAAAATAAGTTAGTTTTTAGTTAGTTATTTGATGCTATAAAAACGGTGCTGTGACATCATGATTGACAGCTGTGATTGACAGGTTCTCTGTATGAAGTAGTAACTGAAGCACCAACGGACTTTTTTTCATAATGTTGACTATGTGGTCAGTGGTTGTATTTACCTTATTTTAACGAGGTACTGCAATCGGCAGACATTATTGGAGAGGAACGGAGCAGACAAGGCCACTTAAGAAAAGTGCAGGGCGTGTGCTTGCGATTGATTCAACGAGCGTGAGGGCGGGGCTTTGATTTTGCGGCTTTACTTCCTGCGCATGACTGGTCCCGAAAACGCTACTGCGCAGACTCAAGTTCCAATATGTCAGCGCCATATCGGGACACTGGCGGCTTCAGTTCTCTCCAATGGAAAAGAGCGAAGGGGCGTCGTCCATCTTTTTTTACAGTCTATGATGTGGACTGTGAATTTGTAATGTAAACATTGTTGGAAAACATTTGGGATAATGTATAAGAACACAAGTTAACAATATAACACCGTGCTAATGGTTTTTGGATATTTGAATGCAAAATTTTTTACATATTGTGCCTTAATTATATTATGAACAATAAAATATGAATAAGTTGCATATATACAATTTTACAATGCAATTTTAATTAACATTTAAAAAATAAACAAAGTGGTGAAATCCAAGGAGCTCTAAAATAATTTTACACAGATAAAATGTTTAGGTTAATTTCTCTTAATAAATCAACTGTAATTACTCGTTATTTTATTATTTTTTTGTTATGTCAAGATCAAGAGAAAATTGAGGTGAGATCACGAGAAAACAAGAAAGGAAAAATAATACTAATCCGTGGCCTCTTCTGTACTGTTGTTTGCGCTGTTCTCACTTTATTCTCAAAACATTTGATCAAATATCAAACTTTCTGGAATCAATCATTGTCTGTTATTGGCAGCAATACCACTAAAACATAGACAACAATTAAACAACTTCCTGTAGTGTAGCTAGTGTAAAATTACCCATGGTGCATCTGGATCACACTTCTGCTCTGCTAGTTTGTCTGATGACCAAATACACAGGAAGAAACATGAAACAGGAAATGTTCTTGTTTAGTATATTGAAACTTTATCTTTTTTTGAAAAGTCAAGTTTTCAAACTAAATCAATTGACTGATTGTGAAAAGTGTGCATTATGAAGAAATACAGTAATTTTATCTTGATACTGCATCTTTATGTGCAAAACACCATTCACTTTTATTTTGCTTTAACAGAAGTTCACGTTATGAGCAAAACGTTTCTTTCATTTCTGTTTTATCTTTTTTTGTTCATTTTACAGTGAAACTTTCCTCTGCTCCTCTGGTTGTTCCTCTGGGATCTTCAGTGGTTTTGCGCTGTTATAGTGTTAAACCTTTACCAGTGGAGGATCTGAAGGTGGAATGGAGAAGAAAAGACACTAAGGCTCTGGTTCATCTGTATCAAGATGGTGAGAGTCGAGCAGAGGAACAGCAGCAGGAATATCAGGATAGAGCTCATTTATTTACTGATCAGATTCAACATGGAAACTTCTCCCTCCGTCTGGACAATCTGAGAGCTGAAGATGAGGGAAAATACACATGTAAAGTTTACAGCAAACAGAAGAGTGTGTCATCAACTGAAAATAATGTGGAACCAAGACTACTCAGTAAGTGAACAAGGAAGTCATGGCCAAATGTATTGGCAGCGACATGAAATGTGTGTGTGTGTGTGTGTGAGAGAGAGAGAGAGAGAAAGAAAGAGAGAGTGTGTGTGTGTGTGTGTGTGTGTGTGAAACAGCGAGAGTGTGTGTGTGTTTGTGTGTGTTAAAGTGTGGATTAAGGCGTGTGGATTTATTTCAGTGCCTCCCTTATAGTGGCTAAAAGGATTTAGAAATTATGTGAGCCTTGAACTTTAAAAAAATATTGTCTTTTGCTGTATAATTTAGGGCTTTTAATAAATTAACATAATTTGATTTAAATGAGACTGATTAGTGAATATTATTAAGAAATAGATGATGGATGAAAGGTATATTCCTGATTTGTCAGTTGCTTTAGATATAAATGTCTACTAAACTAATAAATGTATATGTAAACGATTATAAATATATAATTAAATCTTAATCTGCTCATTTAATTAAACTGAAGTTATTTTCTATTTCTCTCTAGATTCATTCCTCCGTCTTCATCTGTCTCTAGTCTTCTGGCCAAATATGATCCTGTTCTTTGCTTTTGTCTTCTGGGGAGTTTCTGAAGGTGAGTTTTCTGCAAACAAACTCAACATTTTACTTTCTGCAAATTCTGCATTGAAAACTGAATCAACATCCAACAATGCTCATGTCTTTATATAATCATTAGTTAACAACATGTATTCATTATTTCAATGAGCTCATTGTTTCTGCTCTAAATTAATATATTGTTTAAATTAATGAATTGTAAGCTAACTGTGTGATTTGTATATGTACATTTCTGAAATATATAACTTAGACAGTTTCCTCTGATAACAATCACTCTAAATTGTAATGTTGAGCATTTTCTGTAAAGCTGCTCTGAAACTACATGTATTGTGAAAAGCGCTTTACAAATAAATGTGAATTGAGTTGTTTCTAACGATTATAATCAATACATCTCAAAATGACAGTACACCATATTCAGGTTGTTTTCTTCAAATTGCTTAGACACTAAAAGTGGCATTGAGACTCATGTACCGAATCTTCAGACCAAGTCTGCAAAACCAAATTGATCACTTAACTAAATTTTTTTGAGAAACAAATACATTTTTCATCCTTGCATTTCTGTTTATTTTGTAAATCCGTTGAGTCATCACCTTTATTTCTAGAGTGCTTTATACAATACAGATTGTTTCGCAGCAGCTTCACAATATAACAAATTCAAATTCTTCTGAAAAGCAGCTCTAACAAGCCAATAGTACGGTGGCCCAGTAGTGCACAACACAACGAAATTTAAAAAGCAAACATAAGTTCACAACACAACAAATTTAAGCCACAACACAATGAATGAATTATAGCTGCGTATTTATACTTGAGAATGCTTTGACGCGCTTCCACAGCGCATGATCCCTAAGGGAACGTCTGGCAATTCCAAGTGGATAAAACATATAATTTATTATACTATAATTTGATAAATAAAAATAAAACCATTTGGTGAACTGCAGAATTACAGGAATGTATTGGCACAATTTCACCGGTAATACGTCAGTCTGGTCAATAGGTGTCAAGCAAGCTTTGGGACATGAAAAAAAAACCTTTAGGTGAATTACAGTAATGTTTTTATAAAAAAACAAATTGTGTACTGTACATACAGGGAGCTATAGGCACAATTTAACCCGTATGAAGTCTGGTTACTAGGAACTACAACCTTTGAAACATGATAAAAAATTTTTTTTTTAAAATGTAAATGTTGTTTCCTAAAAATAATAGTTTACTGTAAATACATGAAGGGAGGTATTGGAAAAAAGTCACCTGTAGTAAGTCAGTCTTACCAATATAATCAAGCTTTGGATTTGAACATGTCTGTTTTTGAATGATAAAAGTAATTTTAATTAATACAAATTATACGTTTTTATACGTTTCAAATTATGCGCTGTGGTAGACACGCTTCTTAAAGGTGCCATGTGGAATGTCTGCCAAAAAATAAAATTCATACTCCGCATATTCCATACCAGATGGGGGCAGTATACCTCCAGAAAGTTGGCCTACTCTAGTCTGTTTTTTAGTTTCGTTTTGTTAATCTTCTAAAACCGTCAAATCGTCCGCTTTGTCCCGCCAAAGCCTATTTTGATCGGTGAGTGATGTAGAATATAATGACTGCTGCGCTTGACAGGGCGCATAACGAGCAGAGAGAGAGAGCGCCCCGGCCGCGCGCACGCACGCACTCTCACGTCTTCAAACAACACGAGCGCAGTCCTCCTGCTCTCTCTCTCCCTCGCGCATATTAATCAAATCAATTGACACGATAGTAAGGCCGCAGTTCATTTGGAGATTTTTAGAGATTAGAGACTCAATGAACAACATCTCAACACTAAATTATAAAGGCCGGTCTCATATAGACGCATATAGACATCAGGTTCAAGTACGCCCACAAGCCGTGCGAGTTATTCGTGTACTGCAGTTTGACTGGTGGTTATGGATGTTGCCCGCATACCGCCTCCCATGGCCGAAACTGGTATTACGACACCAGTCGGGCCGGCGCTAGTAATTTAGCATGCTAATTTAGGTTTATTTCTCGGCAGCACTATAACTTGTCAAATTTTTAATGACATCATTGCACTTATTTCTTCTCATTCTTTTGATGCGTGTAGCTCATTTTTTGGATAATTTTACCTCAATTTTTACATAGGGCACCTTTAAACGTATAAAAACTTATAATTTGTAGTAATTAAAATTACTTTTATTTACTTCTATTCAAAGCATTCTAGAGTATAAATATGCAGCTATTAGGTGATTTTGAATCAATAAATATCGATATACAATGGTTATACTGTTAAAACTAATAGTGTGTTGTTGTGTTGTTGATATCTTAAGACTGCCGACTCTATAGAACAGTGGCAAGGAAAACGTCTCGGTTACATATGGTAACCCTCGTTCCCTGAGGGAGGGAACGGAGACGTAGGTCAGACTGACCAATAGGAATCCCTACCAAAGCGCCACAGCTGCTGCACCCCATCCAGCGCCCCATGCAAGCCTCTACACCTTCTTGCCTAGAAGGACGATAGGAGGAGGCTACACACAGAGTGTATCTGTCACTGTTGTTCCGTAATAACCCATACAGTGAGATTATTGGATAACACTGGGAAAGCGTGCCCTTCAGTTAGGAAGGAGGACGCTGCGGAAGCCACTTACTTCAAGGAGTTATGTGGGGAATACATATGGACTAGCCCGAAGGCTGTACTACATATGAGATAGTGGGTGACTTAGCCCAAGGGAAAGACACGGGCTTCCGTTAGGAGCAGCCGTGGAAAATATACACATATGGGATCCCCATAGGGTCACACATATGGAACCCAGCCCAGATCCGGTTCTCAAGGATTCAGCGGATAAAGGCCTGGCACCTGGACGCTCCGCCATGTCCGGGCCGAGGGGTTTTTTGGAGGACTCAACAGGTTTTTCACTCTGGAGCAATAAGGGTGCACAGTAGGGTGCAGCAAGCCGACAGAGCCGCGCCTCTCGGTGCTTCTACCCGTTTAGGGTGAGAACACGGGAGGAGACCGGCTCTACACGTAGGCTATAATATCTAGCGAACGTGTTAGGTGTCGCCCAGCCCGCAGCTCTACAGATATCTGTTAGCGAGGAGCCACGTGCCAGCGCCCAGGAGGATGCAACGCCTCTCGTGGAGTGTGCATGCAACCTGAGCGGGCAGGGCACGCCTTGAGCTTGGTAAGCCAAGGCGATGGCATCCACTATCCAGTGGGCCATCCTCTGCTTGGAGACAGCCTTTCCCCTCTGCTGGCCTTGGTAACAGACAAAGAGCTGGTCTGAGGTCCTGATGCTTTGAGTTCTGTCCACGTACATACGCAGAGCGCGAACGGGACAGAGCAAAGCCAGGGCTGGGTCTGCCTCCTCCAAAGGCAGCGCTTGCAGGTTCACTACCTGGTCTTTGAAGGGAGTGGTAGGAACCTTGGGCACATAGCCAGGCCGGGGTCTTAGTACCACATGGTTGTCACCCGGCCCGAACTCTAGGCACGATTCGTCGACCGAAAATGCGTGCAGGTCTCCTACCCTCTTGACAGAGGCCAGTGCAACCAGTAACAAAGTCTTCATGGAAAGAAGCTTTAAGTCTACTGACTGCAGAGGCTCAAAGGGAACATCCTGAAGTGCTCGAAGCACCAGGGAAAGATCCCAAGAGGGTATGGAGGGGGGTCGAGGAGGATTTAATCGTCTCGTCCCCCTAAGAAACCTGACGACCAGGTCGTGCTTCCCCACTGTTTTGCCATCTATGTGGTCGTGATAAGCTGAAATAGCGGCAGCATGTACTTTGAGGGTGGAGGGAGACAGCCTTCGCTCCAACCCTTGCTGCAAGAAGGAAAGCACAGACCCTATCGAACATCTCCGGGGGTCTTCTCGGCGAGAAGAACACCACTCGACGAACAGGTTCCACTTCAGGGCGTAAACACGTCTCGTGGACGGCGCCCGTGCTGAAGTGATGGTGTTAAGTACCTCAGGGGGTAAGTCACCTAGAACCTCCGCGTCCCGTCCAGGGACCAGACATGGAGTTTCCAGAGGTCTGGACGCGGGTGCCATAGGGTGCCCCGTCTCTGAGTCAGAAGATCCTTCCTCAGAGGAATGGGCCAGGGAGGGACTGTCCCAAGGAGCATGAGTTCTGGGAACCAAGTCCGGGTGGGCCAATAGGGAGCCACCAGAAGGACCTGCTCCTCGTCCTCCCTGACTTTGCACAGTGTCTGTGCAAGTAGGCTCACTGGGGGAAACGCATATTTGCGGAGGCCCCGGGGCCAGCTGTGTGCCAGTGCGTCCGTGCCGAGTGTTCCCTCGGTCAGGGAGTAAAACAGCTGGCAATGGGTGGTCTCTGAAGAGGCAAACAGGTCTACCTGAGCCTCTCCGAACTCTCTCCAGATCAGCTGAACCACCTGGGGGTGGAGTCGCCATTCTCCCGGAAGCACAGCTCGTGATAGCTCGTCGGCCACACGGTTGAGCACGCCAGGGACATACATGGCTCGAAGCGACCTCAGATGCTTCTGACTCCAGAGGAGGAGATGGCGGGCGAGTTGCGACATGCGACGGGAGCGTAGACCACCTTGTCGGTTGATGTACGCCACGGTCGCAGTGTTGTCCGTACGGACCAGCACGTCCCTGCCCTGTAGCGGCCTTTTCAGGCGGCTCAGAGCGAGATGTACTGCTAGCAACTCGAGGCAATTGATGTGCCAATGCAGTTGGGGAGCCGTCCACACCCCTGACACTGCATGCCCGTTGTACGTGGCACCCCAGCCGGTGGCAGAGGCATCTGTGAATACCACAGCATGCCTGGAGACCTGTTCCAAGGGGACTCCTGCCCGAAGGAACGAGAGGTCTGACCACGGGCTGAAGGTCTGGCGGCAGGCCGGTGTGATTGCCACCCGGTGAGTGCCATGATGCCACGCCCATCTCGGGACTCGGCCGTGAAGCCAGTGCTGAAGCGGTCTCATATGAAGCAAGCCGAGCGGAGTTACCGCTGCTGCCGCTGCCATATGCCCTAGGAGCCTCTGAAAAAATTTCAGTGGGACCGCTGTCCTGCCTTTGAACGTGTTCAAGCAGTTCAGCACCGACTGAGCGCGCTGCTCTGTGAGGCGCGCTGTCTGTGCGACCGAATCCAACTCCATACCGAGAAAAGAGATCCTCTGCACAGGGGCGAGTTTGCTCTTTTCTCAGTTGACCTGAAGACCCAACTGGCTGAGGTGCGTGAGCACGAGGTCCCTGTGTTCGCATAACTGATCTCGAGAGTGTGCTAGTATAAGCCAGTCGTCGAGATAGTTGAGGAGGCGAATGCCCTGTTCTCTCATGGGAACAAGGGCCCCCTCCGTGACTTTCGTGAAGACACGGGGAGACAGGGACAGCCCGAAGGGCAGGACCTTGTACTGATATGCTCGACCCTCGAACGCAAAGCGCAGAAACGGCCTGTGTCGAGGAAGAATCGAGACATGAAAGTACGCGTCCTTCAGGTCGATCGCTGCAAACCAATCTTGGGGACGGATGCATCCGAAAATGCGTCTCTGCGTGAGCATTTTGAACGGTAGCTTGTGGAGGCTCCGATTCAAAACTCGCAGATCCAAGATTGGTCGTAACCCACCACCTTTCTTGGGTACAATGAAGTAGGGACTGTAGTGCCCTGACCTCATATCGGCTGGAGGGACCGGCTCTATCGCGTCCTTCGCCAGTAGGACTGCGATCTCCGCACGCAAGACATGGGCATCGGCTGCTCTCACTGTAGTGGAGTGGATGGCCCGAAACTTGGGGGGACGCCGGGCGAACTGAATCGCATAGCCGAGCCTGATGGTCCGAATGAGCCAGCGAGACGGACTGGGGAGCGCTAACCAGGCTCTCAGAGACCGTGCAAGCGGGACCAAAGGGACTGTAGGCGTACCCGGAGTGGGGCAGCGAGGTGGAACACAGGGACGCGGCTCGGGAGGCTCTCTCTGGGAGGCGGCCCGTAGCAGGGTCTGTGTGTGCTGTGCAGCACTTACCTGGTTCCACGGGGCAGGAGGTGCAGGAGGCGGCTCGGTGGCGTTCTCGAACTGCACACTGCTGCTCACTGGCGACAGAGGAGGCGGATGAGAGTGGTGAGGATTCTGTCCCCCCACTGCTCTCCAGGTCCTCTTCGGACCCAGAGATGGTAGAAACTGCTCTTTTATTGAAAATTTGGGTACCGCTGGTTTTAAGGTTTCCGGGGGAGGGAGCGATGCAGTCATCGTCTCCTGGAGAGCAGTCCCTTCCATCTCCGGGTCGCCCGTCCTAGGGCCGCTTACCCCTGGCTTTGCCGCCCCTCTTGGCGGGGGCCTGGACGGGCGGGGCGCCCTGCCTGCGACTGGCTCCACGGCGCCGCTTAGGTGGAGGCTGCTGCTGCGGCACGGGAGCAGGGGCAGACGCAGGCGGACGCCCTCGGCGACGAGCAGACTGAGGTGCCGCGGGCGGCGGGGTGGAGGCAGCAGCTGGCCGCCGCGGCAGGATGTGTTTGATGGCCTCCGTCTGCTTTTGTACAGCCGAGAACTGCTGGGCGAAGTTCTCGACCGCGTCGCCGAAGAGGCCGGTCTGGGACACAGGGGAGTTGAGAAACCGGAGTTTGTCAGACTCCCTCATGTCAGCCAGACACAGCCAGAGATGGCGTTCCTGGACCACCATGGTGGACATCGCACGACCCACCGACCGCGCGGTCACCTTCGTCGCACGAAGCGCGAGGTCCGTCGCGATGCGAAGTTCCTGAAGAACTTGGGGATCATGACCACCCTCGTGCAGGTCCTTCAGTGCCTTGGCCTGATGGACCTGCAGCAACGCCATGGCGTGCATGGCAGAGGCAGCTTCCCCACAGGCCTTGTAAGCCTCGTCGAATAGGTCCGACGAGTACCTACAGGCCCGGGAAGGAAGACACGGTTCTCCGCGCCGAGTGGAGTTAGGGCACAGCTGCATTGCAGCGGCCCGCTCCACTGGCGGGATGCGCGTGTATCCCTTAGCTGCCCCGCCATCAAGGGTGGTGAGGGAGGAGGAGCCACCGGAACGGTTTCTGGCAGTAAAAGGTGCCGTCCACGTTCCCGTAAGCTCCTCATGCACTTCCGGGAAGAAAGGCACTGGGGTGGGTTGCTGAGAACCAGCGCGCGCCACCCCGAGATACCAATCATCCAACCTCGAGGGTTCGGGACACGGTGGAGGATTCCACACGAGCCCGACCCCGTTGGCGGCCCGGGAGAGCATGGCCATCATCTCCGGGTCCGTCTCAGGTACCGCTGGCACCCCCGAAGGAGGCAGCGGTGCCGAGTCGTCGTCCGCAGAGAGGTCTGACCCACCCTCCGATGCAGCGATCGACATCTGGTCACTGGGAGCCCCAAAGGAGACAACCGGTACACACCTCGAGGATGGTCCAGCTTTCTCCAATGGAAGCTCAACTGGCTGCGGAGCATGAGAGGGGTGAGGGCTCCTAGGGGGTTGGTTCCCCGAAGGAGACGCGCTCACCGTGATCCTCAGGTCACCCGCGCCCCCGCCCGAAGCAACCCTCTGAGGAGGATTGGAACGAGGCAGAGGCACGGGGACTCCGCCCCTTTGCAGGAACAGGAGTCTCGACCGTAGCTCCGCGATGGTCATCTTCCCACAATGGGTACCGGACTCATCCACAAACGCTGCCTCAGCGTGTTCAATGCCCAGACACACGAGGCAGCGTTTGTGACCATCCTGTGAGCCCAGGTAACGACCGCATCCAGAAACACACAAATAGAAAGTCATCTTTTTCTTTTTAAAAGACGCTCTCTATTTGTGTAAGCTCTTTTAGGGACTGCTCTCACTGGTGCTGAAACACGCAGGGGAACAGTCACTGCGAACACAGACAGGAATGTGCACCTGTCTGTGCGCGATCTCTCTCTCTCTCTCTCTCTCGCTGTCTTACCAGCTGTGAAAACAGCTTTTGAGCGCTCGTACGGCGCACCTTACCAGCTGTTACAACAGCTTTTTGGGTTTGCTCAACACCACAGACAGGAGAGAGAAAAAGACGACTGTTCGCGCTGCCGTGCTGTAACGCCCGCACCGGGAAGGAGAGGTCCAAAGAAGAGGCTCGTAGTCACACTCTGTAAGATTAAACATGAAGCGTTTGGCTCCGAAGCAAAAAGCTAGCGTGCAATCATAACAGCTGCTGTTAAATACCCGCGCTGACGAGGACGCGCAGCTGATGCAAATGATTGCATGCCAATGTGCATTGGCTTGTTTTAGTTTCACTCGAAGTAGATTGGCCTCTCTAGCGAGATTCCTATTGGTCAGTCTGACCTACGTTGTAGTGACTGACCGATAGGGAACTAACTTTACCGCGCTCCTAGAGCCCTCTAGTGGTCGGGAGCATTTCCGTTGTGTCGCGGCTTAATTTCCGTTGTGTTGTGAACTTATGTCTGCTTTTTAAATTTTGTTGTGTTGTGCACTTCTGGGCCACCGTACAATAGTGTCATTATTCAGCTCAAGTCACTTCAGTGTTGATGCAGTTTAGTTCAATAACTGTAAAATGAATCAACTCTGCAAACATGCTGTATCAGGAGCCAATGCAGAGAGGGCACGAAGGCCCAACTACTAGAAAAACAATCATTCAGCTTTAAGAACAGACTATGCCACTCCGAAGTCACACAGAGAATGGATAAAAGTAAACTCTAATTTAAGACACACAGGTTTGTTGCAGTGAGGAACTGAGACATGAATGCCATACAAAAAGCTTTTTTATTAATTCCAATCACATTAAAATAGACAGTGAGTGTACGAAAGCCACGCCCCCAAAGTCTAACCATAAAATGATGTTTCACAAAAAAAAAAAGAGGAATGGCAGTTAATCAATACGGAGCCCCTAAAGGGACCTTTGCAAAAATAAAAAAATAAAGACCATTGCGTGCGCACGCGATATGTTTCTCGTGCGCACGCATTCAGGGATTAAAGTTCTCCGTCGCTACGACGGATTTCCGTTAATTGCAGCGAGTCTATGACGGATTTCCGTCAATTGCAGGGTTCCCGTCTGTCCTTATGTCTTAAATTAACTTTTCATAATTTTAAGGCCGTAAATAGGCTTTCATTTCTCAAATAGTGTGATAAATGTCTTAATTTTAGTTTGAACAGTTTGAATAGGTCTTATATTAAGGAGAGACGAGGTGTATTCACCTTGCTGAGGGGGATGTGATCAAAGCCTGGAGTGGAGCGAAAGCACGTTCCTCTCTCCACTCTAAGCATTCTGTTATCACTTCGCTTACGGTCCACTCCGGGTTTTCAATTCCCGCCCCACGGAAAAAACTGCTCCGTGTTCACTCAATTAATCTTTGGAGAAGTGCATGTCAGGCTACAGCTCGTTTGCTGCGGTCCGAGCCCGAGCGCGCAAACGTGCACGGCGCATGATAGAAAACAGAACGCGGGTCAATATTGGCCGTTTCTCAATAGCCTACCAAGTAGCCTACGCAAACTTCGGACTTGCGTCCTGGTAGTTCGGACTTGCCAAGTTCGACTCAGGAGAACGAACTCCCGAGGACGAGATGACGCGAGTCCGGTTATTCTGCAAATGGAACAGTGCGTTCTTGATCGCGTCACTCAGCTCGCTCTGGCTACTCCGGTTATCTCTTTATGTATAGTTTAGGCAACCATAAAACGAAATATGGTATAAAATACAACTCTGCCTCTTTTCATTTATAAATGAACATATTATCATAAACATATTAATGGCCACACAAATGTGGTTCAGGCAACGCGCATTGATTATCTTCACTTCATATATTTATAACAACACGAAATATAAAACACAACCCTGCTTCTTTTTGTTTTCATTTTAAAAATATGAAACATTATCGATCATTAAAACTGACATTTAACAAACAGACAGGGTTGTATCGTTTTATTGTATTATGCATGTACACATACAGTGAAAGTAATGCATAGTAAATATATATATATATATAAAGAATATTTTAGAATATATAAAATTACACAACCCTGTCTCTTTTTGTTAAATGTCAGATTTAATGATCAATAATATCCCGTTCAAAAGTATAAGTAGCCTAATAGGTAGGCTATAATAAGCTATACAATGAGAAATAAAAGCAAACAATTCAGTCAAACATAAGTCAGCTCTCTAATAGGCTACAAAGTTAAATAGCCTAAATATATAAAGTTATGAAACTTCACTTTGCCCTCAGCCAAAACGATTTGCCATGGAACAAACTGTATATTAACATAGTTTAGCATTGTTTGGTCTTATAAGATAAATAAAAACATGCACTGAAAAGTTATGTAGATGGTTGATTATTTGTCAAGATAAGTAATTGTTTTTCATAGATTAAAATAGCTTTTAAAATACGCACACTGGCAATATTAAAGCGGTTTAAAACATCTCCCCTTAAAACGCTATTGGTCTCGACTATTTAAATAAAGTTACAGGAATATGACTTGGCCTGAAAAAAAATTCAGTCAGAAGAATTTTTTTCACTTTAATCCCTGCGCATTACAATTTCCGGTTTGCGTACAATTTGCATCACTGTCATTACTATGAGGAAAACAAGAGCATGGATGTCAAAGTTTAAACTTCTCCTCTAGATTAAAAAAGACCAAAGTGTTATTAAACTGTTGGTTACAACGTGACCAATAAATCCTTATTTTTTAAGGAATTGGTTTAACAGGGATATTAATCATCTTATGAAGGTTTGATAATTATGGAAATATTTTAACATACAAACAATGTATGCAAATCCATATTTTCCTGTGCATTTTAAACAATTTAATTAAAGCTATTTCCCCTACTCTGATTCATCTTATCAAAAGTCATTTTCAATTTAACTCCACATTAATGATAAATCCAAAATAAATGGCATTGAATTGATTGATAAAAAATGCTATAATAAACATATTTGTAGAATATTTCAAATACAAAATAAAATAGCACCTAGAGGATTTTGTTTTGGAACTCTATTATTGATAATATTAATTGACTGCTTGATTAATCCCCTTTAAATATTACATTAATAATAAAACCAAAGAAATACATTTTAGAATTTTGCATACTATACATGTTATAATTTTGATGATTATGGCTTACAGCTATGAAAACCTTTTCACAATATTCTAAATTTGAATTTGGGGTTTTCATAAGCTGCAAGCCATAATCATCAAAATTATAACAAATAAAGGCTTGAAATATCTCACTTTGCATGTAATGAGTCTATAGAATATATTAGTTTCACCTTTTAAGTTGGGGATGAATTTAAATATTTTTGCTTATGGATATAAAATTTTGCCAACAATATAAATTAACAATGTATTCAAGACCTTTGTTAACATTGTTTTCATAATATACAATAATATCCTTTAAAGTAAAATAGTATTTAATTTTTACTAAATTAAAGATAAATTCTGCCAATTCCTTCCAGAAATTTTGGATAATTTTGCTCTAAAAAATCCTCTAGGTGCTATTTTATTTTGTATTTGAAATATTGTACAAATATGTTTATTATTGCATTTTTTATCAATCAATATAAATGTCATTTAAAATTAATTTTGGATTTATCATTAATGTGGAGTTAAATTGAATATGACTTTTGATAAGATGAATCAGAGTTGGGGAAATAGCTTTAATGACAGAATTAAATTCTTTAAAATGCACAGGAAAATATGGATTCGCATAAATTGTTCGCATGTTAAAATATTTCCATAATTATCAAACATATTCATAAGATGATTAATATCCCTGTTAAACCAATTCCTTAAAAATAAGGATTTATTGGTCAACCAACAGTTTAATAACACTTTGGTCTTTTTTAATCTAGAGGAGAAGTTTAAACTTTGACATCCATGCTCTTGTTTTCCTCATAGTAATGACAGTGATGCAAATTGTATGCAAACCGGAAATTGTAATGCGTGCGCACGCGATAGTCTTTATTTTTTTTTATTTTTTGCAAAGGTCCCTTTAGGGGCTCCGTAAATCAACAATAATAAATCAAGACGAAAAAATAACAATACAATGAAATAAACACTCTAAATACAAAGATAAGACTGAGGGCTAAAGCGCAAGGAAAACAGCCACTCACTTCTGGAAAACAAGCAACAATCAGCTCTTATCACTCACACACAATCTGTGCTCCTCACAGCACACAGTGTTCAGCCCACCACACACACACACACACACACACATACACACACAGAAGATCCCTGCATGAAGCCCTCAGCACCTAACAACAGAAACACTTCTCACACAGACACACACACACACAGATGATCCCTGCATGAAGCCCTCAGCTAGACTGACGGCAGAAGGTCTGGACTCGATCGCAGCTTTTCTTGACCCGGGTAGATTGACTGACATGTAACACAATCACAGTTCGCTTCGTCCCACGTCATGTTTAGGGCCATGACAATATAAGAAAAGTGTGCCATATGCATCAGACGTTCAGCCAATGGTCCGTGTGGGCTAAGACTACTCAGGACTTAACAACAGAAACACTTCACACACACACACACACACACACACACACACACACACACACACACACACACACACACACAGTCACACACACACGATCAGGGATCCCAATTAACAAAAATGATAATTACTCAAGAATACCCGAGGAAAGGATTATTATTTTATTTTTTTTAAAGTTAAGTGCTCCCGGAAGAGATGAGTTTTCAGTTGTCTTTTGAATGTTGTCAGGGATTCTGCATTCCGGATGAGGGTGGGGAGATCATTCCACCAGCATGGAACCGTGAATGAGAATGTTCTGGAGAGTGATTTTGTGCCCCGCTGTGATGGTACCACGAGCCGTCGCTCATTGACCGATCGTAGGCTTCTGGTAGGGATGTAGACTTGTAGTAGTGAGTGGAAGTAGGAGGGAGCTGAACCTGTGGTCAATCTGTAAGCAAGCGTCAAAGCCTTGAACTTGATGCGAGCAGCGAGTGGTAGCCAGTGCAGAGAGATGAGCAGAGGAGTGACGTGGGCCCTTTTGGGCTCGTTGAAGACCAGACGAGCTGCAGCATTCTGGATCATTTGTAGAGGTTTAGTTGCACATGATGGAAGTCCAGCCAGAAGAGCATTGCAGTAATCAAGCCTAGAAATGACCAGGGCCTGGACGAGAAGTTGTGTTGCATGCTCAGTTAGGAAAGGCCTGATCTTCCTGATGTTGTGCATAGCAAACCTGCATGATCGAGCTGTCAATCTTATAACTGACAGACATATCCAACTCACGGATGGTATCAAAACAACAACAATAAATATAATATAGTCCAGTCAAAACCACACATAGCCAATCATAAGCAAAATCCTATAAAAGAGCAAAATCAAGGCCCGATCTTGCTCTGAGCTCGCAGGGGATCGGATGCAACACAAAAGAAAAATTGTGATAAGACAAAATAAACGTAAACAAACACAGTAAGTCAAACACACTCGATACTGAAACAGGGCAGAGATCCCAAACACATCAAGGAGAAACTAAATTATTAAAATACCGAATGAATGTTGGCACTGGAATTATACTTTTTTTTTTATTTGCACAGTTGCACTTTAAATTTCATTAATTGAATGGTGCTGAATAATTAAAAATGCTGCTACAAGTTCTGTTTAAAAATTGTTTTAATAAGAATTAAGCAGCAGTATTGCACAACTGAGTCATGTTGTGGCCTACGCATTTCTTCCTATTAGGAAAGTAGAACATTTATTGCACCGTTTAAGCATGATGGCTTTTTAGATGGCTATTTATTTTTATAATAAGAAAGTTATATGAAATATAATCAAATGCTGATTCGGCGGACCAGGCCACCTGTCGAAACACTTGTGAAACACTCCGAAGCTTCATTTAGCCGTAGTCACGTGACATGGGTGTTTTCCACCACGCTTCGGTTCAGTGTTTCGAAACATCTGCGCTTCGGGATCTCGAAAAGCTTCACTGCGGTCACGCCATCTGTGCTTCAGAAAAGCGCGGTCACACCATCTGTGCTTCAGAAAAGCGCGGTCACACCATCTGTGCTTCAGAAAAGCGCGGTCACGCCATCTGTGCTTCAGAAAAGCGCGGTCACGCCATCTGTGCTTCAGAAAAGCGCGGTCACACCATCTGTGCTTCAGAAAAGCGCGGTCACACCATCTGTGCTTCAGAAAAGCGCGGTCACGCCATCTGTGCTTCAGAAAAGCGCGGTCACACCATCTGTGCTTCAGAAAAGCGCGGTCACACCATCTGTGCTTCAGAAAAGCAAAGCGCGGTCACACCATCTGTGCTTCAGAAAAGCGCGATCACGCCATCTGTGCTTCAGAAAAGCGCGGTCACACCATCTGTGCTTCAGAAAAGCGCGGTCACGCCATCTGTGCTTCAGAAAAGCGCGGTCACACCATCTGTGCTTCAGAAAAGCGCGGTCACGCCATCTGTGCTTCAGAAAAGCGCGGTCACGCCATCTGTGCTTCAGAAAAGCGCGGTCACACCATCTGTGCTTCAGAAAAGCGCGGTCACGCCATCTGTGCTTCAGAAAAGCGCGGTCACACCATCTGTGCTTCAGAAAAGCGCGGTCACGCCATCTGTGCTTCAGAAAAGCGCGGTCACACCATCTGTGCTTCAGAAAAGCGCGGTCACACCATCTGTGCTTCAGAAAAGCAAAGCGCGGTCACGCCATCTGTGCTTCAGAAAAGGGCGGTCACGCCATCTGTGCTTCAGAAAAGCGCGGTCACGCCATCTGTGCTTCAGAAAAGGGCGGTCACGCCATCTGTGCTTCAGAAAAGCGCGGTCACACCATCTGTGCTTCAGAAAAGCGCGGTCACACCATCTGTGCTTCAGAAAAGCGCGGTCACGCCATCTGTGCTTCAGAAAAGCGCGGTCACGCCATCTGTGCTTCAGAAAAGCGCGGTCACACCATCTGTGCTTCAGAAAAGCGCGGTCACACCATCTACGCTTAAAAATATATTGCGCTTCTACACGAGGTTGCGTGGTAGGCTCAATGTGTATGCGCTTGGTGTCGGCTGACTTTAAAAAATATATTAATAATAAAATACTTTTTTTTTAGCAAACTCCACCAGATTCTTATTCTACATCTCACAGACTACGACTGTTAGATGTTGATCTACTGTTTTATTATTTAATTATTGTCTGTCAAAGTCCTTTACTGCGTACCTTGTTATACAGCAATATTTAATAAATTCATTACAAATTTTAATCAAATTGTTTTCTGCAAATTCCACCAGATTATTGTTCTTCATCTCATTGACTAACAATGTGGTGATTTTCATGTTGCTTTACTGATTTATTATTTAATAATTGCCTGCCAAAATCATGAATATTTACATAGCTAGGAATATTTGATAAATTCATAAAAAAAAAAATTTGTTTTCTGCAAACTCCACCAGATTATTGTTCTTCATCTCTCCTCAAAAGTCTGACTGAGGCAGAATGTGTTTCATTTCAATCACACACTCCTGAGATCTTTCAGCTGTATTTATGTTTGTTAATACAGTGGCAAGAATATGTTTGTAAACCTTTCAAAAAGATTTCTGCATTAATTACTCTTAAAATGTATTCTGAAGTCACAGTTATGGACAAGCACAATCTGATGAACTAATAACACACAAACAGATTTACTTCTCAGACTTGCATTGAAGACACTGATAATCATTGACAGGATCAGGCTAAAGCCAAAAGCTCATTAAATAAAGGTACACAAAGCCTGGCGACTGCAAATCTGCTCTTCTCAGAGAAGTTCGGTTAGTGTGAACACCGACTCAATCACAAAAGCTTTCACAGGACACATTACAAAGATGCACAATCTAGAAATGGCTTCAACAGTATTTCTACATACGCATAAACATTGCTTATTTTTGTATAAATCCCACATGTGTGGAAAATTACTCACATTTCTATTTCCAATTTTGTCCATACAGAATTTTGCACATATTGGGATTCATAAAAAAAAATAAAGTTGGTGTAAATATGTGCGCACCGTTCAGACACTCTAGACTGTTTTTGAGTGAAGTAATGAAGAAAACAGAATCATCCTAAAATGTATGTTAACCTTATAGGCAAAAATGGATCGATTTGATTTATTCAAAACAATTAAAAATACTACTTTTAGCCAGTGGGAAAAAATGAGAATAAGTTTTCTCTGAAAACTAATATTGATATATTTATTCTAAAACAAGGCAAGGACACTGAATGATGTTTAGTAATACTGCGACGGCACTATATGTTCCTAATGTCTAGAACCGTTGAACATGGTATCACGTGGATGGAGATGATATGCAGAAGACCTTATGATAGTGAAACTCGGCGTTGTAAGCTCTATATGTTGGGGAGGAGAGGAATGTGCGCACAATCTTCCACTGACAGGGTTTTAAAAAGGCAGTTTTGCACAGGTTCTGCGTAATCTAGCTTTTGTACACACACTTTTAGGATAAAATCTACAGAAAGTGTTATACATGAGGCCTTTATCCCATCAGTCACGTTTGCCCGAAACCACCTGATGGTCAGAAACACTTCTGAGGAAATGTTCTGTCGACCGCGGAGACAAAGGTTGAGCAAACATGTACAGCTCTGTGTTTAGAGGAAATCAGCCAAAACCTCTTCCCAACTGTGGAACATGGTTTAGTGCTGGTTTGCTGTCTCAGGGTCTGGACACCTTCAGTCATTGAGAGATCCATGAATTTAAAAGTGTATCAAGGATTTTACAGGAGAATTTCAGCACAGCAGTTCATGACTTTAAGCTTTAGCGAGGTTTGGTGATGCAACAAGACAATGAACAAATCATGGAAGTAAATGAAGAATGTGTTCTGAGTCCTGACCTTAAACCGACTGAGATGCTGTGGCACATCTTAAAGACGCTGTGGTTTCAAGACAAGCCAGAAACACTGATAAACTGAAGCACTTTTGTCGGGAGGGATGATCTAAAATGGGTCAAAAGTCTAAAAGCCGCGACAGGAATCAGTGTTTCTGCTGAAGGATCTACAAGTTCCTGAACTCCAGGGTTCACTTACTTTCTCCACCCTGCACTGTGAAAGTCCTCACTTGTGTGTGTGTGTGTTACTTTAGTCAGATTGTGTTTGTAATTGTGAGTTACATTAAGATCAGATCACATTTAATCAATGCAGAAATCCAGATATTGTCAATGGGTTTATAAACTTGTTCTTGATAATCAATATTAATGTGTGTTTGTGTTTCAGGATCTGTGAACGAGTCGGTCTGTTGTTCTGCTCTTTGTTTTCTGAGGCCTCTCCTGTTGCTCTGGGCGG